>JARYHS010013631.1:79553057-79868895 GCA_031002005.1 Vandiemenella viatica
TATGGTAATGTACCAGAAACGACGGTCACTATCCAGTGGATTTTTAACAGACTTATGTGCCCTTAAGCGACGCCTGGGTTAAGACTCTGCTCCCGCCACTTAAATTCTGAGCTAGCTGGATTTATATTTCAATTCAATTTTTTTTTAAGCATCTTGCTGTTTGTTAATTCAATTTTGATGCTCTTCATTCACTTTATACGGCGCCCCCTGGGATTTTCCTTTGTACAGTAAAATGTTAGCTTCAATTTGATGGCCTGTGTTGCCATATTATTTCAATGTTAACTTTGCTGTTTTTATTACTTGTTGAGATATTTCATTCAGTTTTGTTTGCTTACTCCGGCGAATTGTAAACGTCGGGTATTGCTTGTTTTTGCTGATCTAATTGTGTTTAACGTAACGTTAATTACTACCCGACCTTGTAAGGCCATAAGACTCAATAAATGAGGTTTTATTTTGTGTCTGAAATTCATGGTTCTAGTTAGTAACCTATTAGATCCCCTTTTAGCATCATTATTATATGTATTTTTCAATTTTCAGAAAATAATTATAAATCCCCCCTCCCTTTTTATGCAACTGATATTCACATCTGGAGCACCCAAGATTGGTCCTATTACAATACGTGAACAAGAGCTTGGCTAATGTTTTGTATATCAGTTCTCTTACTTACTTTCTACATCCGCTCAATACTTAATAAATGCAGAACCTTGGAAATTGTCCTTACCTCATCCCTATTGTGTGTCCTGCCCAGCTGAGTTTGTTACCAAATAAGTTACAACATTATGCGATTATACATAGTTAGTTCATGTTAAAATCTTATTAGCACAGCTGTAAATAAATAACTGAGCAGGGAACTGCAGTTTAATGTTTAGAGGACAGTTGGTTTCCGTTAATAGCATCTGGTAGAGTAGCGTATAACACCCTTTTCTCGTGCAGCAAGAATCGCTAGTTCGTCTAGGGTCTACTGTATGGGAGTTTTTAGTTAAGTGTTATGTCTGGCCGGTGGTGATTTTTCCGTGTCGACTATATATACCTGAATAACTCATACAAACAAAAGAATATAATTGATGTATTCTTCATGAGAAACTAACCGAGTTAAACTGTTGTTTAAACACAATAGTTTGGACATAGGACATGGCTTTGTTTTCGAATAGACCAGTTTGCGGGGGCGTACTAACAGTCTTTTTTTTTTAACAGAAGCTGTTGAAATTAGCCTAGCGTGTGATTTTATAAACCGCGATTGTGGTTTTCAGCTTAGTAAGCCTAAAATATCAATTACTGAGGCTGCTTATCGTCAACGTTCCGTGTTTTGTGCTCCGCAGGGTGTTAGTTATGTCTGTGATTGTTGCTGGACATTGTAACAAGGTCCGTCGTTGCCTCGTTAGTCCTAGCCTGATTGGTCGGTGGTTAAAGTTCGGTCCGTGCATTCAGACGAACGCTGGCTCGACTTCAGAGCATCAGGATTTCGTTTTCATCGTTTACAGATATCTCTCAAGACGAATGCCGGGATGATTCCTTCAAAAGACTATAGTTCAATTCCATCTCGCTCATTGGAGGAACACTTCCGGCACATGCCTGAAGTGGTTTCGTGAAGCCATAAAAAAACAGAAATCTGAATGGGCGGACAGGGGATCGAATCTGCGTCCTCCAAAATGCTAAACTCGGGTGTTAACCGAACATCCAACATGCCCCGTTGCCTGCTCCAAAAATTGATTCTGATTTTGTTAATAACATTTCAATATCTGTACAGCAAAGAAAAGCGTGCATTACAGATATAATATCAACAACATGCAATATCTGATTTATTGCCATTCGTGGCAACAATGGTTTTTTTTATGTAGTAACCTTCCATCGCACAAATATTCTTTTCTTTCACATCTCAGGTTAAGTAAAGTCACTGCATGGTTCTAAGACTCCTTATTAACTCTTCAAATTTTGTTTAGTAATGATCACAAAAATCATAGCTAATTTTGAATTAAACATATAAAATAACCCACATTTAATTATGAATAAACGTCTTTGACCTTGGAGATTGCGGTTTTCAATCTGTAATGTAGTATTACCCAGTGCGGTTATGGTGCAAGGTATTGACAGGCAGTGGTGCCTGTTGACTGTGGCTCTGAGCTTTTGTTTATCGCACTGTTCTCCGACAAGGACGTAAATATTGGCATAGTGTAGTATTTCGTCCACGATTCGCAGGTTATTTTAGCGCATGGCCATTGCACAGCGGTGTTCTGTAACAGCGATATATTATGTAGATTTATCTCCATCGCTGCAGTATAGTTGAAATACGTCATTTTTCAGTGTGAAGAAATCAGCAACCATCCATGTAATATTACCATGTCTTGAATTTAGTATTGCATCCCTGAATGAGAGAAACTTTTAAATCATTCAGTCGGCCATTTCAAATGTACAGACATATAGCTTAAATATTTCAATCTGATATCAATGACTTACACTTCACATACGTATAGACAATCGTATTTTGCTGGTAATAAAGTAAGTCGATCAAGAAAATAGATTAATTAACATTTTACTATTTTTTACTTATGACTTTACGCATCGTCGACATCTAGGTCATTAGAGGCGGGATGGGACTGGGGACAAGAACAGGAAGGAATTCGGCCATGGCCTTTTGAAGGAAGCATCCCGCAATTCGCCTGGAGTAATTTGGGGAAACCATCGAAAACCCAAATCTGGATGCCCGTACGGGGATTCGAACCGTTGTCCTCTCGAATGGGAGGCCAGAACGTTAACCGTTCACCCACCACGCTCGGTAATAACCTTGTAAAAAAACTGTATTTGGCTTGCAGGCCACCATAGAGTTCCAGTACTATTGCAGTTTTTTCAAGTAAATATCATACAAGTTTGTGAAGTCTATTGCTAAAGGTAACCGCAGACAATATAGGATGAACACAATACTTAATTAAAACCACAGGACTCTAACTGGCGACCCTTGCAATGCTAGACAAGCGTTCAAGCTCCTGCATTGTTAGGGGCCGGAAAAAGATTACTTTGACACTATTCCATGAAGCCTTACTTGAACATATTATGAATTGTAATTCATTCAGATATGGTTTCTTTCCTCTGATGCTTCTTGTGGTTTTACTCAGCATCTTAAGGACGAAGAGTCTGTCACAGCCAAAGCTTTATTTAGTGTAGCGGGTGTAGAACTAGTCTGTGTATTTAAATTGAAGCTGGTTGGTGAAAGGTAACATCCGGGGAAAGCGCAGTCGGATTACCGGTAGCGTAATTCAAGTTTCTTTTATCGTAGTCTCTCTAAATAATGCGAATATTGCGATGACCAATTCATAAAGCCGATTATCTTCCGATTCTTCCCATCTTCCTATCCTCTGCCTGCTCTTTGAAATAGAAGATGAATACCCATAAAGCCCGGTGTTTGTGTAGCTTTGCCAACGTCTGTGTAGGTGTTTAAACAGTAATGAATTCCCTTACGCTTTGAGATTTAATGGAATATAAATAATTATAATCAATTAATGTCGATGGCTCATATGTTCCGGTCCTTACGCATATACTTTTGAGTCACACAAATTTAGTTTTAAATTCTTCGGAGGTAAGTTCCTCAGCATATTCCTCGATTTATTCCTGTATCAAACTTCCTTAGCTACAAGGGAAAATTCATCCACTCCCTTATACTAGAAATAGATGCACTGTACATTATTCTGGTGTCGTAAGCCAGGTAATACTTTATTGAATTATGTCCCGAAACATTATATATATTATTTCTATAAGGTATTTTTTAGTCACAAGCCTGTATCTTTCTTCATACTTACCCGAAATCAATGAATGAGGTGTCATTTTAAAGCTTATGGTCTCCACTTTGGTCACATAATATTTTAAGAAAGAAAGTTTTCGGAATTCGGCCCTTAAAGGGCAAAAATGTCAATATGTCTAAAAAGCAATTTTCTGTGTTACAAGTCATTTATCTCCCTGGATACCTATCTGAAATCGTTTAATGAAGTATCATTTTAAAGATTAAGATCTCCGCTTTAGTGACGTGATATAATAAGACCAAAACATTTCGGAATTCGACCCTTAAAGGGCAAAAGTAACAATATTTATGCATTACGTTTTTGTGTCACGAGCCATTTATCTTACTTCATATCTAACCGATACGGATAAATGCGGTATGATATTAAAAACTAAGGTTTCCGCCGTGGTAACTTTAAATTTTAAGAAAGAAATTTTTGGTAATTCGACCATTAAAGGGCAAAAATGTCAATTTTTCTAAAATGCATTTTTTGGGCCTCGAGCCATTTATCTCCATGGATATCTAACTAAAATCGGTAAATTAAGTAAGATTATGAGGAGTAATGTCTCAGCTTTGGGAACATCATATTTTAAGGAAGAGTTTTTTCTAATTCAACCCTTAAAGGGAAAAAGTATAAATGGTTCTACAACGCATTTTTGTGTCACGAGCTATTTATCTCCCCTGATATCTAACCGACATAGATAAATGACGTATCATATTAAAAACTAAGTTCTCTGCCGTGGTAACATTATATTTTAAGGAAATTTTTTTTTCGTAATTCGACCCATAAAGGGCAAAAATCTAAATTTTTTTAAAATGCATTTTTGTGCCTCGAGCCATTTATCTCCATGGATAACTAACCAAAATCGATAAATGAAATATGATTATGAGGAATAGTGTCTCAGCTTTGTGACAACATATTTTAAAAAAGATTTTTTTTGTAATTCATCCCTTAAAAGGAAATAGTACAAATTTTTCTATAACGCATTTTTGTGTCACGAGTCATTTATCTCCCTTGATATGTAACAGATATAGATAAAAGTGGTATCATACTAAAGACTGAGGTCTCCGCCGTCGTAACATTATATTTTAAGAAAGAATTTTTTTGTATCTTGACCCTTAAAGAGCAAAAATGTCAATTTTTCACAAATGCGGTTTTTGTGTCTCGAGCCATTTATCTCCCTGGATATCTAACCAAAACAAGTAGGGGTATAAAAAGTTAAGACGTAGCTTTGGTGACATCATATATTAAGAAATATTTTTTTTTTAAATTTAACCATTAATGGGAAAAAGTATAAATGGTTCTACAACGAGCCATTTATCTCCATTAATATCTAACCGAAATATATAAATGTGGTATCATTCTGAAAATTAAGGTTTCCGCTGTGGCAACATCACATTTTAAGAAATGAATTTTTCTGAATTCAACTCTTAAAGGGCATAAATATTAATATTTCTAAAATGCATATTTCTGTCTCGAGTCATTTATCTCCCTTGATAATTAAACAAAATTGATAAACGAGATATCATTTTAAAGATAGAGGTCTTCGTAAGGTCTTAGGTTCCGTTATACCACAATTTAAGAAACAAATTTTTCAAAATTCTATCCTAAGAGGGCAAAAGTTTTAATATTTCTACACCGCAATTTTCTGTCACGAGCTATTTATTTCCTTTGATACATAACGGAAATTAATAAATGAGGTATCGTTTTAAATATTAAATTATCCTCTTTGGTCACATCATATTTTAAGAAAAAACTTTCTCCAAATTCATCCCTTAAGGGCAAAAATATCATCATTTCTAATTTTTTTTATTTATTTTTTTTACCTTGCTTCATAACTAACCGAAATCAACAAATGAGGTATCATTTTTAAAGACCAAGGTGGCTGCCTTGGTCACACCAAATTTTATATAAGAATTTTTTTGTAATTCGACTCTTAAAGGGCAAAAGTAGCAATATTATATCTACAGCGTGTTTTTTTTTTAATTACAAGCCATTTATCTTCTTCGATACCTAGCCGAAATCGATAAATATCATATCGTTTTAAAGATTAAGGTATCCAGTTAGGTAAAATGAAAAATTAAGAAAGAATTTTTCGGAATTTGTTGCTTAAAGTGGTAGCACATATGAGAAAGTTCAGAGCCAAGTCCCTAGATTGCAGCAGCAGATATCACAGAGATGTCAATAAAACTTTTTTATTCAATAAGTAGCTTTTTGGATATATTTTTTTCTGTTATGGAAACACTTTCGTTTTATTCGCACAGAAAATAATATCACAGAGATGTTGATATGTTGTGTGCATTTTGCTCAGATTGGTTGTATTCTGTTAAGGACAGAGACAGGAGGGTTTTAAATTTTTCTAACTATTTCGTAATATGTTTTAAGTATTTTGATGAGTACCTATTACACTAAAAAAAAAAGATATTTGCTACAAAAGTACGGTTCTACTTTTCATTATATTACAAGCATTCAACCTCACTATTCATCGCATTTTATTCGCGAAATTTTCGCACGGGTCGTCTAGTTCAGATTTGTTTCTGTTATAATGAGGGCTCGTGCTGTTTAAGAATGTGTTAAGAAAGATAGTAAAAGTTAGTTTTCTCAGTTTTACAATCCAAATTAGCCCTATAGAACTTGTAGTTTTTGGTTCTCGGAGAAGGAGCAGAAGATTTCTCGAATATTCAATCATATTATTTAAGCAAATTAAATGACATAAACTCTAAATGTAGGAACGTAAAAAAAAGTAACAAAAATGTAATCACGTCCAAACAAAAATTAGAATTTTAAATAGTTCATTTGTATCCCAATAAAAAAAGAAAAAAAAAGTTAAAATTAATTTAACAAAATGTGGATATGGTAAGGTCTTATGGTTTTGTCACTGTTTGAATTGTTTCGTAATTTCCCTGGCAGGTGCTTCCATTTTATCTTTTGTGTCTTGCGTAATTGTGACCAATGAGACCACATTATGAGCTAGAAAGAAGATAAGAAAAATTGAAAGCATTTGTCTGCTATCGTTATATGGAGGCAGTTTCCACACCATCGGTATTGTAAACCAAACTACTATCTGATTGAAGCGCTCCTTAGGGAGAAGTACCAAAAAATTTGTATGCAGTTGACACACCGAGAAAGCCTTCATTCTTTCAAAACTAGTTTTATTTTAAATCGAACCATCTTCAAATGTCTGAAATGACTGACAAAAATCACAAACCCAAAAATCGCTCCAAGCTAATGCCGGATAGTTCATTTAAAAGGACATTTTGAAGTTAATGGACATCATTTTAAATGTTTATAAATTAAAATTCCGTCAATAATTAGTCTGGTATTGTTATTATTTTTAACAGCAGTTGCACATTTCAAGAATTTCTTGTATTTTAAGATCATGATAGGGACATGATATATACATTATTGTATTCATCGTAATTTTTGCTAACATGAGGGCATTAAAAATTTATGTTGTTTAATTTTTTTTTAAAAATGGTAACCTTGAAATCTTGGAAAATATAACCTTAACTTTTTACCTATCAAATTTGCCCTACGAAGCAACTAATAAATTTTGCTCTGAATTTTTAAATTATAAAATACAAGCGAATAATTTAGATACTCAAGTTAGGTTGGGCGTCCTATGTATAGCTCTTAGTTTACTTTTGATTAGTTAGATGTCAGAAACCGAGAGTGGTGGGTGAACGGTTAACGTTCTGGCCACGCATTCGGGAGGACGCTGGTTCGAATCCCTGTCCGGGCATCCAGATTTGGGTTTTACATGGTTTCCACAAATCACTTCAGGCGAATTCCGGGATGCTTCCTTCAAAAAGGCCATGGCCGAATTCCTTCCCGTTCCTTGTCCCCAATCCCATCCCGCCTCTAATGACCTAAGTCGTCGACGGGGCGTGAAGCCATAAACAGAAATTGAACCTAATCGTATCAAACGCAATGTATCACTGTATGTTCTTAATTTTTTTTATTTATGGCTTTACGTCTCGTCAACCTTGAGGTCATTAGAGGCGGGGACAGGGAACGGTAAGGAATTCGGCCATTACCCTTTTGAAGGAAGAATCCCGGTATTCGTATGGAGTGATTTGGGGAAACCATGGAAAACCCAGATATGGATGCCCGGAGGGGGATTCGAACTGGCGTCCTCCCGAATGCGAGGCCAGAAAGTTAACAGCTCACCCACGACGCTCGATTTGAAAGTAATGCAGCTAAGCGATTGGTAGTACTTTTTCCTGCCGCTGGTACTCTTTTAAGGCGTGGGTTGTGATTTGTTACCTCCTTCAGAAGCGATGCTGAGAATATCGACCATCTACGCCGTATATCTTACGCTACTTTTGGCTAGAAAGTGTTGGCTCGTGAGCTGACGCATACCTTTTACAAATTGGTCATTAGTTTTGCTGACACACTAGCACGTAACTACCGAAGACGGGAAGCAGCAAAAAAAGTTGATCTGCGTCGTTAAACGATAAAGAAAAGGGCGTGTCGACAGGATCTTGTTCGTTAATAAGATCATAAATTTTCTGGTGATCTCATCTAAACGTTCTCCTTCATGCGGTAAGCAACGTAGAGTCGTTGCCCTGTTTCTGTCGATATATTAGAATTAAAAACAGCGATGTTACATAGTTTCAATCTAGAACGCAATTTTTATGTCTATCAAAAAACAGTAACATGATAAATATTGGGTTTTAAATTTCATTATATTTAGGCACTTTTCGATGTGCCAATCTACAATAGGTCCAGAAAAGCTGGAAAATTGGTTATAATTTGAATGCGATCCATCGTAGATATGGAAGTTTAACGTTGAAATTAAATAAAGATTGAGGATCGAAGCATTAGCAAATAACGAATTGCTGATGGTTTATATAATGGGATGAAAAGTATTCGGCGAGAAATTGGATAAAACCTAAACAAAAAAGCCATATGACAAAAAGGTATTGTGTATTAAAATTGGAACATATGACGAAAAACAACTAAAAGATTTTTTCAGACAACGCTTGTAGAATCAGTCTTACTCAGATCTTATTGCGTCGAACATTTATTTTTAAATTATACGAGAAAAAAACTTTTTGAAACTATCTGTATGGATCACATCATCGAATGAAGGTTCGACATTTATGTAACACGAAAAGAAGAAAAGTAGTACACTAATTCAGACGTAAAATTATTTTTTTAACAGGTGGAGACGTTTGAAAGTGACTGTTAACAAATGGCGAGAAAGACTCAGCCTGACTTTGTTGGGACTTTCAGTGAGGCTCAACTAATTTGGCGAATTCCTGGTTGGTTTATATGATTTTGTCTACGGGGAGCTTTGGAAGGGATTGGAGGTCGGGAATTGACATCTACTCACAAGGCTACGGAAAGCAAGCGTTTAGTACCATAATACTGGTACAATTTTTGGCAGCCAATAATACACTCCTTGGTTTGAATTTTCCATATTTATTTGCTTGTGACCTTAGAATGTGGCGGAACCTATATCAGCTTTAATACTGGCGAGGTACAGCCAGCCAATCACTGCGGCTAAAGTAGCGGAGATATAAATCTGTTGGCTGGAGAAGACAATAGCGATTGGAGCTAGAAGACTGTTGGCGTGTGCAGAGGCTATCGTTTGAAGAACTTATTTTTTGAGAAGCGAGAGAATCCAGAAAAATTATCATATAAGACTATATTTTAGTTCGTGTTCAAATACGCCTTTAAACTCACCAGAAGTTAATCAAAATTTAACTACTATGAAAGGGCTAATTTGAATCTAAACGCATATATAACTGCACAAGTTGATATCGATGAACACTTAAATAGATGTAGTTGTCAATCATGGCTGACAGTTTGAAAGCCTGCTATTTGTAACAGGTGTGATCCGAACACATTTGATGTACCGCGTGAAATATTCAGCAAATAAGAATAAGTGAAAGGGCCGGAGACAGAGGCAGCCGCAAACAAACAAACAACTGCTCTTAAAGGCCGCCACACACGTACGGGAAACCCTCGGGATTTGGACAGAACGGTCCCGGCCTTGAGCGATCCCGGAACGTGTGTGGGCACTTTCTTGTGGCCGTGGCCGCACCCCAGTGTCCCGCTCATGCGATCAAATCCTCACCGAAAAAACAATTCTTATTTCCTCGAAGGTCGGGACGGAAGATGAGAACCTCAGCGTGTGTGTCCTGCTCTCAGTCGGCTTTCGAGGATTTCTCGTGAATGCCTGTATGTGCAGCGATTTTGTTTCTCTGTTTTGTTTGTACTGTTCGGTTTCGTGATGTTCTGTGTACAGGAAGAATTTATAAAAAATGTATGAAAGTGAGCCCTGTCTATGGGAAGTGAAGTGCAAGGAATACCACGACAGAAACAAACGAGAATCTTCATACGCGAAGCTGGCAGAAATTATTGTTGTAAACTTCATAGCTTCTTCCCGTTGCCAAAAAACGCAGCGTAGCGGTCTTTCTTGGTGCGAAATTGCTTCCCACATAACGGTATCTTTCTTTATAATACATGGAGTGACTAACGATAACTGATGCAAATTGGTTTCTTCGTCCATCTTCAAATAATTATGAAAATCTTTGAGAAAAAACTTCAATTCCGAAAGAAGATTTGTATGGGAATATTTTCTTCTTTTGAGTAGCCACTCTTTGCACCATACACTTCTTCTAATGCGCTGTTTTGCGCGAGTTTTAGGGCTACTTGCCGCGATTAACAAACTAAGAGCAGCCAATGCGTGATCATCGTCGGATGTTCCCATCGTGAAGCCCTGCGTGGGAGTCCAATACCGTTAGCGGACCAGGTACGCGGAAACCTTGAACAGGCGGACAGCAACAGTAATGTCCACCCCAGCAGGGATACAACGGAGGTCGGACACATGCCATCGAAATGTTCGTGTGTTCCCGTATAAATTCGGGAGGTTCCAAAAATTGCGAGTGGACTGACTGACCAATGAACACAAAATTTCTATACTTTGTTCTGACATAAGGGTTTGTTTGCATGTTCTGGGACAATCGGGCAAGCAGATTGGTGACGAGGAAAAGAGGAGTGGGGAGTGTTGAACGACGTGTTCTGCACCCCGGAAAGAAGACATCTTGTGCCTGCAAGCTTGGAGAGAACGGAGCGATCTGCTCGGACAAGTGATGGTGGAGGTTGCAGATAGTGACGATACAGTGTATCAGAAATGATGATTCTCAAGACCACGTTGACCGTCTGGTGAACTCAACCGTTAGTTGCTTGCATTCTCCAAGTTACCAGTAAATTCCACACCAGAAAACGACCCGCAGAGTGATATGCAGAGATAGCGACTCATGTAATTAAACTTTTCTAGCTAGGAGAGTTATTCGGTTGTACAATTAATTCCGGAAATTCCATAAGATTTTTTTCCTTGTAATTAACATGTTCCAGATACATACAATTGTAATTGTGTCTTGTTCAAATGTAAATGCAGTAATAAATTGTAATATTTTAACTTGTTAAATAATTATGTATCTGTTATAGATAGGCAAAATGAAAATTAACCCTGTTCAAGCAATCTAAAATTAATTATAAAAGGCGCTCAAATTTAAGTGAAAATAATAGAAATACCCCAGATAACCTAAGTAAGCCATTTCTATTACATACTGTACGACGAATTCAGAGCAATTTTCTCGTTCCCGGTGTTAATGGCATGGTGAGAGAAGATCAGTAGTGCCTTGACGAGTGAAGAAGGCAGCAGGAATTTTAAAGAATAACTACAACGAAGACAGCGACATAATGCTCTGCGATGCTTGGTGCTCGTTGCTATATCAACATAAATAGTATCTCTGACGAAGGCTGTAGAATGGCAGCCGATAGCTTAGACTGTCAAATAAGTAACGCAGCATTCCCGCAGAATCCAGTTGTTATTAACAAAGACGGCCGCGGAAGCCTGAGAATTCAATATCTAGGCGGGTAGCAACCACTGGCAAGGAATAGGAAGGAATTTGGCCGTCGGATTACAAGATACCTTCCCGGTATTTACCTGGACTGCATGGAAAACTGAAAGCTGAATAGTGGAATGGGGATCCGTACGCGCGTTTTCCCGAATGATCGGCCCGCGCATCACCACTCACGCCCCAAGCTCGGGGGCGTATTGCGAAGTTACGATGTAGATATAGTCTAATGGACGAGTGTGGAGATAGGGCGGCGTAACGCCAGTTGGTTGATATCTCCGCATCTCAACGTGACTTGCGCTGCTGGAACCTCGTTAGGACTCAATGCTGTGACGTCGAACAAGAACAAGAGCCAATCAGCTGATCTGAAGGCCTCAATTACGACTCCATTCGGTCAGCAGTTACACTGTTCTTGTAGGATAACCGTAGCTAACAGACGGACTAATTGTGAAAGGAAAAACTAGAACGTGATTAGGCCTCCCCTTTCTATATCTGAGCGCCCTTGACATGTAAAGTTGGCTGGTTTGCCCTTCCCAATTGTCGTTCTAATGGACGGTATTTTTTCTCGAGAAACTATCCATTGACATATAACCTGCTCTTAATGCAATCTCCGTCCCTTTCTTCTACCTCTGCCACTCACGTCCCCCAAGATAAAAATAATGTCTCCTTGCAGTAATGCTCTCTCCATCCATAGAGTAATAAGGCAATACTTGAGCCGCAGAAATTCAAGAAGGAGAGAATGTTGTAAACCGTTATTTAGACTATATTTTTCTTATTATTATGCTTTTCGAATTTTCAGTGTCGAGGTCATTATGCCAGGAAAGTATACTGGAAAGGATTTTATTTTGAAGGGGCTGTTCCGACATTGGCTTTGACTGGTTGAGGAAACTATGGAAATCCGTAGCTTAATAAGGATGGGCTTCCGGAAGTCGAGCCTTCTGAAAGCTTTCGTTGCAGATGGAGAAATAGTATAGTGCAAATAGTCTCACTTGAATTAATGAAGGCATTAAAGAAGGTCCAAAGAAGAGCCGCCCGATTCGTGACAGGTATATATAGTTGGAGGGAAAGCGTAAGTGCGATGTTGAAGGAGTTAGTTTGGGAAGACCTGGAGCACCGAAGGCGATCCTCTCGACAGAAGTTAATTGAAAAATTGACGACTCTTATTTCGGAACGACAGCAAACAAATATTGCTGCGAGCAACATTCATATCTAGGAATGACCGCGAAAATATGATAAGAGAAATCAGGGTCAGAACTGATTCATTTCTGTACTCATTTTTTCACGAGCGATTAGGGAATGAAATAGAAAGGATTTATCTGGCGAGTAAACTTAAAATCCGACAGAATTAGATCTTGATAAATCACTCCGGTCATCCTGATCTGAGTTTTCCATGGTTTTCCCGGATCACTCCAGGCGAATGCTGGGATGGTTCCTCACAATAGCCCATGGGTGCCTCCTGCCATATTCCGTTCATCCCTTCCACACTATTACTCTTTGTGCAATGCACCCTCCGCCACACACTTTTAGTGAATCGCGGAGTAATAGTAATAATAATAACTGACGCAACTCTGAAACTTTTTCACACATAATTTTCTATTTAATGGAAAGACTTGAAAGTAAAACATCAAACGGATTTTACGATGTTGCGTTAAGTTGGCTGTTTAGTATTGCTTTTACACTGTAGACTCTGATTTGTTGTCAGTCTGTTAAACCAAATATAAAACTACAAAAATCAAACACGGACGGTTTGTGAAATATGAGGCGTCATGAGATTTAGTACCCCTAAGAATTGGTTCATTTGCGAATGCCAGTCTTGGGTCAAATTCTGTGTGTGTTAAAGAATGAATCAGCATCCAAATAATCAGCTAGTTTGGTTCGTAGAACTGCAGAGAATCGTGCTCGATGATTAAGGTAGTTGGGCGTTTGCAGTCTGTTGACTGTTAATTTCTCGCCGCAGTTCTCCGCATTTTATTAAAACACTGTAATATGCTGCTTTTAGAATGTTTGGGTAGGAAAGGTGACTTTCGTAAAGTGACAAATAATCTGTTATACCTCAATACATTTAAAAACATTCAGAACTACTATTTATGACAGTCGAATTCGAAAACCTCGACATGTTATTGTTGATTCCAGACAGCTGATGTGTTTGTTTGCGGTCTGGTGAAGTTATATTTAGACTACAATTCTATAAATGAAGTAACAGAATTTCAAAAGCTTTTTCTTTTCTCTTTCTTCCCTTGAGACTTAACGTCTATTCAATTTATATGTCATTAGCGGAGGGGAGAGGCTAGGGGCAAAGAACAGGAAGGGATTCAGCCATGGCCTTTTGCAGGAACCTTCCCGACATTCGCCTGTAGTGAATTGGGGAAATCGTGGAAAACGCAAATCTGGATGGCCGGACAAAGATTCAAACCTGCGACCTCCCGAATGAGAGGCCAGAATTTTACAGCTCAGCAACCACACTCGGTTCAAAAGATAAGTGCATACATCGCAAATCTAATAAGAGGAGAGAAAAACCAAACGCAGGTGGAAAACTGTGTAATGTGTTTGCTGCAGCAGCGACTGAAGATGAGATTTTTCTAGACAATGTACTGTGGAAATTCAAATGTGATTAATTCTGCCGCACAGTGATAGATGTAATAATAAGAGATGTATTGATACCTCTAGAAATTGTCATGAAAAATCGAAGCTATAATTATTTGCTGAAGAGACTAAGAATGATTTTGGAATTCGTTCGAAGTATCTTTGTTTATAGTCCGAGATGAGATCCGGCTGCATCATTTCTACGTCCATCTGTTTTTTAATTGAAATCAAATTTTTATGCATAATTATTTGAAGTAAAATACGATTCTGCCGTCAAAATATGGCTGCAAGTATTTTTAATTAAAATTTCAAAAATAATTTTATTTTTCAAAAAATTTCACTCACTTGTTTTTAAATAAATTATAATTCATTTCAAATAGAGACAAATAAAGAACTTAAAAAGTTTGGGTTTCCTATGTAAAAGTGGCCGCATGTAGGGGTTGCTAGCTATTACAGATATGTAAGAGCGAGAGAAAGTTAGCGCACCATATCATCTGATGGACGGTGTGGTGCGCTAATTTTAACACCTGGCAAACCTAGATGCGGCCACTTTTACATAGGAAACCCAAAATTTATGAGTTTCTTACATACCACTCTTTGAAATTAATTATAATTTATTTAAAAAAAACAAGTGAATGAAATTTTATGAAAAATTTTTAATGAAAAATACTTGCGGCCATAGTTTGATAGCCAACCAGGCAGAATCGTATTCTACTAATAATAATTACTGCATTTCAGTTTAAAAAACAGTAATGGACGTAGAAATGATGTAGCCGGATCTCAGGCTATCAGCCAATGTTTGGCATGGAACAAGCGGTCGCATTACTCAGTTGGTATGAGGTCTGACTTTTAACCAGACAGTCAGTGTACAAATCTCTATTTTCAGGTATAGTATAATAATTCCTGGCTATATTTTACCAGTTTCCGCACATTAGATACTACCGTTGCTGTTTCTACTGTATGAGGAATCTTATCCAGGAGCGACATGACGCCCTCCGCGCCGAGAATGTCTTAACAAGGATGGCGTAGAGATTTCAGGAGGTACTGGGATTATGATTGCAAACCTCTTGATAGCGGCCAACTCAAATTGTCACTTTTTTTTATTTTATTTTTTTTTTATTTATTTATATGGCTTTTGGTCTGACGACCATACAGCCAGATCACAATTTTGTGTTACAATATTATATGGCATAATAGTTATATACAAAGTTTGTATTACAAAATTATTTTGTCATATCAGCTCTATACAATATTATTTTGTCATGATAATTCTATACAATTTTTATTAGTAACAATACTTCAGAGTTGATATAACTATTGATGATTGTGTTACGTTATTAATATACAATTCTGTAATAATTCTGATAGTGAGGTGGTATAATAATTCTATTTTGGATATATTGCCTGGGTTATATCGTAATATTTGCGTCCCTTAAGAAGTGAGCTATAGCTTGATACACGTCCTGTTGTTCAGTTCTCATAAGGGAGATGATTGAAGTAGGCAGTGGAATATTTATTTTAGTCAGTCTATTGTATAGATTATTTTGTGGAGTTCGGTAAAGGGTGCATGTCAATATTATATGATTTAGGTCTGCTATTTCTTCGTTGTCAACAGGGCAGAATGGGGAGTTTGCTGCGCCAATTCTATGGAGGTGTTTGGGTTAATATCCGTGTCCCAATCTTATGCGAATGATAGATGTTTTGTATTTTCTTGCGAGTTTTGATTCTTCGAACCATGCTTTGTGTGGAATGTAGGGTTGGATCGATGCGTAGTGTTTCCCTTTGTATACTTGTGATGAAGTCCATGCGTTTGCCCATTTTGTAAGGGCCTCTCTTTTTATAGTTCTAATGAAATCAGTGTGGGGGAGTTGTGTGTATTGTTGCTGTCCTTCCAGAGTGCTTTCTTTTGCTAGTTTGTCGACCGTCTCGTTGTATTGGATGGACGCATGGCCCTTGATCCATAATAAATGGATTTCTTTTCCTTCTGGGGAGGCTATATACATCATTTGTAATATATCATATAAAATCTTATTCGTTTCATTTTGTCTTTTAATATTCTCCAACCTTTGTACTACACTTTTCGAATCCGTAAATATAAGTATTTTATTATATCGGTTGTATCCGTATTGAATGGCCTGTCTAATGGCCATAGCCTCTGCCGTGTAAACCGAGGTCTCTGTTGGCAAGCGTATTTTCTGGTGTTCTTTCGTGAGTGGACAGTAGTAGGCGAATCCGACTCCATTTGCTGTTCTTGATCCATCGGTATATATTTGTGTAAAGTCGGGCCAAGTTGAAGATAGAAATCTCTCTGTCATGTTATTTGTCCTGTTGCTTCTAATAATCCATTCTGGGAGGTAGTAGACATTTGGTTTAAATCTGATGATATCGTATTGTTTTGTGAAACAGGGAAGAGTCCTTTCTTGGATCACTAATGGTATTTTGTGTTTTATTTGGTTGAAGCTAGTGGCCAATAACGGCGTGGAGCGGCGAGGGCTGTTTCCCTTCCTTTCCATTATTGTTGCAAGTCCCTTTGCCTTCTGAGACACCGGATGGTTGGTGATTGAAGCGCGTCTCATTAGGTAGATATTTGATAAGAGTTGTCGCCTCGTTTCCAGAGGCATTTCTCTGGCTTCAACTAATAGTGCATTTGATGCTGTAGATTCATTGCTCCAATACATATTCTAATAGCTCGATGTTGTGCTATGTCCAATTTACGGAGGTTATACTTGGGGGCATTCCCGTAACAGATGCTTCCATAATCGAATATGGGACGGATTAGTGCTCTGTATATATTAAGCATTATAGCCGGATCTGCACCCCATCAGGTGCGTGTTTACGGATCTTAATATGTTCAAGAGGTGTTCCGTTTTAGTTATAATATGGTTGATGTGTCCCGTCCATGTTAGTTTTACTATCCATTATTAAGCCTAAGTGTCTGGCAGATGTGCACACCGGGAAGGAGTAAGGTCCCAGATGAAGCTCAGTCTCTCGATATATAGTTCGTTTCCTAGAAAATATCACTGCTGAAGATTTCGCTGTTGAAATGGTTAGTCCTAGATGTTGTGCCCAATCATATAATCTCCCCGCAGCTTCTTTAACCTCCAGAGAATTATTCCTAGGGATGTGGACATCGTTGTATATACATATGTCATCTGCAAATTTTAATACTTTTATTGTGGGACTGAATATTTTTTCTATTGCCCCTATGTAAATAGTGAATAGTAAGGGGCTAAGGATTGCTCCTTGTGGGATTCCTGTTGAGACTATGAATGGGTCCATGTAGAGAATTATTTTGTTGCCGTATATATATAGTTCTACTATAGAGAAGATTATATATTCCACAGACAAATACCTCAGGAAGATGTAGTGCCTTGAGCTTTTCTATTAGTATCGGAATTTGAACATTGTCATAGGCTCCTGTAATGTCTAGGAAAACAGCTGTAAGAAAACCTTTGTTGATAAAAGTTCGTTCTATGTCCAATGTGAGCGTACTGAGACAGTCATATGTACTTCTTCCTTTCCTAAATCCATATTGAGTTTTTGGCAGTAAATTGTGATATTCAAGCCACCATTCTAACCTCCTTTTTACGATTCGTTCGAACGTTTTGCCTATGCAGGAGGAAAGGGCTATTGGGCGAAAGGAGTTGGCATTTGTACTGTCTTTACCTGGTTTTGGTACCGGTATAATTATCTGTGTTGTCCAATCACTTGGAAATTCACTTTTTAACCATACATTAGTAAAGATCTGTACGATAGCTACCTTGGCGCAGTGAGGGAGGTGGTGGAGCATGAGGTAATGAATGTTGTCTATTCCTGGTGTTGTATTTGAGGTTGATTTCAGGGCCATTTCCAGTTCGTTTAGTTTAATTCCTCTGATAGGATATTTTGTCGGTTATTTTCCGTGTGTTGGTTTGTTAGTTTTAGAGGCTCTGTAGGCACATATGGCGGGGCTACCTTGTTTTCGAATTCTTCGATACAGTTCATTGGCGCTTTTATTCCTACTGGTTTCTTCTTTAACCGATTTATCATGTTCCATATTAAAGTTGTTGGCGTGGTCCTATTTAAACTATTACAGAATTCTTTCCAAAGGTTTTTTTCTTTGATTTAAGGAATCTTTTTGTTTCCGCATCTATTTTTTTGTAATTTATATAGTTTTCCCAAGTGGGTTCTCGTTTATATACTGTCAGAGCTAGTTTCATTTTGGCTATGTTTCTAGAACATTCCTCGTTCCACCAAGGGGAGGGTAGTCCTTTTGCGTTTGGTGTTGTTTTGTAGGTGGGGATCGAGCATTTTGCCGCCTCGTTTATAACATTTAGCAGTAGCTGGTACTGACTTTTGGTTGTGTTTGCTGAGTACACTCGTCCTATATTTTCTTCAATGTGTTTCCTGTATTTTATCCAATTTGCTTTTCTTATGTTCCATTTGTTGATCGGTTGAAAGATCTGTGGGAAATTCAGCTGTTTTGTTGATATTAGTATAGGGTGGTGGTCCGATCCCCAGGTCTGTCTAGATTTTCCCATTGAAATTCGGTGGCGATAGATGCGGAGCACATGGATAGATCAATTGCCGATTTCCTTTGGCCGGGTTTTGAATAAGAGTAGGAGATCCGTCATTGAGTACAAATAGGTTGAATTCATCTATGAACTCTATCATCGCTTCCCACATGCATCGTTCAGCTCGCATCCCCATAGCGTGTGATGGGCGTTAAAGTCTCCACAGATTAAGTAGGGATCCTCTATTTGGTGGAGGAGTGTTCGCCATTCATCTATTCTGATTGTTGTTTTGGGAGGACAGTATATGAGACTAAGGTTAAATTCATATTTTGGCTGTGTACTTTGGCTGCTATAGCCTGAAAAGATTTGATGTTTGTATGATCGATGTATACAGCTGTGAAAGGTATAGATGTTTTTATTAATATTGCCACTCCACCTTTTCCATCTTCCCTGTCTTTTCGTAATATATGGAATCCTTTAAATGAGATATTAGTGTCCGGTTTCAGCCAAGTTTCTGCAATAGTAGCTATCGTTATGTTGTTTACGTCTAGTTCTCTTTGTAAAGATTCCCTATTCGCTCTTATTGATCTGGCATTCCACTGTAAGCACTTAATTTTGGCCGTCTTGTTGGAGGATATTGGTTACCATTCCTAGTATCGCTGTAGGGTTTAAGAGATCTTCTGATTGAGATTTTGCTTCTTTGATTAGAATCATGATTAAGTTGACTATTTTTTCTATTAAAATGCAATTTAGCGATTGTGGACTCTTAGTGGGATCGTTAGATTGTTTTAATTTAGCAGATTGCGCATGCAGGTCTGTTTGTGTGTCCTCCCTGGGCGTATTGGGTACTTGTGGAATTTCCGTATAGCTGCCTGTTGCTGCAGGGTGGATCAAGCTTGTATTGATGGGAGCCATAGGTCCATTGTATGTGTATAGTAGTTGTCTTGTATTGAAGGATGGGTTATGTGTAGTATATTTAGCGTTCTTATAATTTTTAGGTCCTTTTGTCCAGATGTATCTGTTTGGGGGATTGACTCTGTATTGCTGAGGGGTGGTTTTGGTGTCGTACTGATTAATGTCTGTGTTTTCTAACTGCGGGTGCCAGGGTCTGGGTTTTTCGGCCACGACTTTTGCGTAGCTGTTTGGCATCTGGAGTGTTGAGTTGTAGTGAAATGGTTGAACTTTACTAGATTTTTCAGATCGTCTCCTAAGATGTTCGGGGCAGTTTTTGTCCGTTGCTAGGTGATTTCCTCCGCAGAATAAACAACATGCGTTTTCCTGGGAGGGGCAGTGGGTTAGACCATGTGGTCCCGCGCATTTACTACATCTTTGCTGACCTCTACATTGTGCTCTGACATGGTTAAATCTTAAACACTGAAAGCATTGTATTAAGGGGGAATATATGGTTCTACTTTACAACGCATGCCAAACAGATATACTGCTTCTGGGAGGACCTGGGATCTGAATGATAGTTGGCATACGGGAAGATTTCTTGCGTTTACCTCTCCATTTGGAGAATGTTTTTTTATAAATCTTCTAACGCTAGTCACTTTGTATTGGGATTGTATGTTTTCCAAGATTTCTTCTATGCTTAATTTAATGTCCACATTTCTAATAACTCCCTGCTTTGAAGTCAAGTACATTGGGATAGATGCTTTTAGACCTATTTCTTGGAGGGACCCTAGGGATGCTAGTTGGTTAGCTGATTCGCCAGATCTACATTCTACTTTAACTTTGTTTCTGCCCGCGTGAGAAATGTTGATAATGTTTTGTTTGAGGTGGTGATGCTTATTAAAAAGGAATTTACCTAGGGCCATGGGGTGCCAATTTCCAACATTTTTGTCAACACTTTCTATTATTACTATAAACGGGCCTCTGTCAGTTTCACTGAATCTATTATTTGCAAAGGTCCCGGCCTTATCCTGCGCACTAGTAACACTGCTGCCTGCGGGCGCTTGGTCGGTGAGTGGCGCTAGCTGCTCACCTGTAGTTGTGAATGTGTGATTAACTTGGCGCTGGTGTCTGCTGGTGACGTGTTGCAGGGAGCTGTTGAGTAAGCTGTTGTAGCGCCATCTGACGATAGTCTTGCCATCTTTTCCGCTGATCGCGTCAGTCTTCTTACCTCCTCTTCTTCTGGTACTTGGCGTTTGGTCGTCTTGAAGCTGATGGATTGGCTGCCACGCATCGGATCGTCTAATACAGGAACGCGCGGAGTCGGCATGGTGACGGATGGGCTATCTTCTTCTGATGGTCGATTGGGAATCACAGCCGTTGACATTGCGATACTGGTAGCAATGTGATTATAATTTGAGGTCATAATTGTAGGTTTGTCTCCTCTCCGAGCTAAGAGGTGAACAGCTACATCTGGGGAGGCATGCCGTTCTTGTGTCTGGTCATCTCCCGTCCAGTTTCCATCTCCAAGGGCTGTTGCTGTTGATGATGTTGCTGCTGATGATGTTGCTGCTGATGATGTTGCTGCTGATGATGCTGTTGATGTTGTTCTATTATCTGATATTGTTGCTGTAAGGTATGCTGTTGCAGTTGCTGTTGTTGTTGTTGTTGTTCATGTTCTGGTTGCTGTTGAGGATGTTGGGAGTATTGATATCTTAATTGCTCCTCTTCTGCTTCGTAAGGGATGATTATCTGCTCACTTGCTGTGGATACTGCCTGAGGGTTTAACCTTTCTACCATGATGTAGTTCCCTGATGTTGAGGCTGGGATTTCACTACTGGTGTAGCACGTTTCTAGTGCCATCTTAATCGTCTGACCCGTATCCGGCGGGTCGGCCATAATTTGCTGGTACCACTAGTTTCACTAATTAATTCTAATTGTTCACTAAAGACAATAAGCTGAAATATTGCGAAAAGTAATCGCTTTCGCGGCCTCGCGAACTTCCGGACGCGTAGAGCGCGCACACGGTACAACAGGAACTAAATCGACAATAACACGTTCACGAGCTCTATGAGGAAGTTGTCGCCTCGGTGTCTAGCTCCGAACTGAAATTGTCACTTAGCTACCAAATAATACAGAAAAGCGAATGGGTCTACGTTCAGAGCAGTGTTCATGGCTCACTGCTCGAATGGAGAGCCGGAATGTGGAGACTCATCTTATATAAAGTACCTTCGTATATAAAGTTCTGGAAACACCATCACTAGTCTGGTGCTAACGTTTTCAGAGGAAATACAGATCTCCATCTTCACCAATACTATGCTGCTTGCTACAATAGATTCACGGAAAAAACTTTTCCCTCATCATTTGGAATCCAAAAATGAAATGTGCTTCATGAATTCTTATAGATTTTGTTCTACCTTATTTCCAATTTGTGAAATCATGGATTGAAATTGTCTATAAATGTAACACGTTCTATCTCTCCGAAACGTTACGTTCCGTCTTATTTTTGAAAATTGTTATTCTATTTTTATTTAAATCATAATAAATACATCAATATTATCATCTATTTCTCTCATACCATTAAGCAATTCAGCCTCCTCCTAAAATGGTAGGTGTCTTTTTCTCATCTAATCGTACCGATATTGTCAACATCATCAACTATTTCTCGTCGCAACAATTACAGTGCTTACCACAATAGTAATATAAAGTAAAACAAGTTTTCTTGGCCTTTCGATTTAGAATGTCAAACAATCTCAAAAATACTAGCTATAACTAACCAGACCAGCCCTTAAAAGGACACGTGATAAACACAAAACTGAATTTATCATCAGATATAATATTTCTAAAAACAATTTTTTTTTTTTTTTTTTTGACGAACCATCTTTCTCCCTTCATACTTAACCAAAATCGATAAATGAGGTATCATTTTAAAGATGAAGTTCTTCGCTGTGATAAACTCATTAATCATGAAAGGAATTTTACGATATTCTATCCATATATGACAAAACTATCTGTTTCCCAAGACTTCGTTCGTGTTTGTAAAGAATTTGGATTGACAGCTACCGATATCCAACCACCAAAGTGCACGATCGGAGACTCGATGCTATTACCACACACATACGCCAGTCATCTGCGCAATGTAGTTCAGGTAGCAAAGTGACATATACGGAGACACATGTCTTTGGTCGAAATACGAAAATATCCTTGTTCGACCAATTTCAACCACTAATATCTCCCACACTCGTACAGTTCCCGAAATTCGGCCAACGTTTTGATCGACGGGTGACGCTGTGCTACTACCGCACACAAACACCAGTGATCTGCGTTAGATAGTTTTGGCTGAAAAGTGATACACCACGACACATACGTCTTTGATAGAAATATGAAAGTGGCGCAGCTCGACCAGTTTAAACCACAATATCTCCCACACGTCCATAGCTACCGACATTTAACCACCATAGTACACGATAGGATACACGATACCACTATCACACACAAACACCAATAATTTACGCTATGTAGTTGTGGCAGCAAAGTGACATATACGGAGACACATGTCTTTGGTCGAAATACGAAAATATTCTTGATTGGCCCTTTTAACCATCATATCTCCCACACTCACACAGTTATCGAAATTCGGCCAACGCTGTGATCGACGGGTGACTCTGTGCTACTACCACAGTCCACCACACACAAACACCAGTGATCTGTGTTAGGTAGTGGTGGCTGAAAAGTGAAATATAAGGAAACATACGTCTATTAATGTATATAACTTTGGCCGATTGCTTAGAAATTCAGCGCGATCTGGATGTTATTTTGGCTTGGTGCGCTGAGTGGCAACTTACTCTAAACTGTAAAAAGTGCAAGACAATGAGCATAACTAACAAAAAGAATCCGATTGTTCAGAAATACGAGTTAAACAATACAGTTATTGATATGGTCGATTGTATTAAATATTTGGGAGTAACAGTACAAAGGAACATGAAATGGGACATACACATTAATTCTTTAGTAGGTAGAGCAAATTCTAGGTCGGATTCATAGGTCGAATCTTGAAAAATTGTAATGAACAAACAAAGGAGATAGCGTACAAATCTCTTGTGCGTCCACATTTGGATTATTGTTGTGCCATTTGGGACCCGTTTCGTAAGGGATTGATCGAAAGTATAGAGAAAGTACAGAGAAGAGCCGCTCGATTCGTGACCGCTTGCTACAGTCCTTATGAAAGCGTCACAGAACTGATTAGTAGATTAGGTTGGGAGTCTTTGGTAGATAGACGACACACGTTTCGTTTAAACTTATTGGAAAACGTGCGTACTCCAACTTTCACTCATGAGTGTAGTGAAATACTTCTTCCACCAACCTATTTGAGTCGGTAGGACAGGAAAGATAAAATTAGAGAAATAAGGTGCCGCACTGATTCTTATATGAATTCTTTTTTCCCTCGTACCATTAGGGATTGGAATGCACAGCAAAAAGATTAGCTTTGGTGCTGAGCACCCTCTGCCACCCACAATTTTGTGAATTGCAGAGTATATATGTAGATGTAGATGTAGATATATATATATAATTATGAACAGTGAAGGTTGTGGCGGTTTAGCGCGGGTGGGGAGGTAAGGGTGAAAACCTTTTACTTCTTTTTATATAATTAAAGAAACCTTAGGCCGCTAATTTATTTGGTACTCAAATGGCGTACAGGCGAGGCTTATTTATCGTTAACATTGACACATTGAAATATGATAAAAAGAACTATGCAAAGCCTCTTCTTACAATTGCCAACACATATTAACAAATAAACAAAAGCATCAAAATACAACCACCTTTAAATTAATCTTGAAACAAACTCCCAATGTCAATTGGCAAGCAAGAAAGCTACACACTTGATTTGTTTAAATGAAAGCTCCCGTCACAATGATCGGGAACCATAAATCAAACACAGTATTGGCATCAACTGTATTCAATCTCAAATGCCGGGCGCCAGGATAATTTATAGTATCCACCAAGTGTGGCTTTAAGAAAAGTCTGCCCCAGCTAGCTCAATATTTGGGGGTGCGAGAACTCCTAATCATTCAGTGGCCGTTACAGGGCTGTGACCGAATAAAAGTACCACACTGCACTTGTAGGATGATTACCGTGACGGCGATGTATTTCCCGCGACGGCGGAAGTACTAAAGCCCCTTGGCTATAGCGGACAATGCACCACGTCCGTGCAAACGTAATGGATGCGTGCACAGTGACCTCACTGTACAACACGCTTATTAACCCTCAGGTTCGAAGCCAAGAGCGATCTCCAGCTTCGGCAGATCCGCTCCTTCTCCTCTGAAGGCTCGGAACCAAGTCCTCTCTCCAGCGTCCGCCGGAAAAAAGCCTCCTCTTACACTCGTGGTGTACATGAAAAAAAATACACCATCGTTACAAAATGCAAAGGAACGTCTCTGTCGATTGGTTCTGCCATTTTTAAGCTCCTCCCTTCGGCTGTCACGATAGGCGAACCTTGTCTTCCTCGACTCGGGTGAACTCGGGATAGCCTCGGACATTTCCGTCACCTGTGACCTCCGAAATTCCCCGTTCGTAAAACTTGGGCTCGGGTAGTTTGTTCACCTTGGTTTACCGTTTCCCCGGAGCTAAGGGATTATACGCCTGACCGACTGCGTGAGAAGGGTAGCTGGTGTCCATTGTCCCTGGCCGCCGCCAGGCTGCCACGACCTTCTGGCGCGTCTGGCTCACGTGCCACACACACACTGACAACTCTTTCCGATAATTTCTCTCTATTCTTTTTATATATATAAATATGCAAAAATATATATATAAAAATGTACGGAATGACCCATTTTTGGTCATTCTGCTACAAGGTAACGGATATGCGATAGTATAGAGTCAAGTCGCTACGCTTCGCTGGCGTCTATAAGGAGTGGTCGCATAACCGCTAGATAGCAGCACCAGATATTACTGAGATGATATTAAACTGTGTGTGTTTTATAGAGTGAGGAGCTTGTCGGGTATTTTAGTTTCTGTTAGGGATACATTTCATCAAGTCTAATTGTGTCTTGCTACATCACTATTTTAATTGGCAAATTAACGATTGCTACAAACGAGGTTGTGTTTCTTTAATCCCACTACACGTACAACCACCAACCTCGCTATTCATTGTACATCATTCGCAAAATTTTCGCACCTAGTTATTACAAAACGTAATTCGTCCACGTTTCTATTTCTAAATCAATAAATACAAACTTGTGAAATTATCGCCTCTTATTTCAGCTTTTCGCCGCGGAGTGTAACTCTTGTTGGCCATTACGATATCTCTGCTTGACGCGGCCCTGTATCATTTGTGACGACACGTCAATATCTGCTTACTGAAACGATCGGACAAGTCAGGAGTTACGAGCCGGCAAAGTCGTAATTTCAACCGAACGCCCTAATTTTCGCTGAAACTTGTAATCTTGGGAAATAAGCTGCTAGTTCGTAATTCAAGTCCGATGGACCAAGAACCGGTTACCTCTCAACAACACATCAAATGCGATTCAGTTTGTGTTTGAAATCGAAGTACAATTACACTGAAGGTCTCTCCCTAGTTCTAAACAAAATGTGGTGTTGCTGCAATAGATAAGCAGAAGTAGGTCATCAGCTGTGTATAATTTATGTGTTGGTAATAGCTTTCTCTGCAGAATAAGGCAATGTCATTAAAACAGTCGTTTGTGTCACAGATTACAGCAGCCTTCACGGGGAGAGGTAGTAATTCCCCTCCTTTCCCAACAGATCATAACACCCACCAGCAGAAAACGCTCTTTACACTCCTTCCAGACGGTCAGTTTACAAGAATAGTCTCTATTGGCACGAAGCCTCTTCTAAACTAGATGTTACTTCGGGCGTTCCTCAAGGAAGTGTAATAGGACCACTTCATTTTTTAATTTTTATAAACGGTCTCGGTGACAACGTTAATTGCAGGATGCGATTTTTTGCTGATGATGCATTTATTTATAGGGAAGTGAGGTGCTCCGACGATTGCATAGAAATTCAGCGCGATCTGGATGTTATTTCGGAATGGTGCTGTGAATGGCAGCTTACACTTAACTGTAAAAAGTGCAGGGCAATGCACATAAATAATAAAAAAATCCTGCTTGCTCAGGAGTACAAAGTTAACAATTCAGTTGTTGACACTGTGGATTCCCTGAAGTATCTAGGCGTAACAGTACAAAGCAACATGAAATGGGACTTGCACATAACTTCCGTTGTAGGCAAAGCTAATTCGAAACTACGATTCATAGGACGTATTTTGAGAAGTTGTAATGCTCATACAAAGGAAATAGCGTACAAAACACTAGTGCGTCCGCATTTGGAATACTGTTGTGGAGTCTGGGATCCGTATCGCAAGGGATTGATTGACACATTAGAGAAAGTACAGAGGAGAGCCGCTCGATTCGTGACTGCTAGTTACAGTCCTTACGTGTCACAGAGCTGATTCGTGGGTTGGGCTGGGATTGTTTGGCGGACAGACGACGTCGTTTTCGTTTGAATTTGCTGGAGAATATGCGAAAATCTTTAAGTTACGAGTGCAACGAAATACTTCTTCCGCCAACCTATTTAGGTCGCAATGACAGGAGGGATAAGATTAGAGAAATAAGATGCCGTACTAATTCATTTATGTATTCCTTCTTTCCTCGATCTGTTCGGAATTGGAATGCGCAGAATTAGGATTGGTGCTTAGCACCCTCTGCCACCCACAGTATTTGTGATTTGCAGAGTATAGATGTAGAACCAGTTCATATTTTCCTAGTAGCTTTTGATATGGCAGCTTTCCAAATTGTCTAAAATTGCTTGCATCACTCCATTCTAGGCAGCGATAAGGATAACCAGTATAAACTTCAGAGATATTCATTAAGATGATGCATGGTCCAGCTCAATGGTACGATGTATCGTCTTCATGGTGTTGCGCTTTACCAAACATCATGTATTTTTTTTTCTTTTTACTTTATGTTTACTGCTTAATGATGTCGAGCCCATTAGCGTCAGCATAAGATAGGAACGTGGAAGCCAAAGGATAGCAGCCTTAACCTATTGAAGAAAACATCTTCGTATTCTTTTGTGGTGATTACAGGAAACCATGAAAAGCGAAATCTAGAATGGTGCACAACACCATCTTTCCGTAAGCCTCACTTCACTTACCCATAGGGCTTGACATTATGTAGCCTTCCTAGAATTAAGTATTGCCATCGTTTGATGACTCTGCATAGTCTCCGATCTCGTGTAGATGGCGAGATTTTGGTGACGACTCCTCCGTTGTTTTGCTCAGGAGCAGTCTTATGATTGACGCTAAGGATTTCGACACCAATGCCCATGAATGACACCTAGCGCTGTCAGACCTACCGGTCAATTATGTTGCAGACATGGGATCCGAGAGGTGATCTGGTCCTTAACGCTGAATATGAGTTCATTTTGGTTCATAGCACATCAGTGACATATCACTGCCAAAACACAGAAGCACTGTTTTATTGCGTCATTTCACCAATGTCCGTTGAAGCCGCAGTAACACCATAATGCATTTCAGTTATATTTAAACGCCTTTCAATCATCTAAGTACTGATAAAGAATAAAGCTTATCTCAATCTAAAGGCATACTAATTGTTTGTATCACAGCGATTCTGTTTCTTGACCTTTTACTTAAATATGTATTAAGCATATCTTGAATGAACTAAATCGTGGATGATTTAGCAAGTTCATTAATGTTTGCAGAATTGGCGGATTAAATGGTGTTTTTTTACGCTTCGTCGACGTCGAGAGCATTAGAGGCGGAAAGGACTGGGGCAAGGAACAGGAAAGAATTAGGCCATGGACTTTTTGTAGGAACCATCCCGGCATTCACTTGGAGTGATTTGGGGAAACCATGTAAACCCAAATCTTGATGGTTGGATGGGTATTCGAACCCAAGTCCTCCCGAATGCGAGACCAGAACGTTAACCGTTCACCCACTCGGTGATTAAAATGTGTGTGGGCCTCTAAGCAGTCAATATCTTACGGTAGGCTTCTAAAATTTCTTAATACGTGTTGAATTTATGAAACTTATTTTGTTTACATAAAACAAATATAAATAATAATTAACGTTAAATAATCGTATTAAATTATTTAAAAAAATATTTAATCTTATTAAATAATGTTTTCCAGAATTATTAACAAGTTTTGTAAACAAATAAAATTTTAAATATTCGCTTCACTGAATTTTTTGTAGTGAAATAATTCAGAATATGTCAAAATCTTAATTTAATTAGGTTTTTTTTATTATTATTACTTTACGCCTCGTTGATGTCGAGATAATTATAGGCGGTAAAGGATAGGGGCAAGGAACGGGAACGAATTCGCCTAATGGCCTTTTGAGGGAAGCATCCCGTCATTCACCTAATGTGATTTTGGGAACCATGGAAAACCCAAATCTGGATTCCCGGATGGGGATTTCTTTTTACCAATAGGCAGACGCGCATACTCCACCTGCACAAATGGGGCAAGCAACCTTATGCGAATGCGGAGATATTGGTCATATTGTTGAAGAATCTCCGGTAAGGTCTTAACAATGGTGAACCTGTGGACTTCCTGCTGGCAACTCCGATATCGATTGGCTGTATGAATAAGCTAGATGTATGTTTGCAATCTTGTATAGTTGCAATATGTATATTTTATTCCAATGTATCTATAAAGTGTCAAAATTGCCATATGATAAATAAATTTACCAATAGTGCTCTATTGTTTACTTCAGCAGTGTTTGTACGTTCTGTAACTTGACCATTATTATTTATTTACCATCATATCTTCGCAAAATCGGTCATTAACTGGAAAGATTAAAGATATGTTCATATAATGTAAACTAATATTCAATTATCTATATCTCACAGAAAAGAAACTTAATAAAGTTCATGATTACAGTCCAACAGATCTGAAGGACTTCCAAAGTACAACTGCATCTGAAATAATTGAGCTAACAGAGAGGTCTGTCCATATCAATTGTTCAGCCTTCTTCGAGATGAACGGACACTGGTAACATACCTGGGAAATGTTACCCAATTTGCGGCTCTTGTCCACAGTCACACATTGGAAAGCATTCATGTAAGGAAACACTACGGATATATTCAGCGAGTTGCTCTAAATGTTTGAGAAAAAACGCCATGATACTGGATGACGTTATCTCTACTGACAGTCAAAACATACAAGAAATTAGGCCTATGCTACAAGGCCGATCTTAGTAGTGATGACATGTTTTAAGGCAGCTAAAACATGCCCGAAGAAGTTTTTCCATTGTATACTTGCTTGTTTTAAAAAATATATTTCATTTGAAAATGATCTTTTCTATAATGATATCTTAGCCAAAATGTGTCGAAAAAGTTGTTAAGACACCTGTTTTAAAAATTCAGCTTGCTTGAATCCAACCAAAAACGTTTTGTGGCGCTAAATATAACCTTCATCCTTGGTGAAGCTAGGTTTGAATTCCACGTTGAAGTGTACGTCCAGCCATAGACGGGGAATGCGTGGCTAATTGAAACAATCACCGGCTTTCAAGAGCACCCGTATTTGTTTCTGCTTGTCTGTCACGCAGTAGAAGTATGTGAGGTAATTGAAGCTGTGGGTGTTTCAGAAGAAACATGCGGCATATATACACTGAAGAGCCAAAGAAACTGGTATAGGCATGCGTATGCAAACACAGAGATATGTAAACACTCAGAGTACGGCGCTGAGGTCGGCAACAACAGGTGTCTGGCGCATTCGTTAGATCGGTTACTTCTGCTACAATGGCGATTTAATTAACGCCCCGGACAAGAACATTATTGAGATACATATCTGGGATGCCTTGAAACGTGCTATTCAGAAGAGATCTCCACCCCCTCGTACTCTTACGGATTTATGGACATCCATGCAGGATGCATGGCGTCAATTCCCTCCAGCACTACTTCAGACATTAGTACAGTCCATGCCATGTCGTGTTGCAGCACTTCTGCGTGCTCGCGGGGGCCAAACACGATATTAGGCAGGTGTACCAGTTTATTTGGTTCTTCAGTGTATTTTCCATCAACAACTTCATACCAAATACAGTACATCAACGCAAGAGGAAAGACGCCCTTGCTAACAGGTAAGAAAGTTGGAAATCTTTTAACATTGTGTGGAGATTCATTTCAGGCATCGATCTACAATCTTGTATTATACTGTACTATACTTTGTTGTATTGTACTGTTGTAAAACATAAATGAAAAAGAAGACAATTACGTTTCGAGGAACGTGAAAGGTTATGATACACTTCTGGAATGCTATAAGCAATGTTTTTAAAAAAATTACCAGAACGAAAAGAATTTTTTCAGCTAGGCCATATTGATGTGGAAAATTAAAGATTTAAATAATGAATTCTTGAAATATTCAGCCGAGCCGGGATGGTGAGCGGTAACGCTCTGGCCTCGCTTTCGGGAGGACGCAGGTTCTAATCCCCGTTCGGCCATCCAGATTTGGGGTTTCCATGATTATCCCAAATCACTTCAGGTGAATGACGGAACAGTTTCTTCAAAAGGCTATGGCCGAAATCATTCCCGTTTCTTGTTCCCAGCCCATTCCTATCTCTAAAGATTTTTACGTCAACGAAGTCTAAAGCCAGATGGAAAGTAATTTATTTATTTTCTTCTGTTTTGTTTTTGTTCTAATGTGATAACTCTTTTTTACATAGAATCAAGAGACGATTGCAACTTTGAGGAAGTATTAACAATTCTTACTAAGAAATTAGTTCACGGATGGAATAATCTCTTTGAAATATCGCATGAACAAATATGTTCTCATTACGGAACATTATGTCTAAATATAAAAGTTTGAAATTATAAACTCGTCGTTGGTAAGCCGGAATGTTTAGAAAACATGTTGCCACAAAAGATAATGCGTGTGATTCCTTCGTAATTTAATCTTAACTCGGCAAAGAAACCTATGAGATGTATAAGTATCTAATGTTACAAAGCTTTTGCTGCAGATCATTTTTTTCTATTCAGATCTTCTGTTGACCTGTAACTGATTCACCCTTGAGTAGCATAATGACTCTAATAAAGGGATAACAACTGTCTTAATGGGCTAAAGAAACAGTTACTAAGACTAGTCTATAAAATCTGAGATGTAAACAATGAATTTAATTTGGCTAATAAACGTTAAATTCTTATTATGGTTGATTGGAAAAAAGGATAATTATATTACTCAAAACAATATTATTTTGTACACATCATTGAAAAAACTTGTCTATAATGACAGATCTGTTTTTTTTTTTTTTACTTACATGACATACCTCATAGCTAAATGTAATACAAATGTGTAATATTTAAGCGCTGATCTAAGAAAATGTCAGGCAGTGGGAGGAGTAACAAAAATTTCGGGGACAGTTGAGACGGCCCAAATTAGTTGCTGAATGTAAAGAATGATCTAATTTTTCACTGTAGCTAAATATGTAACACATCTGCAAAAATAACGATAAAAATAATCTACACTGTAGTTGACAATGAAAATCCAAGAATATTGGTTGCAATCATCAGTTCTGTATATGACATGAGTTACAAAATATGTGTATGGCATATCAAGGAATATTAATGCTACTCTACGGAATGTGCGGCAGATTGAAACTTTATTAACCGGTTGGAAAGACCACACGAATTGTATTTTACTCGTAAGAATTATTGGACTTTGTTAGGAATGTAATGCCGTAGAATATCTTCCGTTAGTGATATCATGGCCGGATTAAAACAGCGCGGGGCCCGTAGCAAATGTGAAGTAGGGGACCTAGCTTCCGCCGTCTGGGGCAGTAGTAGAGCTAAAAAAAAAGGTCGGCCATCTTGCATGACAGGGAGGCTGCCGAATCCTAGGGCGCGGCGGGGCTCCTAGAAGTCGTGGGGCCCCCCAGAAGGCGTGGGGCCCGTAGCATTTTCTAACTCCTGCTAAGTGGTTAATCCGGTACTGAGTGATCTACGACGGTATTATTAGATATTTGAATTTACCGATGGGCTTAAACTTATTCACATTATGCTCCAACAATGGTATTGATCAGTGACGTAAGAAGAAAAAGGTCATACTTAACTTACGTAATGATTACAGAACAGATACTAGGCGGAATAACAACAGAACAAGTAGCGTGGTTCAAGGTTAGTAACAATACCTACATTGTCAATATAATGGCGAACTGCACGTAAAGGAACATTAGCATAGACATTTGGCTAGAGATCTGTGTTCATTAATTCGAAATGTGGTATGCTGTTACATGGCGCCTATAGTACCACGCCCCCAGACGTGTTCTCACCATTCAAATCTAAAATCTATTGTGTTCGCTTTGGTAATCCTGCACCAGCGTTTCTGTATACCTGAATAAATCTGGATGTTATGAGCCATTTCTTTTCAATAGTGACTTGAGTTTGCAACTTTGCACGACGTTTACATTTTAATTACCTACGCCAAGCAGCAAGCGAGTGAAAGCGCTATGTGGAAGTGATGCCTAGGCAGTAGACGACAGTAATTATAGTGGTTTATGAAATTTTCTGAACTTTGTTCTTTTTCTCCACCAACCGACGAGAGGAAAGGATATTTTTTATGACTGACGGATAGGGGACGCCGATGTCAATCCAGGATCAGATCAGAATGGGAGCCACGCTCGGTGCGAACGAAGCGTTGCATTTCCATTTGGAAATATGGTTTCGAAGCACTAATTTTGATGTGCCTGTAATACAGTTGAGCGAAACCTTGTAAATTCCACATTCTCTGCAAACTAAAATTCATACCCAACCAATAAAGTGAGTATCATAGATAGTTTAGTGTTCTACTTAAATTTCGCTGAGCAAAAAGCAATGTAAATAATCTGCATAACTGTTCGTATTAAAGTGTTAACGTCATATCGTGTATATTCAATTTCAATTTTGATTGCTCTTGTACTGTCAATTGAATGAATAGCTAAATAAATTGCTTGTGTTTCGACAAGCTCTTATTGAACCAAATGTCACTGTTTAAATCACTTGGTCTACAACTTAATATCATCTTCTCCCTCATAGAAGGTCTCATTTCTAATCGTTTGGCGAAATTGTGAACACTAGAGCACATAACTTGGGGCCCACTCTGACAGTTCTGGTAAATACTAAGGTGACAACGTTATCTCTCTTACTGAATCTTAAACACACATTTCCGAGTTTCATTAGCACGACAGATTATATATGATGGTTGACCTTGCTGATGGCAGATGTCAGTTTAACCATAGCCAAAGTAATGGGTGTCTTATCATATAACTCCAACACTGTATAAAATGGCTGAATATCTTGATGTATGTTCTGCTGTGTAGCTCGTAGGACAATTTTGAAGTGAGAATGTTTACAATAATGTCAGAATTGAGTTGTCAACTCATTGCGACGTTCATGCACCGACAAGCAATTGCGCATTTTGTAGTGTTAGGTATTAGCCGGCAGTAGACAAGCAAAGGCGCATCATAATGACACTTAATTTTGAGAGAAATTACTTGATAATTATGCACGATAAGTGATACACTTCGTTATGATAGCATCAGATGAACCTGAAAAAGCAGTGGAATTAGTCCTCAAAATTAAACAAGACGGTACAAAAGTGTTTTACATGTGTTCTAACTACGCCAGTTTACAAAATGTTGCTCGTACACGTAGGTATTTCTTTGTATGGATTACATTTTTTATTAATTTAACACTTGTTTTGATTGGTGACAATTAAACACTAAACTGACTGAAAAACATATCCTCAGATACAGTATTCCACGAGTTGAGTAACGAGAACATATTTGTGCCAGGTGAATTTTGGTAAGAAAGTTACGTGCAAATACAATCGGAGTATTCCTGGAAAAAGTGGCTAAGGCGCTTGCTTTCAAAACATTCGCTGCTCCTGCCCCGGGCACGAATCCCGGCAGGAGCAGGAATTTTGAGAGTTGTGTTTAATCATGCCAGGACGCTCCATGGTTCGGATTCCACGTTAAACTGTAGGTCCCAGAGGAAAGGAACTGGCCGTCCTACCTCTGACTAGGGATTGCAATCCAGCAAAGCGGGATCCCGCAATCCCGCGGGATCGTGCATCATTAGACAGTCTGGTGGATCCCGCACAAAATTAAGCGGATCCGCAATCCGCAAAATCAGGCGGAAACGCGTGTCAATCTGCGTGACTCGCTGCCCCACTCGGTCTCTGTCGGATATTTTGCACTGTTTGCCTGTACCCTTCCAGTTGGCATTTGACTCATGTGAACAAGCGCTTGTTTTTGTCAACCTTCGTCATTCGTAAGTAAATAAATACACTTTTACGTGTTCATCAAAACTTACGTTTGTTTCGAGTGCACATTTCTGTAATTTGAGTTATGGTGCGTATTTAGTACGATTTTCTAACTATATAATTATTTTTTAAGTGTCGCACACGTTATCTGAACTACACGTTTACAGCTTTTTATTCACGGTTTCATTATTCCCATTTTCTGTATTTGCAGATAAAGTAATTGTGACAATTTCCTAATTTTCGGCTCAAAATTTGATTACTTCGTTGATATGAAACTAATGTTATCCGTAATTTTAACGATCGCGTACCTATTTATTTAACAGCTATCAAAGGAAATTGTATATCCTTTGACTTACTGTTGTTTTGGCCGCTGCCTCAATGCGTTTCTTTGACGAAAGCCACCTGCTTACATGTGCCGCTGTAGGCTTTCGATTAATCCCTCTTCTCCTTGTTATTATTTCGACTAAAGGTAAAAAAAGTTATAATTAAATTTTCACGGGTGTATCGACGAATTGTGTTTTAGGAACACCATACTTCGACGGCTGCCTCCGCCGACTTCCTCAGGTGTGTAATTTCGTGTGTTTGCAATGAAATCCGGAGATACAACCTATGAGGACTTCACTACAATCATTCGCCGAGAAAGTCTCCTTTCTTACTAAAAAAATAATAATAATTCCACTCTAAAAACGTCGTTACGCCACACTAAGTAAATCTGAAATACTTCACAGTTTACGTGTTGGTGATTAGTTTCTTTTAATAACATTGAATCAACTGTAATATCAATCAAGGAATCAGGAGATATAGTAATGAATCACGCAAAAAAAGGCCAAGTCTCGTGCTTGTGCAGTGACAAAAAGTTATGAGATCTTGTTCTGAGCCAAGTCTACACTTTACAGAGTATATTCACTTCACTTTGTGAAATGGAATGCTTTTCTCGGTGTTATGGAACGTTTATTTAGAATTAAAAAAATAAAAACTCTGGTAACTTGGCCATTAAGCAAACCATATTTGTAAACTTATGTGATGTATTCTAAGGCACATAATATGACCTAAGACTCAATATTTTCAATTTTTATTATTTATTTAAAAATTGGTTTAGATTAAAAAAAAAAGTAAAACCTCGAAATAAACTTAAGATACGCTAAAAAGTTTTAACGTCATTTTGCCAATCAAAATATTGTTAACTGTTAATTTTTATCATTTAACATTAAAAATTATTTACTTATTTAATTATTATTTAATTTATTAACGTTTTAAGTAACTATGTTTTAAATATATGCGTTAAAAAACTGTTTGTACTAATCCCGCGGGATTGGCGCAAATCCCGCGCGGATCCCGCGGGATTGAAAACACTGCCGGATTGCAATCCTTACCTCTGACACAATGGCTTAGTATGCCTCCTTCGGGAGAATCCAACCAACCTTCGGGTTGTGGACTAAGTTAAGTTTTAAGGGAAAAATATGAAGTGCGCATGCGTTGCAACGTTCTGATCATGCGCAGTTAACGATACTTAGATGCAAGCAGCTGCAATAGTGTAAGCTGTCACTAATGCTCATGCTAAACAGCGAGTATTTCCCACATCATTTTGTGTTAGTTCGCGCTACGTTAACTATGGATGAATTTATAAGGGTTAATATGTGTGTTTAATGAGTATACCTCAACTATGTCAAATCTTAAATTTCTTGGATACTCTCTGAAAATCACATGGCGACGTCAGATAGTATAGTACATCCAGAAAAGTAGCCATTATTACACACTGATGCACGCACCACTACTTTTTTGTTTATTAATTGTTTATTTGTTTATTTATATTCGTTCGATGTAGATGCTTTCATTATATTCTTTGATCGCTGTTATATAGAAAGGAATGAAATAGGGAATCACGTTTTTACCGTCATACAGTAAATGTATTAAGGCACGTGCATTTTCGTGCAGAAATTTAAAGATTCGTCTTTACAGTAAAGGTAATTATTTAAAATTTAATATAAAATATTTAAATTCTTTGAGATAGAAATTTCCGTTCATCCCATCATTTTTGTATGGTGGTCATAGAAGTTTCACTACTTGAGCGTGTACACAGTGATACACTGACCAGTGTGTTTATTTTTTATTTATTAATTTTTTAAGTGAATAATTCTGCTGTCGCGTTAGGCATTGTTTGGACGGTGTAAATCTGTGAGTTCGTGACTTCGCGTCACCGACATGCTATGGCGTGTTGTTTCTTTATCCGGTTGCGGGTTGAAATCCCGTGGTGAGCAGGAACTTTTAGGACTTGTATTTGATTTTATGAGCTATCTCGGGATGTTCCGTAGCTTTGATTCCAGGTTAAATTGTAGGCCCCTGTGGCCTTCCAGCCTCTGACACAACAACATGGTACATCTCCTTCGGGAAAATTCGTCCAACCTTCGGGCTGTGGGCTAAGTTAGAATTTTGAAGCGATAATTTCTTTAGGTGCGTTGGGCGATTTTTGGATTGATAAAATCTTGTGAGTTCGCGTCACCGACATGCTAATGTTAACAGTATATGTTGCGGTGTCTCAGTGGTTTAGGTGTCTGAGTGGGAAACGAAACATCCCCGGGTCGAATCCCTCTCTCGGCGGGTATTTTCGTAGACTCTTAACCCGACCTTCACTTCTGGCACAGCTTGCTGTGTAATGTGGAGTGTGCCAGAATGCTTCCGTGGTTCGGATTCCACGTTAAACTGTAGTTACCATGTACCTGGTATCACTACCGGAATAGGTTAAAGCTGCCAAGACAGAGACCAACAGATACTCTGTCACCATGTCATTACTACCGCAAGGATTTCGACGAAGTCAGACTTGTGGTAAAAAAGAAGTGCGCTCGAGGTTTCACTCGCAGTCTGTTGTGAGTCCACGGCTTTTAGTGTGTCTTAACGGCGACAGTAAACTGGCGGTGTCGCTGTTTCATTAATGCTAACTGCAGCGCCGTGGCACGCGACACAGCTTCAAGAGGCCACTAGCAGTAAATACTTCCAACCACGACAGAGCAACAAGCTACCTCACGTCCACTTTCTCCTTTTGTTGTATTACCATTTGCTGAGGACGGGAATAAGACTGCTGCCAAGGGAATAAAACAGATGATTTCTTGCACTGGGATATTGTCTCAGCGTTTTTTTAGACGCTTCGAAAAATCGGCAGAGAACCAAAATCTTGAAGGATTGTCCGAGCCATAAACCCATGTTTTCATAATGTTACCGCCAGAACTAAGTCTTATTTCGGATAATGCAAAGTAATGCTATGTTGATACATGTAATCCTTTTTTAAAAAAATAGTACGAAAAACGGCAAAAATTATGGATGAGAAAGTGATTTTCTGGGTAGAAGAATTTTAAAAAGGTAGAAAACAGAAAGTTAGGGTAGGAATGCAGTATCAAAAGAAGTGGAAGTAAAAATGGGAGTGCCGCAGGGCAGATTATTGGGACCATTGCTATTCATTATTCTAATGAATAATTATGTTGATTATTTACTATCTGAAATCAGATTGTTTGCAGATGATATAATGCTATATAAAAGGATCAAAATGGTAGAGGACTGTAAACAGTTGCAGCATGATCTGGACAGGACATGTAGTTGGGTTGGTAAACATGGGATGAAAATAAATGCAAAAAAGAGTCAGCTTATTAGATACAAAATGGAAAACAAAAGGGTGATTATTGTTATAAGGTGGGGAAGGAATTGCTTGCTGAAGACTTGAAATGTAAATACCTTGGCATTACATTTGATAGCAAGCTTAACTGGGTAGGGCACATTGGACAGGTGGTAGGAAAAGGTTTAAAAATTCTGCACTTGTTGGAGAAAGTGATGAGGGGATGTATGAGGGAAGTAAAAGAATTGGGTTACAAAACTTTGGTCAGACCATTGCTCGAATATGGTAGCGTAGCACGGGACCCCCATTTTGAGTATCAAATACAGGAGTTGGGGAGAGTGCAAAAAAGGGCTGCTAGATTTGTTTCTGGAAATTATCGCAGAATGCAATCAGTAACAGATATGATAAAAGAGCTGGAATGGAATTCGTTGGAGGACAGGAGGAGGGTGAAGAGGGTCATGGGAGTATACAAGGCGTATACTGGTGATGAGGCACGGAAAGATATTGGTATAGGTATGAAAAGTAGTGCATGGAAGGGAAAAGATGACCATGACCACAAGCTGGCACTTGATTTCAGACACAAGGGTGTGGGGAGATTCTGTTTTTTAGGTAAGGGTATCAGGGATTGGAATAAGTTACCAAGAGAAATGATGAATAATTTACGAAAAACGGTGAAAGAATTTAAAGTTAAAATTTGTGGAGGGCAGCTCCTTTATTGCATTAGTTACTGACTGGGTCACGCAGTATTTTCTTCAAACAAATCTAGCTGCTCTTCTTTGCACGCTTTCCAACTCCCGCATGTGACACCCAAACTGTGTGTCCCAAACTACACCGCCATATTCAAGCAATGATCAGACCAACCTAACCTCTCTGATACGTTCCTCATCACCCGCTCCAGTAAATGAAAGATTTCGTAACTTTTTCCTACCACCTGCCCAATGCGTCCTACCCAGTTGAGTTTATTATCAAATGTAATGTCTAGATATTTACAATTCAAGCCTTCAACAAGCATATCTGTATAACTATAAACAACCTTTAGCTTTTTAACTGTATACCTTTCTAAGCTGACTCTTCTTCCCGTTTATTCATTTCATATTAATATTTTATCCAGGTCACCCTGTAGCTATTTACAGTCCATGTACAAGCAGAATCCCGCAGTACCTTCAGAGCATAGGCTGAGTTCTTCCGTCTGAAGTAATTAATCGAGCGAAAGGAGAGCAAACGTCTGTTCCTGTAGTTTTGTTTATTTTGAAAGTGCGTTTGTTCAGTTCTGTATTTCACATTGTTCACACGACCGCGGTGAATAAGTGGTAATGTTCTAGCTTCAAATTCGCGAGGACGTGGGTTCGAGTCGCCGTCCGATCATCCCGACTTCGGTTTTCCATGGTTTCCCGAAATAACTGCAAGTGAATGTCGGGACGGTTCTTTTAAAATACCTTGCTGTTCCCTCTTCCAAGTTTTTTCCTGCCTCTAATAACCACGCACGATGTCGACGAGAAATTAAAATTGCTACCCTCCAAGCTTTTACTGCTCGTGGTGTGGAAGTGTACTCCACTTAATATGACTCAACTGTTGTTAGCATTAGCAAAGCTGCATCGAAAGAGATGTTGACTAAAGTGATCCCATTTCTCCGAAGCTGTTTACGCTGTCTTAGTGGTGACTATGTTAATCTTATAATGGAAGAAAAATTTGTTAGAATCAGTGGCAGAAGGGTTAATAACAAGAGATTTACTGAAGACATACTAACAACCAACAACACTGAATAACTAAAAAATGCAATAAGATACGAAATGGGAAAAGTTGTCCTAACAAAAGTGCCGAATTCTTCAGTCGTCTGAAATGAATAAAGATTCGTAAAAATTATTTACAGTTGTTTATTATAAAATCACACAATAATCGTCGTCATAATTTAGTTTTGCTGACCATACTCGTATTTTTGTTACTTTCACCTTCGCGTTCGTGCTGGTAGGATTGTACAGCTGTACAACGTTCGCAGGTGACGCGTTTTCAGAGTGTCAGTGACGGGTTCTTGTGGCCCCCGACATTTGGCGTCTTAGAAGGTGGGGCTTGCAGCTTGGGGTGGGGCCCACAAAGAATTATAGAGGACCGCCTGTCGGTATTCAAAGGAAACAGCCGGCTGGGTCCTTAACCTCTCAGTGGGACCTTCCTCCGACATTCTAACGAGTTGCAGTCTCATTGCGACCATGTACTGCTGGGTGACAATGGAGAAATTACTGTGGTCCGCTGGATTATATTTCGTGTTACCGCATGACCTGCTGTGTAACTCACTGCTGGATTAGGTGAGGCAGATACAAACGCACTTGCCCGCACCATTACTTTCTGAACTTGTAAAATGCTGTCTGGGTCATTTGGCAGTGCTTCTTTTCAAACGTGTATATTTCACAATGCTGAAGTTTGTGACCTGACTATTTTTAAACGGGAAACTATACATCAAATTTCCTTATAACCCAGCACTCAAATGCGCCGTATTGTATTGGGTGGTTCAGTGAGAGCGTCAAAGTTATGCTCTTTCAGGATAAATAGGCTAATATCTCCTCCCATGCAACTATTTGAAACATAAACTTACCAATAAAAAAAATGAAGCACCCAGAAGACATGGTTGGATGTCAATGTAATTTTGTACAAATACTCACCAGCAGCGGGTATGAAAATGATTAGAGTTGGAGTTCTCTGTGGAAGGTAGAATTACCACAAGAGTGCGTTCATTATTTGGCGTTGTTTGCCAGGCATGGTAGAGTTATCACTGTGAAGGACACGGAGATGCCGCTTATTCGTGTGAGACCGTGCTTCCATCACTCACAGAGTTTGGAAGGAGCCTCACTGTGAGACTTCATATCACCAGCTAGTAAAATCATGCAAAACCCAGATTTGTGGGGCATTCGGATGTGACACTGCCCAGATGTTGGACTGCACGTGATAGTGTGGGCAGGCATACTCGTCGTCAACGTTCCGGTCAATCACGTCTGACCACCACAATTGAGGATTGCCGTATTGAGTACCAAGCAGACGTTAATCTTTTCATTGGAACAGGGAATTACCATCCCATGTGTAGGCTACCGATGATAGCATAACACAAACAGCTGCTTTTGGAGTGGTGCCATGACTGGCAAGCATGGAATGAGATGAACGATGTGGCGCTTCCATATCGGTCGTTTACATACTACTGGCAAGGTGGTGAAGTGTCCGAGAAGCGCGCCAGATGAACAGACGGCGAGAGAGGTCCAATCAAGGTAAGCATGGCACTACATACGACGCACTACGCGATGCCTTCGTGCGAGGGGTGGGTCGCAGAGCATTCAGGGCAACAACTCAAAGCTGAAAATACGCTGCCTGACAAGAGATGTGCAACCCAGGGGATGCAGCATGTGGAGGTGCTGTGGACGTTGGACATATTCAGACACTTAAGGCAACCTAACGATCGTGATGCATGGTTGTAGCATGCCGTCGACCTTGCCTCCACTGCTGTTGAATGTTTGTTCCCAGCTGGAATCTTCTCCACAGCCGTGAAATGACGCTATGGGCGTCATGCTACTCCTGGCACACCTGTCACTGACAGTGACCGGTCTCTAATCTGTCGATGACCCAATAGCGCGTAATGTCATTCAGATGCTTTCTCTGTGTCATCCTGTTTTTCTGCGACTCGAATACTGGGTGCAAAATGTACGCTAAGCAGTCTCAACCCGAGCTGACAGGTTTATCACTTCCGTCAGTTCAGCAACCATAGTTTAGTCCACACATCATAGAATGGTTTCTCGTGGATTTCGAAGATCCCTTAACTGATGGACGTGACTGTATTACTCAAACTGTAGATTACCACAGCTGTAGATGTGTTCAGTGTAATTTCTTCAGGACAAGGGATGAAACAATGGAGAGGTTGAAATAGGCGGCAGGCACAGTCTGGCCTGCTCTTATGAAGTACTTAAAGAAAATACCATCAACTGTGCCGAGAGCCCTCATTTGATACCATAGCATACACATAATGTGTTTATAAGTTTTAAACATTGCACTACATCATCTCATATCTAAATGACATTCTCTAGAATCACGTAAATTGCTTCGATCGCCGGGGTTAGATCCAACTAACCCTGTATAGAGCGCTAGACATGATCATGATGTCCCAACAACATCGACCACGAGACGTGTTTTCCATAGAAAACAAACAGAAGACCATCATTGTGTAGTCTTGTATTTCTTGGCGGTTCGGTCCTTTCCATAATCCATCACTGACTGGGCCACAATCAGATCACTTCAACAGGCTCCGAACGTCACAAGCAATCAACAAAAAGTTCTGGTTGAAGCTGGAAATAATTGTCATTTGTGGTCCAATCACTGACATCAACATTATCAAAACCCAACTCACCATGCATATTACGTTACTGCGTAAGCTTAATTAACTTTTTTATCTGCTAAACGTCTCTCTAACAGCGAGGTCTTTAGAGACGGGAAAGGATGTGGGAAGGAATGGGAAGGAATTCTGCCATGGCCATTTGAAGGAAGCATCCCGGCATTTGCCTGGAGTGAATTGGGAAACCATGGTAAACCCAAATCTGGATGCCCGGACGGGGATTCGAACCGCCGTCCTCCCGAATGCGAGGCCAGAACGCTAGCCGTTCCACCACCACTCTCGGTGCTTAATTAACATCTGCTTTTTAACTTATGTTAACAATGTCGTTTAATTCTTTTTCTAAACTGATTTATCCCTCCAAAATCAAAGATTATTCTGGAAATTTATCAAAATTTAAGGCTACCATTGAAAGATCAGGGTGCCCGGCAGTGCACCCGCCAACTCGAGTCAACTGTGGCGCTGCCTATCCTTTTTTCGAAACGATTCGGACCATTTCCGTACCTCAATTTACATGCCTCAAATTTCTATTATACATAACATCAACAATCTTAGCAAACATCAAAATTTTATTTCGTTGCTATTCCTAATTTGGATGTTAATCATATGCAAATTTCACCGATTAGTTATAGACTCTCTGACTAATGATCATCAAAACGTACTTCCCGTAGTCGCAGAAAGCCGAAATTCGGTACACCGATAAAGTTTTACCCTCAGATTATAAAAAAAGTCTAAAGCTCGTAAATTTTCAAACACCTGTCCCAAATGTGAAATAGCTTTCTACCTTAAATGGTTTCATTATAGACGGAGCTTATCAAGTTTAATGAATGTGTTAAATTTTATTTCCTTGCTCTCCTTGCTTTGGAAGCTAGTGAAATTAAAAACAAAAAAAATCTTTTTGAGGGATCACACTGTTCTATAGAAAGATCGGCTATGGTGGACATTTCCCATATTGTTTAATAATCTACCTGTCAAAACTTGCTTCCGTTTTCAAGTATTTCTGAAATCACTACAGACGAAAGTCCAGTTAATTTCGTTCCTCCTCGTTCTACTGTTGTTTCCTAAAGGTAGTTTCTTTAGTTCAGAAGCATCTACTGTTTTGTGTAAAAGTCGGTTTCATATATAAAAACACACACACACACACACACACACACACACACACACACACACATATATATATATATATATATATATATATATATATGCATCAACTAACTGGCTGCCTCGCATTTCAACTGATTCAAACTGACGCGCATTATAGGAAGAACAATTTATTTTTATTAATTTCTATTTCTTCAGAGCTTTACCATGATATTTCTTTTCCCACTTTTTGTTTAGAGTATTGCTAGGAAGTAGAAGGACACTACTATTCATTCTTCATTCCTTCTTGAACCAGCAACTTCAAAATTCATTTAGTTGTAGAACTCAATTGCTGCGGAGGAATTATAAATACATAATGAATGATGATTACCAATTCATTTAACTTTTCATTTATTTAATTATTTACCGAATTCATTTAATTTTATTCTCTCATGTATCGTCAGTATTTTTTTTTTAAAGTATCTTCCATTTAACCATTTCTAAACTCCATTCCTGATTTCAGCGATTTTAGTACGGTTTCAGTTCCGATAGTAATTTCTCTGCTTCTTACACATTTTTTCATTATTTCAAACTCTATCGCACTGCGAAGTTTCGTGTTATTACAAGTGGAATATTGTGTTTACATGTAAACATGATCGCGAAAAAACATACAACAAGCAGAAAAGTGATCTGCATAGATAAAACAAACCAAAAATCGCCGAATGTAGATACGAGTAGATACAACATACTTAACATTAAAAAATTCGTTGAAGTTGTTTTAGAGAACGCATTCGGTTAGCAAATAACGAACAAAAAATCGGTTTAATTAGTAATCATCATTTATTACATATTTATAATTTATTAATTGGAATTTTCCTTCAGAATAGTACTAAACAATCTGAGAGACTTATTGATTAAGTTATCGTTTACAAAACAAGTGATATCATAATTTAGAGTTAAAACGTATAGGTATTCTCTTTAAATCGCTGTAGACGAAATTTCAATTAATTTGAAGCTTTTCATCTATTCGATTTATTTTACTCCAAGATGTACTGTACCTGTTAATTAAAACAAGATGCAAAAAGGCCATGGCCTAATTCCTTCCCGTTCCTTGCATCATGTCCTTTCCCGCAACATGACTTCAACGAGGCATGAAGTCATAATCAAAACAAAAAAAAACAAAAAAGTATAGAGAGATTTAAAAATCTGCAGTCAGAATTTGGCTTGGCGACATTTTTTTATTATTTTGCCATGTAATTTGGTAATCACCAGTCGGTAATTTCAACTGCATGTTAAGACATTGTGCGTAGCAAATTTGTGTTTGGGAATATATGAAGCTTGAACTTTCGTAAACCATTAAAAAACTAACTTCCTTTGTAGATAGTGTGCTGAAAACTCTCGTAAAAAGCAAAATGACGCAGCCTTGTTTCTGTGGTTCCTAAATCAGATGCGGAACGAACATGAAAGAATTGAAACAGGAAAGCTTAAAATGAATTAGTCAAGTGTACTCATCGACTACTAAAATAAACCCATTACTTGAACTCAAAACCAGAGTCCAAGATCTCTTATGAATTAAGTATTTTAAATTCTTCAGTTCGTCTATCTCCTAAAAAATAATAGTTATGGGAGATTAAAATTCATATTACGAGGGAGAATATGCAACAACGTTATTATTTTCGCTTCAAATTAAAAAATCAGCAATGCTATTAAGGGCTGTTAGATATTGTTAGTGTAGGAATTACGTAATGAATTTCTGCTCTAATATGCCAGTAATTAACATATTCATAATGATACTTAGCATGAAGTCATGAGAAGTTAATAGAGAAAAAGATGACACATTGTGATAACGATACATATACAGATTTTTTTTTTTTTTAACATTTCATTCCTCCCAGCTGAAGGCTGGGAGGCGGGCTGTTGGAGAGTCACAGGAAACTCTTTTCAGCCAAACTACTCCTACGGGGAGGGAAGGAGGATGGAAGGTCGGCCGTGGCCTTGTAGGGAACCATCCCAGCATTCGCCTAAAGTGGTTGAGGAAAACCACGGAAAACCTCAACCAGGATGGCCGAACGAGGTTTGACCCTCGTCCTCCCGAATGACAGGTAGGAGGCCGAAAACGGCTTCAAAAGTCGTAATAATTTATGACAAAATATACCCAATCAGCCTGCGAGAGAAACAAAGCCTCTTCAGGAGCTGTTCACAGAGCAACTGGTATAATTATTACAGAGATTTTGAGGCGCAATAAATAAAAATTGTGGAAAATGTGTACCTTTGCACGAAATTTATTTCAAAAGAGTAATTACAATGTGCACGACTGACGACAGAAATACTAAAACAGTAAAATCTAGAATTTTTTGTTGCCTGTTTTTATGTTCGCGCTTGAAGCAAAAACAAATGGACAGATTTTGACGACTCTTCACAGAGTGACAGATTATATCCCTAAGGAGGATACAGGATATTTTATAACTGGAGTAATAACACAATTACGGATGATCCAGGGGCAAAATTTTTATCCGTCAGCGCAACATACAAAAATTAATCAATGGATTTTAACTAAACTACGCGTAGTAGTAGTTTATGTAACCGAGGGCACCTTATTACAGATTGGAAGCATATTATTCGATGATACAGGGTAAATTTGATTTTTTTTTCTGAGTACTTCCATCTTGCAAAAACTAATGAACGTATTTCAACGAAACTTCCCATACTGGTAGCTTACGTCATCGTTAAGATATGTGAAACTTTTTGTATAGACCAGTAACGTAGTTCTCGATGACACGGTAGCTAAAAACGTAAACATTGTAACCTTTATCTGTGCACGCGAGTCTCATACAAAAACTAATGATTGATTTCAGCGTAACTGCACATATTAGTGGCTTATGTAACCAATTAGTATGTATGATAATTTTTATCACGGTTAGTAACATATTCGTCCACGATATATAGACTAAAGTGTTAAATTTTGAAGTTTTTTGTATTTGTGTGGTCTGACCAGACAACAACCAATCATTTCAACGAAACTGCATATAACGATTGGTTATGTCATTTTAGTGGTAATTTACCTTATGTTTCTATGTGACAACGACATAATAATAATTAAATAACTATACAGGGTGATTCAAAAAAACGTGGACAAAATGATATCGTAGGACATGGTAGATCTGTCATACAATAAGGATTGAAAATCGCATAGGAACAGAGGGTCGCAAACGCCTGTAGAGGGTGCTAGAGCCACGAGAGGGCGTTGCGATACAAACACCAGTCCTGTCTCCCTTGGATTTTTTCTTGTGAGGATTTTTGAAAGGACTTGTGTACGAGACACTTGTTTAAACGCCGGAAGACTTGGTAGGAAGAATCGTTGCGGCAACCGAATGTGTTCGAGATACACCTGGTATCTTTGAGAAGGTGCGCCGTTCCATGCAACGGAGATGCCGGGCTGGTCTCGATGCATCTGGCAAAAACTTTGAGCATCTGCTGTATGCTCTACATTTGTCTTGCATAGTCGCATCTGAGTGAGCAATTATCAATAAAATGATCTTTAATGGTTTTGTTTCTTCTCTTTCAGTCAGTTCCGACCCTCTGTTCCTATGCGATATTTGATCCTTACTGTATGACAGATCTACCATGACATTTTGTCCACGTTTTTTTGAATCACCCTGTATAATAAAAAAGAAAGGGCCGCTTATGCAATTTTTTAGTATTAGAGTCTCTGCATTTATATACATACAAATAAAGCAATCTGTTGACACACACGCCAGGCCTGTGTGCTCGTAGAGAAGTTATGTGAAAAGTACTGAAGAGGTCCTATGTCTACTATACAATTTTCCTAATTACGCGTAATTTGAGTTTCAAACAAATGATGTACCAAACATGTTTAAAACGTTACCTTGGTTCACCGGGTGGAACGCTGGGTTTTAACGAATCGCCGCGGTTACACCCGGTGAACCAAGATAATATTTACGACGACCACAGAAGCCTGCGCAATTATTTGATGTTTAAAACAGTTGAATAAAACCTAATTTTAGAAGGAGAGGGCACTGCTAGTAATTAAAAAATCAATCAGATATTTTATTTTTATTTTTCCTTGAGGCTGAATGTCCGGAACGGCTCCCCAGGCCCACTCAGCCTGCTGTCCAACGAGTACCGTGGAAGAAACACCGTCACATCTATTCTAGTGCCGAAGGTTGTACAGGAAGTGCGGAGCTCCACCTCCGTGAATCCTATGGGATGCGGCAGGAGCCGTCGGAACCTAACGAACAATTTTTAAGATTTTTTTTGACTTCATGTTAGAAAAACTATTAAAAAAGATATTAAATATGAGTATGTAAAGCATGTAAAAATAGATTTTGTGAACTGGGGTTCGATTGTCAGTTTGTTTCTTAAAAAAAAAAAAATAAAGAGAGAAGGAAAAACTAAGCTAAATATTTTTCTGGTATATGAGAGAAACCAACAGTAAATTAAGAAAATTTTGCAGACACGCGGAAAATATTCTTCATCAATTTTTTACTTTACTGCTTGTCCATTCAATTACTTTGGAGGAACACAATGAATATGTGCTGTCGGATTCTAAGTTAGAAAAACTAAACAGGCAAGTCCCTTCAGCAAATGAGGAAGGAAATGGAGGCAATGCTGAACAAGCTGAAAACTATCTTATTTTAACATAGGGAATTAGTGTGTGGTACAAAGCAGCGTGAGCCTCCCACAACTTTGTGAATGCAGAGTATAGATGTAGACCTTGGTTAGCTTTTAACGCCAGTTGGGAATACTCCAAAACTGGTATGTTATAGTGCAAATCACATTTTTTAATTTATGACTACGCAGATTTACGGCTTTAATTTTTACTTTCTGCTTCGAATTATATCTACTATTTAGACTGCTGTGAATCGCACAAATGCGATAAGAAAGTTGGGTGCATTTTTTTTTTATGTCAATATAAATAAATCAAGGGGTCATTTTGATTAGTAAACTCGTCTAGCAGCTGGAACCATGTGGCCGAGATTGGGGTGACTTGTGAACTCTATGGATCAATCATGACTGACAAGTTGTCTCAAATCAGGTCGGCAACATTGACGCGTTGTACATCTGTGTGCACTTTTGTCTGCTAACTATAACCTGTGTATTTTTTCTTTGAAGCCCGCAATAAACAAACTTCATCTTACGAGAAGTGATTGAAAAGCATTGTAATATATCGCAACGAATCAAATAATCTTTTTTTCGCGTATCATCTTTCACAATTTAGCATTAAACATAACGCCATGATCGTTTTTTATAGTTACCTTTGAAACACTCGTTCATCAACTTTGTTTCGTTTAATACTTCACTTCTTCGAATCCTTTTTAAATCTATGCTAACCAAAATTTCCTTGCAGTAAACATTTATGTGCAGTTTTTGCTCTAACTTTCTTCCCTTCAATTACGCACTAATGAGAAGGTATTCCGTACATCCTAGTATGTGACTCCATCGAAAAACTTTTAGTACTGTAAGATTGTTTTGTAAAATGTTTTCTTTCATTTTGTACTTTGCCTATTCATTACGCGTAAAAATTACAATTGTGCTTAACAGATCAACAGGAAGCTTTCAAAGCATACTTAAAAAACTCTACCTTAGTCCACAACCCAAAGGTTGGTTGGATACTCCCGAAGAAGACATACTGAACCACTGTGTCAGAGGTAAGACTGGCAGTTCCTTTCCTCTGGGACCTACAGATCAACGTGGTTTCAGAACCACGGAACGACCTGGCGTGGCTCATATGATCAACACCCACCGGTTTTTTTTTTTTTTTTTTTTTTTTTTGATGCCGCAATTTCTGATTTAATTGGCTTCCTGAGCTACCAGACCGCTCATCCATACATTAAGAACAAGTAAATGTTTTCAACCAAGCCTGTTGGGTGAGCTGGCCTCGCATGCAGGTAGTTGCAGCCATATAGATTTCGGTTTATTATGGTTTTTCAAAATTACTCCATGTGGATGGCATGATGGTTCCTACAAAATACTGTGACCCGCTCCTTACCCCGACATCTTTCCCTCTTCTAATGATTTCGACGTCGACGAGGCTTAAAGCCATAAAAAATGGATTGGTTCCTTCGAAAGGAATCGTCTCCTTCTTCATTGGCCTCGATGTCAAGGAGACATAAAGGCATACAACATCCCACTCATGCTCCTCACAGACGGCCCTCTATCTGTAACGAGCATATAAGCAGATTGTTCCCTCCTCTTATCTTGCTTAGTAACTTTTATTCTTTAAATACTTTTCTTCTTTCTCAATTGCAGTGATGGCTACTGTTGTTACAATGACAAAAATACGTAAATCCACTTAACATCATTTATTTATAGCTTCTTTCAAATCAAATCAAAAAGAAAATTTTAACAAAGTACAGGGTGATTATAATTAAAGTTTAAGATTCAAAACGCTCTAAAAAACGAACCACTGATTAGAATGACGTCAAAATTGAACGGCGTAATTGAAGAAGGGGGAAAGAACATGAACAAAAAAAAAAAAAAAAAAAAAATAGTTCCAAATTTTAGCGACAGATGGCCCTGTAAGCATCAGAATTTCGTCTACAAGACAAATCGTAAAACATATCCCGTCAGATGGAAATGGGCTTCGTCTGTACAAAGAATTTTCCACGGCCAATCATTGTCCACTGCCATGCGAGCAAGAAATTCCAAAGCAATACCCTCTCTTGCTGGCAGGTCAGAAGGAAACAACTCCTGCACATGGTAAATTTTGTACGGATTGCTTTGCAGGATGTTTCGTAGAATGTTATGCACCCTGCTCACAGGCCTGTCCAATGTTCGGGCAATTCTCCGTGCACTGCATGGTTGCACTCTAGTGCTCGACGCCTCCTGAACTGCTGTGGCCACTTCTTCAACTACCGCCGAATCACATCTTTTCCTTCCTCTAACAGACTGCACATCAAACGAACCTGAATTTTCGAATTTTTTTCATCATTTTCACCAGACCCATTACAGTCATGGGTCCAATGCCTTTTTTCATACCCTTGAGGGTCCTGAACTTCTGCAGAGCTACTGGTGCAGATTCACCGTTCACGATCTTTCCCCCTTCTTCAATAATACGCTTTTCAGTTTCGACGTCATTCTAATCAGTGGTTCGTTTTTCAGAGCGTTTTGAAACTTAAACTTTAATTATAATCACCCTGTACTTTTTTAAAAAAAAAACTACTAACACTCATTCTATTCATTCATACCGACCGAAGCTTCTGCCTCAGAGCCCTGCAAGTATATGGCATGACTATTCACTACCGCTTGCTCTCCTGACGCCTACTCTTCAACCACTCCGCGCGGACTATATTGTAGTGAGTCTCTCCCACCCCGCAACAGAAATGTATTCCCGAACTCCAGAAACAATAATTTAGCCTTAAACTGAAGAAATAATACGGGATAATAAAACAAACATTAAATTTATGAATTATCCGAATTAATAGGGGACGGGGTGAGTTAGTTATATGTGGCATATGTGTCACTGGCACTAGAAAAAAAAGAAACAAACATTCAAATTAAGTTTTTCTAACGAACTAGTAATTACTTGTACCTTCTTGAAACAAACGATCCTGATTGGAAAGTTCAGCTACCTACTACTGAAAGACTCGTAAGTAATTGAAGCTTATCTTATTAAAGAACTTGGATCAGCACATTTTTAGCTCTTATATTTAAATCCATGCCCTTGTTAACATCTTCTTCAGAAATTTTAAAAATCAAAGTTTGTTTTTCGTATACATACAATATATATTTAATTTTATCACTTTTTACATACATTTTTAACACACTGGGCCCATTTTTATTTCACATTTTGCATCAATGTCAAAATCAACTGCATTACTAACACTTCTACAAAATCGGGTCAAAAAATGTTCACACGTTTAAAATTTAAAGGAAAAAAAAAAAAACCTGTGAAATGTGAATAATACCATCTGACCTATCATCAAAATTCCCGTGAATACAATTCTTTCCGTCTGATTTCAAGGTGTAATGAACCTCTGTTTCAAATTTTGTCATGGTATTATTATGAATTAATTCATTAATTCTTGTTTTCCTCTAGGGTCTATGGATATTCAGGACAAGATAGAATCTTTTTAGAAATATGAAAAATTTCGGCTGGAGAAAGGTTGAATTCACTAAAATTCTTATCTTCATCTGAGTATTGCTGCACATGTGCTTAAATATTGTAGTTATGTATGAAGTAATCACTTAGAAAATGATTTTTTGACAATTCTTTTATCAAATACCGTAAATGGAGGCAGAGCTTCGTATACCCATCCTTGACCTGTTACTGTCGTTCCACTTTATTTCCCTGACACTCATTGGACAGTAGGATGATTTTCTTTGGGGGTACGATACGGATTGTTATCTTATTTTAAAAAAAAAAAATATGAATGAGAATAAAGCTGGGATTCATCATGGTTCTAGTACCGTTCGTCCTGGCCTGAGTTTCTAGCCGTACACTAGTAAATTAATAAATACACGATTACATAGATATTACACGGAAATGGTAAAGATGATGCCACTAAATCCCTGGATTGTTTAGTACTTCTTGCAACTAACATCCTCGACAAAATATTCTTACAAGTTCCTTGCAATGTTATAAACACACAAAAATGTGTGGGTGACTACTTATGTTTCTTTCATTAACAAGAAATATAGGCTATCCCGTAGCATGTAAACAAGAATCTTTCTTTGGTATCTGCTTTAAGAGACAATGTATTGATGAACTAGTTAGTGTCGTATTAAGTGTGTTAATCTTTGTCCCTGAATGCAGTCTTAATTTCTGTTATAGGGATAATGCAGCAGGTGAATTTTATATGTCGTCTTAACGAGTGTTGTGTAGCTACAGCTGTAGGAATAGCATCCTTAAATTCAATTCTCTCAGTTGGCAATCGTAACCAGTGAACTTAGATATAACCCAATAAATTAATGTTGAGGCCTGGAAAGGGGCGCCCCAATTCAAAGACGCTTCAACAACTGGCGTCCAAGCGGTTAGCAATACAGGGCAATCATATGAATACAATATACCTAATGTCTAACCGCATCCTTTTTGCCTCATCTTGGAATATCATTCCAATATTAGGCTCAGTGGTTAAGGCGTTTGACTGGAAATCGAAAGACCCCGGTGCGAATTCCTGTCTCGGCAAAGATTTTCAAATGCCCTTAATCCGAACTCCACTTCTCGCACAACTTGCTGTGTAGTAAGAAGTATGTCACGGTTCGGATTCCACGTTAAATTGTACGTTCCCTATACCTGATAAGATTACCGGGTCAGGTTAAAAGGGTTACGACAGGGGTGGAATGCGCAGCCAATAAAAATATTGTTACTAGGTCATTAGAACCTCACGAACCTTTACCTTAACCCAGTAGTTGTTAACTTATGACACAAATTCGCTTGGTTAAAATTTGAAATGATGTATAGTTGTTAGTAGTCTGTGAACAGTAATCAGATTTTCTGTTGTTTAGTAGTAGCAAATAATTCAGCGGTACTGTAACGTAGAAATAATAGACAAGTAACTAATTAACTTGTTATTATAGTAATGTGAAAGATTTTGAGGCTAATTTAACAGAAGCTTTGTTTTGCATATAAACTAAAGTTACCATGAACAAAAAAATTCACCAACTCATATTTTTTGTAAGTTCATCTACATCTACATCTACATATATACTCTGCAATTCAAAAAATTGTGGGTGGCAGAAGGGGCTCAGCACTAAAACTAATCTCTTTGATGTGCATTCCATTCCGAATGGTACGAGGAAAAAAGAATTCATATAGGAATCAGTGCGACACCTTATTTCTCTAATCTTTTCTTTCCTGTCATTCCGACTCAAATAGGTTGGTGGGCGAAGTATTTCACTATACTCGTAAGTGAAAATGGGAGTACACATGTTTACCAATAAGTTTAAACGAAACGTGCGTCGTCTATCTACCAGAGACTCCCAGCCCAGTCTACTAATCACTTTCATAAGAACTGTAGCAAGTGGTCACGAATCGAGCAGCTCTTCTCTGTACTTTCTCTATACCGTCAATCAACCATTTACGAAACGGATCCCAAATGGCACAAGAGATTTGTATGCTATCTCCCTTGTTTGTTCATTACAATTTTTGAAGATTCGACCTAGGAATCGCAACCTAGAATTAGCTCTACCTACTAACAAATTACTGTGTAAGTCCCATTTCAAGTTCCCCTGTACTGTTACTCCCAAATATTTCAGAGAATCGACCATATCAATAACTAAACGGTTTACCTCTTATTTCTGAACAATTGGATTCATTTTGTTAGTCATGCACATTCACGTGCACTTTTTACAATTTAGTGTAAGTTTCCATTCATCGCACCATGCCGAAATAACATCCAAATCACGCTGAATTTGTAAGCAATCGGGCGAATTCCTTACTTCACTATAAATAACCTCATCATCAGCAAACAATCTAAAAATGTTTTTCACTTTGTTTCCGATATCGTTTATAAAAATTAAGAAAGGTAGTGGTCCTATTACATCTATTTGAGGTACACACGATGTAACATCTAGGTTAGAAGAACTTTTTCCTTCAATGACGACATACTGCGACCGACCAGTTAGAAAATCCTTTATCCATTCACAAAGCTGATCAGATATACCGTACACTCCAAGCTTCACTAAACGGCGGTTGAGTGGCAAAAGCCTTCTGAAAAAAAAAAAAAAAAATGCATTTACCTGTGAATCTGCATCAATAACTTTCATTACGTTATGTGTAAATAGGGCCAGCTGTATTTCACATGATCTTTTTTTTTTTCGAAATCCGTGTTGATTTGTTGTTAGCAAATTATTTTCATCTAGAAAATTTCTAATGTTCGAGCATATAATATGCTCCATAACTCTACTACAGACAGATGTCATAGAGATGGGACGGTATTTTCTATGATCCCTTCGATCACCTTTCTTGAAAATCGTAGTTACTTGCGCGATTTTCCAGTCGGAAGGTACTTTTCTCTCTTCTAAGGATTTACTGAACATATCAGACAGAAATAGTCCGATTTCCGCCGCGTACTCTGAAAATACTCTTACTGGAATTCCATCCGGTCCCGGTGCTTTCCCCCCACTTCAGGAGCTCTAATTGCTTTATGATACCTGCAATATCTATTCGTGATGACTCCCTCACCAATTCGACACGACGTGGGAAAACTGGAATACTATTTTTATTTTCGTCAGTAAATTTATTTTTGAATACTGTATTTAGTACGTTAGATTTATCGCGGCTTTCATTAACCATGGAATCTTCACGAATTAGTGCTAGAATATTGTTATTGGTATAATTGACTGTTCGTACATACGATCAAAATTTCTTTGGGTTTTCTGTGAGACTCTTAGAGAGAGAGTTGGAATGAAAATCGTTGAAGACCTCGCGATTTACATTCTTACGTGTAATACGTCCTCTTAACTCAGCTAAGCTTTCTAAATCGCTTCGACACCCCTTCCTTCTTGAGCGTGCGTGTATCCTCCTTTGTTTATTGAGTAATCTTTTGACTTCGCATGTGGACCACGGTGGATCATCCTCCCTATTTATTGTCCGCTTCGGTATATGTATATCCATACCTTCCCTGACTATTCGTATAAATCGATGCCACATCTCTTCAACGGTGTCCTTTGTTGACTTGAAGTTTTGGTAATTATTCCTCAGGTAGGTTCTAAAACATTCCTTTGAGGCCTTACTGAATCTGTATACAATCCGCCCTTTTCTCCTTTTTCGCTTGGTCATTAGTTTGATAGTCGTAATTACCGCTTTGTGATCGCTTATTCCTGTGGTCGTTGAAATGTCGGTGAATAATTCTGGCCTGTTGGTAGCCAGCAGATCTAAAATGTTTACACTACCGTTATGACACCGCGTAGGTTCATTAACTAGCTACTCGAGATGATTATCTGAGAACAGATCGAGAATTACTTGAGAAGCTGCCTTATCCTGCTACCAGTAATGTGAACGTAATTACGCCAGTCGATATAAGGTAGATTGAAGTCGCCTCCTAGAATCATAGCATGATTCTGAAAACGGCTAGCTATACTATTTACATCATTTCTTAACTCCTTGGCGATAGCTATGTCGGAATCGGGTGGACGGTAGAAGGCGCCTGTGTAGAGTTTTGACCCAGCAACATTAAGTTTAATCCATATCATTTCACAGATTGTATCGATGTCTATTTCATTACATGGGAGGAATTTACTCACAGCTATAAATACCCCACCTCCATGAGAATGTAATCTATCTTAACGAGGAACGTTCATGCTATCTTTAAAAGTTTCGGCGGAACGTATTTCCGGGTTTAGCCAACTTTCTGTACCGATAACGATATCCGCATCTGTGCTACAAATAACACTTTCCAGTTGTTTGTTACAAACGCTTCTACAGTTAATTACGAGTGCTTTTAACAGTCGATATTCTTTTACGTTCCTCCTACATTCCGGTGTGGCATCTGATTAGGTTGCCCGTAACTGTATTTCATGATCCAGGTCTTCCTCCCTCAGCCTAAAAAACCACCCAGTGCACTCCACACGACCCCTGCCACCCGTGTAGCCGATTCACGTGTGTAGTGTTCACCTGACCTATTTCGGAGAACCCTACATGACTCAACCCTATGACGAAGATCGAGAAAACTGCAGCTAATTTCATCACAGAAACGTCGTAGTCTCTGGTTCATCCCTTCAATACGGCCGACGTCTTGCGGTCACTGGCCACAGAGTTCACCCTTTCAACTAGCCGCCGGAAGGAAGAGAGGATAACCTCCTACCCAAGGCGGTGTGCATCATTGGTGCCGACATGAGCCACAATCTGTAGTTGGCTACACCCCGTTCGTTCTGTGGCATCCAGGATGGCCTGTTCCACATCTCGGACCAGACCACCCGGAATACGCATCGAATGGACGTTAGATTTCTTCCCAGAGGAATCGACCATTTAGTTGCTTAGTAATATCTTATGGTATTATGAACTCAAAACTTCCAAAAACATAGCGTTTTTAGTACTGTTACCCAATTATCAGATCAAATGATAAAGTTTCTTGAAAACGCGTCGCTTGGTACGGGGCATGGTGAAAAGTAGTAACTAACTATTCGACCATCTACAAGATCTCATCGTTATATTATTTACAACTTTTATGTATTATTTGTTAATTGTCTTGATAGCAACTTTCTTACATAGCCAACTATAATTCATACATATTTTAACCAGGCACTTCTTCACAAACTGTGGCGTCCTTATTCTTACAAGATAATTTAAATCTACCCCTGCGTACTGATTTATCATACACATATGTCAAAAACTCAAGCTCATAAAATACCTTAAGACCAGTTATAAAATAATAACGTAACTTAGTCACAACCCGAAAGTTAGTTGGATCCTCCCAAAGTAGGCATACTCTCAAAAATTCCTGCGCCCATCGGGATTTGAACCCGGGACCGAAGTAGCAAACTTTTCGAAAGCAAGCCTCTAACCACTTTTTTCGCATTGTATTCAGTTTTTCCACGTGTGTATATATATATATCAAGTAATTCCAGACACACCACAGGACGGACACGACAAGCACACTCAAATACAACACTTAAACACCCATGCCCTCTGCCGGACTCGAACCAGTGACCAGTGGGGCCAGTACTCTAGCCACTACGCTACCCCGAAGCCGGCGCAGCCATTTAGCCAGCATACAGCTCATAAAATAATAAACCCTATAAATATAAACATTCTATGCTTCTAAAAATCTTAGCTCATTCTCTGCGATTGTTATCTAATAAAAGATTAAAATTCTGATGTTACTACTATATAATATTATACGATTAGTACACTCCAAATGAAATGAAAAAGTTAACCTTCTTATTTTTGCGAATATCTGAAAAACGTTGGAATGATTGCATAACAACCCTCATACTTTTCTACGTACGTAGGCAAGGATTTTTTTCACTCAAGACAAAATTAAAACAACTTAGAAAAATGCAGTTACCTTCCTTGTGGGCATATCGAAATTACTTAATTATCTTCTTTAATTTTATAAACACTGCAAACAACTTGTTGGTTATAATACGTACATATGAGTCTGCAATCTGTCTTTTTTGTATCTCATCTCCGATTACCGAAAATAAGACGTAGTTTAATGTTTACGCTTAGCCAAGTCATGAGTTTAGTCAGCTAAAGGTATTACACAGTTATGATGAAACTAAATTAAAACACCGACTATTTTTGGACTGGTATTTCTTTTTTAATTGCTCATGAATGATGAACCTTTGCGTAGCATCCGTTTATATGAATCAGCTACTAAGAAACGACTTAATTCTTCCCACAACAGACGACAGCAATGTAAATAAACTAAACTAAACCAAAGATCTCAGCTCACGAATCTTGTTTCATCGAATCAACAGGCGCTAACAAGGAAGTAATTGCGTCTGTAGCAATGGTTAGGTTCCTCTATTGTTTATAGCGTCATCAGCAGCAAAAACCCTCACGAAAATGATTAATTGCAACTGTTAGCACCGCATATAGTCTCCGTAAAACAGGTTTCAGACGACGTCGTACCATCGCATAACTATCCTCGTGACATTTGTTTAATCCGTGCCACAGAGTTCAAGGGGGTCGAATTTTCTATCTTGCTTAACACAAGGCAGGTCTGCCTCGTAGTAAGAATGATACATTCTCCGAAGTATAACCTTCATTTAACGACTTAGGTGTATGGTTACGATGTGCTTTTGCCCTCTGGTCCCTAGACTGGCTAGATAGATAACTATGATTGGCCATAGTAAGTAGGTCGCCGTATACCATCTTGGGAAATCACGTTCGAGGGGCACCGCGAAGAGATTTGCAATAGCAGATTACGCACATGTCAGCGCGGTGGAAAGAACGACGTCATCTCAGATTAAATACGGCGGCAGGAGATCCCAGCGAGATAGAGCAGGATAGACATTTCTATTACTGTCTTCGCCCTAGGCTTCTGAAGTGTTGTGAGATGCCTTTCGTGAATCATATTACAGCTAATTATTTTTACTATGCTCCGGAACGGCGTGTCAGAGATTTCCTGTTCGGGACCTTACTTAAAACCAGTTGCTTACTCGTGCCTACAAAATGTGATATAAGTATTAGGTATAACATTTCCTGATTAAAATCGTGAGAGAAAGTTAACTATTAACAGTAATCGATCTTCTCTAGAAATTACTACATTGAAATTGTGGTTTCTATTTAGCTATCCACGCAGTTTTTTGAATACGAAATTAAAGTTGTTCTTCCTTACATCGTCAACCTCCAGCATACTCGTCCATTCATTGTACTGATAAACGCAAAATGTCTCATCATAATTCAGCCTTTGTTACAAGTGAAATAGTTATCATTATTGCTTAAGGATAAACATTTCTAATTTTAATAAAGCTGTAAGCAATCAAAACATTTAGAAGAAGCGTTGTATTAAAAGCGAGCGAGGTGGCTGAACAGTACCTTTCTGGCATCAAATTCTGGAGAGCGGAGGCTCGAATCGCCATCCGCCAGTCCAAATTTGGTTTTTCCATTGTTTCTCAAAATCACTGCAGGCGAATGACGGCATGATTCTTTCAACAGTACATGTCTCAATCCTTTCCTGTTCCTTGCTTCTAGTCCTTTTACTCTTATAATGACCTCGACATCGGTGAGACGTAAAACAAAAACAAAAAAACAAAAACAAAAAACAGATTATACTTAGAGGTAATTCATAAATTACGTGACACGTTAAGTGGGAGGGAGGATGTCAACGAAATGTGACCTCGTGACAAGGGGGAGGGGCACGAGTCGTTAGCTTCGTGAATCACATGTATAATTTTATCAGTTTTTGGCAGGTGGCGAAAGCGCGAGTTCACGCTAGCTGTTCCTACGGTATAGCACGTCGGCCGCCATTGACATACGCCAGAAGGCCAGTACCCCTTTTGAGGTTTTGACAAAATATCGCTTTCGCATATTTATTTAACGATCGTATGGCATCTCTGGTCTCTGCCTTTCATCATACAAAGCCACTAACCAACACAAGCAATCACATAAGAAGCAACAAAAGGTTTTGTCCACCACGTAGATTTGTCCTAAAAAAATTCCAACTAGTCGTGACAGGGAAGTTCTTTGTTTTAGAAACGAAGATGATGCTATATGGTTGGATGAAGTATGAAGAAGACGTTGGCACATCGAACATTCCTAACATTATCCAAATCGAGAACGAAGTGACTGCTATGCCAGTCATAAATTGTATAAAATAATTGATTCAGAGACCATGGACGCAAGAAAATTAAATATTGTATCGTTCATTTGTTAAGTTATGTTTTGTCAATTTTCTAAAATGTTTGGTTTATTGTTGATTTTATGAAAAATAATTTAACTGGAAATATATAAGTAATTTTGGAAGTACTGTTCTAATTTAACAAATTCTTAACTTAAAATTGCAAAATATGTGACGTCACACCAGGGAAGAGGAGTCACACAAATGTGTCTGTGTGTGACAAGGAAAAGGGGTGGAACCCCAAAAATCATTAAATTCGAATGACATAATTTATGGATGGCCCCTTATTCGTTCTAGTAAGGATGTTGAATATTATTTATCAATGTTAGAAAACTGATAATATCGTCGGTTATGGATTTCGACACCCAAAAAGGACATAAAATTACCAGTGTCAACCAACCTCTCACGTTAGTTATTACTTGATGTTGTCAGTAATTTCGTTCACTTTGTTTTTTTTTTACTATACGAAGGGCTATGAGATGAAGTTAGGTTTTATAGCGAAGTTAATGGCACAGAGAATTTGACCTCCAGTTAAAGGGGAGCCAAGAATGTCGTAAATGCAATGAGAAATACAATCGGGTCACAACTCCCAGAAATGAATTAGACGACTGTTTACGACTGGCAGTCGCAAAAAAAAAAAAAAATTATGCTTCTATCAGTGTGAACAGGCACAAGAAGTGAAGCTTCTATGGGTAATACACACTTTACGATGGAATGTTCCTGGAACACAATGAGTAGTCTATGGCAACTAATCACAATCGAACTTTTTACAGAAACATTGACTGCTTAAAAGTCAACGAAAGAAACATTTAGCAATTCTGCAGCGTGAATATTATTTACAACAATCTAGAAATTACAAATATACAGTGTGATTCAGGAGGAATGGTAAATATTGAAGGAGGTAGTAGTATGAATAATATTGAGTCAAAATGTTCATCCAAACAAGTGTCCGATTTCCATTCGTTTTGGAAATACGCGTACTGGAATGTTATGTATAAAACGTACCTCAGAAAATTATCAAGAGCACACAAATAACTTATTGCAGTTCTCGTACTTTATTCATGAAAAAACACACGCATATTTTACTACAGTTTAAATTGAAGGTTCGAAATTCCCACCATCACACCCACTTCAATACACAAATTGAAGAACTTTATTGATGCTTGAAGTCGTCAGTACAGTCACGTTCATTGGCCACCAAGGTTCCCGGACCTTACCCATTAGATTTTTGTATGTGGGGATGGTTGAAAAACGAAGTATACAATGATAAAGTAAACAGTAGAGAGGAATCACTCCCTCGCATTGTAAACACTGCTACCCTCATAAAAGTACACCAAGACGTACTCAGAAGAGCTACACGTAATGTTGCGAAGAGAGCTTTTTAGTATATTGAAGTCGATGATGGGATTTCCCAACACTTGATTTAAACTTTTGTAAAATATGCGGGTGTTTTTAAATGAATAAAGTACTTCAATAAGTTATTTGTGGGCTCTTTATCATTTTCCAAAATTTATTTTATGCATAATATTCCAGCAAATGTATCTCCAAAACGAATGGAAAGAGGACAAATGTTTACAAGAACTTTTTTACGTAATATTGTTCACACTACCACCTCCTTCAATATTTACCATCCCTTCTGAATCAACCTATATAATTATTAATTAAAACTGAATAAAAGTGAATCAAAAAGTTATCAGCTTATTACTCGTAACCTCTTGTGTTGGCAATTGCTGATTAACGCAAAGAAAACAAAAAGTGTTATCTTAACGGAATACGGAGGTTAGCATACATAGCGTCAGAACGAAGAAGTACTTCCTGCAGCAAGACTAAATAGCAATCCTACGAAGGTCTGGTCTGTGCATTATGCGTACATTATAACGTGATATGTTTCGCCAGTTATGAGTATGTAGGCTTACTATACTGTCGTGAGAATCCAGCCGGCTTTTGTTTCCCACAACGGTACTCCATAGGATGTACCCACTACGTATTCTGTACCACTTTAGGGAATCCTTGTGTTTGTACTAAACGTACTCCATTGCTATTGTTAAGCTCGCCAGAATAGTGCTAGTCGCCTTGAATTAGTAATTCGTTTCTGCACTTTATGTTATCTATTTGTCACGTTAGGTGTCGGCATAAGTAACGACCTCGTTTCGCGATTGTATTTGCATCCAGACTGGTCATAATTCAGAAAGTTTACGACCTGTTGCGGAGCGCCGGATGGGCGCTAATCTAGCGTGTACTTTAGGTGACGTGTTATGCGCGAGCTACAAGAACTTAGTAGACCGCACGCGTAGGGGCCAGCCGACAAACAACTTCTTGCCTCGTTAAAGTCACATAAAATTTTTACCTTATTTGAAAATCTGTTGTTGAAGATGCTGCAATAAAGAGCGTCCGAACCGGCTTCTGGGTGTTCTACGCCTGTGGAGTGACGTCATAGACGGTACAGTGTTTTCCGCGGCCGCGGAGTGTCTGCTCGGTCAAGGGCTGCTTCTCTCTAATTGGCCACAATGGCGCTAATTGCTGCTGGGAATAGATTTCAAGCGGTTCGGAGCATCCCGCTTATTGCGAATGACGCAAATTCCAGTCTGCGCTAACTCAGAAATACATGGAGGACGCTGCATCTATCTGTTTTCATTCAAGTACAGATATTACTGCGAGAATTTGTATCAACCAGATTCTCGTCTTAATTGGTTTAGTCCCAAGAATAAAGAAAATGAGGTTTCTTATTGCCATTGTTTCACTGATTTCTAATCTGCATTTAAAATATCGCAGTCAGACGCAATTTACGTTACTAAAATTGTAATTTTTGAAGATATTCCTTCGATTTTAATAATTATACTGAGTTAAATAATTAAATTGTGTACATAGTTTATTCTCTTAAAAAATTATAATTGTTATATGTGAAACAACATTGATAATACATTTCAGAGAAACAACATTGAGTAAATATTTTTCCTGTATGTAATAATGTTCCAACATTAATCTGCTAGCGCAAAAGGCATTCATTTTCCTTCATACCACTTCTGCGTAATATGTGTATATATCTTTATGAAAACATTAGAGTCTAGTTGCACTGAAAATTCAGTTATACTGTAAGTTAGTCATTCATTTCATTAATCCCTTGTGGCTTTTGAGCACTTCTTTACATTAAAAACATTTAAGCGGAATAATAATTTTCTCATTCATTTACTGAATTTGCACCGTTTTTATACCGAGCGTGGTGAGTGAGCGGTTAACGTTTTGGCTTCGCATTCAGGTGCATGCGGGTTCGAATCCCCGTCCGGGCATCCAGATTTGGATTTTCCATTGTTTCCCCAAATCACTATCGGTGAATGCCGGGATGCTTCCTTCAAAAAGGCCAAATTCCTTCCCGTTCATTCTCTCAGTCCCATTCAATAGCAGCTCATAACGGTTTTCAAAATTTAAAGTATACCGAGAATTACTACAGCAGTTAGCAAACAAACTTCTCGTTTTATGTAGATCAAACAAAACTATCTCCCAGAGAGCGAATTTGCTTAAATAGAGTTAAATCGATTCAAGCAAATAATATTGCTGTCTTAGATGGCACCAGGATCTGACTACAAGTTTCAATTTTATAAGCACCACTTAAAAGATGTACTCTTTCTTGCATAAGTCCTTTAACTAAAGCTGTCATTAATCCGTTAAATTGTAATTGTTCTCTATAGCACCTGTTCTGCCAATTGACCGAGCGTGATGGGTGAGCGGTAACGCTCTGGTCTCGCATTCGGGTTCGAATCCCGTCCGGGCGTCCAGGTTTGGGTTTTCGATGATTTCTCCAAGACACTGCAGGCCAACGCCGGGATAATTCCTCAAAATTCCATGGCTAAACTCCTTCCCGTTCCTTTCCCTTTCCCGCCTCTAATGCCCTTTGAGTCGAAGAGGCTTAAAGCCTTAATTTAAAAAAAAATCAAATGCCAATCCTCTTATATAAAATGCGTGATCTGGAGACTGCGCACGTCGACTATAGCTATTGGCTAGAGAATGGTCACGTGTCAGCCGTCACTCGCGAATCAACAGCCACCATAAATTTACAATCGTTCCTTCATGTTGCTTTTTTTTACTTACGACAACTAGATACAGAAAATCATGCAAGGAGAAGGTTATTCAATGTTTACAATATAATCTGTATCAGTTATAAGAACTAGGTTAAAGCATAAACTAAGATTTTTTTTGGCAGAAGATAAGAAACGATGACGTTTATTAAAAACTCAGAGAAACGTACGTAATCGCGAAATGTACCAGTCAAATAAATAACAGTTATCCGTTTTCGAAATTATGGTCTCCGTCATTTAAAGTAAAATATATCTTAAATTATATATCTTAAAACAACATTGCATTAAAATATATCTATTTATTTTTTTAAAATATCCTAGCCAAATACTCTGATAATCTTACCATACTCATATCACGAAAAATATCATTAAAAATGATTCTTATTCGTTTTTCCTTACATGCTTTTCCAGAATAAATTCCTACCATCATAGATGATACCCTTAGTGTTTGATACACATGTTAGATATTAAATGAGATTTAAGTTTATCTTTTTAGGTAGATTTAAATCATCAATGATATGACTATGTCTTGCAGCAAAATACTAGCCACCAGAGATATTAGAAATTAGGTATTATGTTTACAGTTTAATACATACTCAACTGTTATGAAATTAATTACCATAATACAGTTATAAAGTTTGCTTTTCGTAGTATTTTATTCTTAAAAAAATGAGGAAAAACGACTACTTTTCAGTAACATGTCGCTAGTGAAAGTAACATTTAAGAAACTTAAATTTCTCATGGTCTCTGCTGTAACGTAACTGCGATGCTATATAAAACTTAATAGTCTGTTTTAGAAGTAACTGTAGAAACATATTAAGAGTAGGAATAAAAAAACGAGGCACTCATATGTTACAAAGTTAAATTGTATTTTCGTTTAAATTTACATGTTGCTTTGTTTATTTACGACAACTAGATACAGAAACTCATGTAAGGAGAATGGTATTTGATGTTTATTTTATATTATCTGTATCAGTTATAAGCACTAGGTTAAAACATAACCTAAGAATTTTTTGGCAGAAGATAAGAAACAATGAAGTTTATAAAAACTCAGAGAAAATTTACACGAAACGTCCGAATCACGAAATGTATCGCTCAAATAAATGACAGTTATCCGTTTTTGATATTATACTTTCCGTTATTTAAAGTAAATTGAATTTATTTAAATAAATCATAGCCAAATACTCCGAAAATCTAACCACAATAAGGTACTCATATCACGAAAAGTATCATTAAAATTGATCGTTATTCGTTTTTCCTTAAAAGCTTTTCCAGAATACATTCCTTCTACCACCATAGGTGATACCCGTCGTTTATTCATATGAGGGTAATAGAAGCTGTGATTTTCGGATGCAATATTAGTGAAGGTTGTGGTTCAGTTGACCAGACTCGCAACTGACACATTTTGTTACGGTATAACTTACTCTGAAATCAGTTTTTAAACAATATAAACTGATTTCATAAGCACTATCTATGTTACTGAAGGTATTACTTCATGCGGATGGAAGTAGTTCCATATTTATTGTACTGAATTGTGCCTGGACCAGGAATAAAACTGATATTATATGGTATAGCAAAAGTTTTATTTCCAATTTGTTTCTATATTTCTGTCGTCATTAATTCAGTAGAAGTTATTACTGTATTGCTATGTAAACTGCAAAAAAAATATGTAGAACATCATAAAAAGAAGGTAATGAGCAATATGTAATAACAATTCCACATAATTAATTAGCTGCAAAAAGAATGATTTACCAGAATATTGAGTTCAAACCGTCAACTTTGATGGGCTTAAAAATAGTGCTTGATACAGTGATAATAATGCTTCGAAATGATAATAATACAAAACCAACGGGATATTATAATTTACACATGTAGTGGCCATGGAGGAATGGCATTTTTTTTTTTTTTTTTTTTTTTTTACCATTTCATTCCTCCCAGCAGAAGGCTGGGAGGCGGGCTGCTGGAGAGTCATAGGGGACTCTTTTCAGCCAATCTACTACTACGGGGAGGGAAGGGAGATGGAAGGTCGGCCGTGGCCTTCTAGGGAACCATCCCAGCATTCGCCTAATTGTCTGAGGGAAACCACGGAAAACCTCAGACAGGATGGCCGAACCGAGTTTAACCCCGGTCCTCCCGAATGATAGGTAGTAAGCCAATATTGGCCTCCTCCCATCTCGGTGGAGGAATGGCATAATATATATATATATATTTATTGTCATTTCATTCATCCCCTTAATGGGGGAAGCGGGCTGGCAGCACACATGTCGTGCTCTTCAGCCAAATGATAATGTAGTTTACAATAGATTTTCGTAAATGAATGTTTACACTTTTACAAAAATTATACAGTTGATTTGCATTAAGTTGTTACATAATCAAAGTTCTAGTTTGTACAATATTTTGTTTGCTTTTCTTGCAGATTTGTGGCTAGTAGTAGGCGATTTTGATGTCATTCACAGAGTAGGGTAAATTTTTGTTCTCTTCTCTTGTTGAGGTATTGTAGGTGGTCGGTCTCTGTGCTGGGTTATATAAAGGATATTTTGGAGGTGCAGTGTTGGTGGGATTCTGTTTGTAACAGGAGGGGAGATGAAGTGGTTCTTTAAGTAGGCGGTGAGTTATAGGATTTTTGTTTAGAAGGCTATTGATAGCATATTTTAGCCGGAGGGATTCTATGTGGATCAGTATGTGAGGAAAACGCATTCTGGTATAAAGCTGTTGGGTAGGAGAAGGTAGTCTTATTCGGTAGGCGATTCGGAGGGCGTGGCGTTCTATTATTTGGAGTCTATTGTAGAAGTGATCAGGGGCGGAGAGCCAAGAGAGGTGACCATAAGTTAGGATGGGGCGAAGAAATGCTTTGTATGTATTTATGATGACCTGGCTATGTAGTCCCCAGGATGTTCCAGTAAGTAATTTTAAAAGGTTTAGGCGGGTTTGGGCTTTGGAGTTGATGGTTCTAAGATGAGGTGTCCATGTAAGATGTCGGTCGAGGGTGATTCCTAGGTATGTAACTGTGGGTTGTAGCTGGATGGGATGATTGTATATGGTTATGTTAAAATCAGCGAGCCTGTAATCTTTTACTAGTTTTTCCAAAAATAATGGCTTGTGTTTTATTTCGGATTAATTATTAGTCGCCAGCGGTTGCACCATTTGACGAAGCAGTCTAGTATGATCTGTAGGGCTTTCTCCGACTGTTGAAGGGTTTTATGAACGGCGAGGTAGGCGGTGTCATCGGCGTACTTAAGGATATATGTAGGTGGTGCGGGAATGGGTATATCGGTTATGTACATGATGTATAAGAGGGGCGACAGGACAGACCCTTGGGGGACACCTGCGGTCATGGTGAAGATGCGGGAGAGAATGTTGTTTATGGAAACGAAAGAGGTACGGTTGGTGAGGAAGGAAGCTATTGTGCGAATGTAGGTGATAGGAAGGGCGAAGGTTTGCAATTTGAAAATGAGGCCAGCGTGCCATACTCGATCAAAAGCCTTTTCAATATCTAATAGTATAAGTATTGCTGATCTGTGGGTGTTGATGTGGGTGGTCAGAAGGTGCATAAGTCTGAGGAGTTGATCTTGGGTCGATAGGTTTGGACGGAATGCCACACTGGGCGGGGGATAGGAGAGAGTGTTGTGATAGATGTTTGTGGATACGTCGTGATAGTATGGTTTCAAATGTTTTGCTGAAGACGGAGGTGAGGCTGATGGGGCGGTATGAGTTCGGATCTGATGTGGGTTTGTTAGGTTTGGGGAACATAAGGATTTTTGAAGATTTCCATTTTGGGGGATAGATGCCAGAGTATAGTACGTTTGTATATAGATGAGCTAGAAGTTGATGGAAAGAGCGGGGTGCTTCTTTAATGTGGCGATAAGTGATTGAATCTGGGCCCGGGGCAGTATTTTTCTTCGTGCTGAGGACGGATAGGATGTCATTAGCTGTGATAGGGGTGTTAAGTCCAGTACGGCTGACGGTTTGAATGTAGTTGAAGTCGGGTAGGAGGGGAGGTGATGTAGGGTTGGCACGCTGTTCGATGATATGGGAGTCTGTGTAGTCGAATTTGGGGTCGTTTGGGACAGTGTGGATGGTTTCAAGTAGGTTGGCGAAGAGGTTGGCTTTTTGAGTGTTGTCGGGGACAGGAAGGTTGTTGTGGAGGAGGGGGTAGTTGGGGGCGGGTTTGAGACCAGTTAAGCGGCGGAAGGTGGACCAGTATTGGGAGGAGTTTTGCGAATATTTTTGGCTTAGTTGGTTGCAGGTGTCCCTCCATGTGCGTCTTTTCTGAGCGGCGATACAGTTGCGGACTGTTCGCTGGAGTTGTCGGTGGAGGGTGAGTAGCTGACGGTCATGGGTTCTTAGGTAGGTGCGGAAGAGGCGACGTGAGATATGAAGAAGTTGAAGGGCTCGTCTGGATAGTGATGGTTTGTGAGGGGTGATAGGAGTCAAGGGGATATGAGCGGCAGTAGCGTCTGTGATTGTACGTTGGAGGTATTCGGCGGTTCTAAGTAGGCTGTCTGCGTCTATGATATTTGGGTTGTCTGTCGCTATCTGGTCGTCTATGTATTTCCTGTAGTCTTTCCAGTTGGTTTTATTGTAGTTTTGAATATATTTATGGGGTGTGGGGTTGGGTGGGTGCGGGGTGTGGGGGGCATTGTACTGGATGGAAAGCATAATGGGGAGGTGATCACTGCCGATTGGATCGAGGACATGAAGGGTGGAGCGGGTTAGTATATTGGGAGAAGCTATAACTACGTCAGGGGTTGTGTTTGATTCGGGACGTGTGGGTAATGGGATGTTAATGATGTCACCTCTCATGGCGGTTAGGATGTTATGAAATTGATGAAGTTCTTGCTGGGTGCGGCTATGGATATTGATATCTGCCATGATGATGTATGAGCTGTAATGTTTATCTATATATGATATAAAATTTAAAGGGAGGGGAACACCGGGTCGAATGTATATGGTGACAAGGGTGACTGTGAGGGATTTGAGAAAGACTGTGGCAATGATATGTTCAGATGGATGGTTGAGTGGTGGGTGTATTTTGATGGGGATATGATGCTTATAGCCAATGGCCACTCCCCCGCGTGCTATAGGCGCTGGGTTGTCGGTTCGGGTGAGCTGGTAGGGTGACATACGGATGTGATGGTGGGGTTGGAGGAAGGTTTCATTGAGCATAAAGCAATGGATGTCGTGTGTAGCGAGGGTATGCAGGAGGAGGTTTTTGTTCGTTGGGAGTGATCGGAATATTATTGAAAAGTATATTGTGGGAAAGTGGCATATTAGGAATAGTTCTAGTTGTGGAGTTGGTGGGTTTAGACGAGGGTTTCTAGGGGCAGAAATTGGAAGTGGGCGTTATTGTGAGAGTAGGTGGCGTTTATTTGTATTCCAAATACTGCTTTTGCTGCAATTGAAATTTGCGCCAGGGTGTGTTCACGGGAGAAGGGATTTAGGTTTTGTAATGTGATTGTCATGAATCTTAGGATATCTTCTATGGTCGGTGGAGGACGGATGGAGTTTGGTGGGTGGTGTGGGAGGATCAATGGGTCGGAGGGGTACTGTGAGTTCTGCTTTGGTAGGCGCTGGCTTTGATTTGCATTTAATGGAATAGGTAGGATGGTTTTGGTCACAAGTATTGCAGGTGGGAGTTTTCTGAAGGTTTGGGCAAGCTTTTAAGAAGTGGTTCTCTTTGCAGTGTGGACAGATAGGGGTGTTCTTGCAGTTTGCCGTTAGGTGGTCATTGTATTGTAGACAACGTGCACACAGTGTGGGTTGGGGGGAAGGGGTTTTTGATGGTTCCACTCTATGTTTTTGATGGTAGATTATGGCTCCATTTCTAAGCAGTTGATCAATTGTTGATGCGTCTTCAGTTAGTACTCTGATCATGTAAGTGGGTCCTAAGCTGTTCTTGATTCGGAGGGCTTTTCGAACATGTAATTCGTCGTTCGAGTTGAGTTCGGCGACTACCTCTTCTTCAGTTATTGTTGGGTCTACTCCTCGGATGACGGCTGTGAGTGTAGGAGGTCTTCTAGGTGGGGTTGGTTGTTTTGGTGGGGATGAGGTGACAGTTGTTAAGTTGGCGTTGTCGCCAAATGAAGGATAGTCCAATTTTGTTTTTAAGTAATTTAGGGAAGTCTGGTTCATTACTCTTGATGATCATACCATTTTTAGTGGGGATAAGTTGATGGATAGAAATGTTGGGTATATGTCGTTTGATGAATTTGCTTAGGGTTTTACTGTTCATATATTCAGGGAAGGTTCCTTTTAGTAGGTATGTATGAATAGTCTGTGACGTGGATGGAGGTGATGATGAAGTGTCCATAACTTCGCTATGCGGTTGTTGCACTATTGGATAAGGAGGTTTGTGGCGATGGTAATGAGCCTACTTTTGATCTGTTCGTAGGGTTTTGCATTATTTCTGGCAGTTTGAAGATAGCTGGTGCCACGTGGTGGTTTCTGAACTATCTGTGGAAGATTTTGATGAATGCCTTCAGATGCAGCGGGGCAGATGATTGATGAGGAGGTGGTGGTGGTGGTGCTGATGGTGGTTGTAGTAATAACTGAAGATGTAGCCATGGTGTAGAAGTGGGGGCTAGTAGTGACAGTGGGTGGAAGGATGATAGGGTTGGTGTCTGAAAGGTCCATAGCGTTACCGTACATTGGTGTGTCCGGTGGATGTGCAGCAGTTGGGGAGCAGGCGTTACCAGTTGGCAGGCGAAGTCCGTGAGCAGGCGAAGTCGGTGAGCACGCGAAGTCGGTGAGCAGGCGAAGTCCGTGGGCACGCGAAGTCCGTGGGCACGCGAAGTCAGTGGGCAGGCGAAGCCCGAGGGCACGTAAAGCCCGAGGGCAGGCGAAGTCCGATGTCAGGCGAAGTCCGAGGTCAGGCAGAGTCCGTGGGCAGGGGGTGTCCGCCGGTAGGCGAAATCCGTTGGCCGGCAGGAGGCAACTTTTGCCTCAGATGTGTAAAACACACTACGGAAAACCTAGTCTTTTTCCGCGACGTCTCACAATACGTAATTCACTAATTGTTCTAGATAACAGTCTGACAACTACGAATGTGTCACAACAATAGCGAATAAACAATAAATTCTCACAACAATATCAACAACGATGCGCATATGTTTTAGATGTCCATGAGGAATGGCAAATAGGTCATATCAATTTGTAACAAAATAAATTTACTTCGCCTGCGAGAGAAATAAAGCTTCTTGTGAAGCTGTTTAAAGAGCAATCTAACTAAAGTACAAATGGTGATAGTTTATGTAATCGAAGATATTTTTTCTCCAGATTAGCAACATTTGCGATGATAAAGGGGCAAAAGCGATAAATTTAAAAATAAAATCTGCATGTGGTCATCTTGCAAAAAAAACTAATTAACATATTTCAACGAATCTTCAAATAGTGAAAGTTTGTGCAATCAGTTAAAACATGGAACACTCTTTTTTCTAGATCAGTAACGTAGTTCTTGATGATACAGAAGCATAACCGTGAATTTTGTAATTTGTGAGAATATACTCTGGCGGAAATTAAAAGTGAAACACCCAGATGGAGTTGTGATAAACGAATTAAATTTGGCTCCATCTCCATATGAAGAGTATTAAATGAATAAAAATTGAAAGTTTTACATGAAATAGTATGAGAGTTATCATACAAAATTGCTGTTTTTAGCGTATAAGTGGTGAACAGTGTGGTGTAACGTAACACTTTTTTGTCCACATGTTCTTGTCGACCAAGTATGCCAAGGCTAAGTGTGACGACCCTCTACAACCAAATGTCTAACTGTGAGACAGGTCGGAGAGTTGGCGTGTTTGAAACTGGTGCTTCATATCGTGAAATCTACAGAAGGATTTGCGGTATTGCAATGTAAATATACAGACTTCTTACACAGTGGATGAAAGAAGTCTCTAGCACTCCTAGAGCAGGCAGTCTCTACAAAAAGATAACAGCACGTGAAGACCGCCAACTTGCGTGGGTGGCTGTTGCTGGCAGACGGGTTACTGTAAGCCAGATTCAAGTAGTGGTTACAGAGAGAGTCGCTACCAGGACGATTGTAAACGATTTCTTGAAGTTTGGTTACACTTTGTGGAACCTATGTAATGTGTTCCACTAAATTTCATTGCCAGCATCATCTAAACTGGTGTAATGAAAAACACTAATGGACACGTGAATGGCGTACATTTGTGTTCGACAACATGTGTGCAGGCACAGTGAAGATTCGTCCCATCCTGCTGTGATTTCAGAACGTCACACAGGTCCAGCCACTGGTTTCATGGTTTGGTGGCAATCAGTTTCGACACAGGACTGAGTTGATTATTGTTGAAGGCACAATGACAGCCCGCCACTATGTGGATGAGGTGCTGGTGAATCCTATTGTGATGCCTTCCATGTCGATCATCCAAAACTCATCCCGTCCTGATACTGCGGCCATCACAACACAAACCTTGCAAGGGATTACGATCACAATTTGGACCGCATGGTCCTGAGATTTGTCCCTAATAGACCATGTCTTGCTTGTCAGGTGTAGACATGTTAGATGACATGGTCGCATAGAATAAATTGTGGAACAACTGACTGCACAAGATATGCAGGCGTACAGAGACATATTCCAAGAAGACATCCAAACAATTATTGATTCAATGCCAGCAAGGATGCACGAATGTATAGATGCTGAAGATGGGCGCGATTCTTACTGATAGCTATATCTAAAGGTAATAAACTTAGGCTGATCCATTTCAATTTGTCATAATTCCTTCTGGGTATGACCCTGGATATAGATAGAAGTTTCTTAAAATTCCACCATCCTGTCTTGGTATTGCAATTTTAATCTCCGCCAGTCTAGATACCCGTAATAGAATTGGAAACTACGTCGAAATCTGTTAAGCATTTCTCTGGTTGAACAAGATTGTAGGGGGAAAATGGTGGATGTATCAGTTTGCAAAGGCGCAAGAAGTGAAACTTCTATGTATTTTTCCTGTGTATTTTGTTCTGCGTATTTTTTTATGCTTCTTTTGTACAAGAGGGGGTGAACAATACTAAAATTCCATTTGTACAGTAAATAGAACTTTGTCCAGGTTATTTTCTTAAGCAAATGAAAATTATTAAAGAATTAAATCACACTTTGCTAGATTATAGAGCATTGAATCTAGTGAAAGCTATCCACAGGTTATTGATCTTGATTGATTAAAAGTTACTTACTGAACATAGACAAATTACCAATTAAATAAAGGTTCCTTAAGCCGCGGTCGCCAGATTTAGGTACTACTGTTCGTCGGGTTTATTAAATGATAAGTTCACACACTTTAGAATGCACATCTACACAAAAACTTTATTCAAGTTCATAAACTTATGCATTCACACCGACGGAAAGTACCACCACCAAATTAATATTTAAACAAGGAATCAGACTCCTTTTCCGAAAATTGCAGACTCGTGGGATAAGAGAGATTGAACTACAAAAACTCCCACGTTCTCTATCATCCTCTTAACACGTCTACAATCACTTGCAATCACAGCACTCCATTCAAAGCAGTAAATTCAACACATTACTAGTTTCCCTTATCCACTTCACCGAGTTTTTCACAATTTCTACGATTAAAACCGAAATGTTCCCGCATCAGAACTTCACTTGGCGGAGGTCAACGATCCACTACTCATACAAAGACAACATCATATTCACTCACGTCGCTGGCCACAGATATTACTGTATGGCTCAGACGTATGTTATGTTACACTAGCCTCTGTATTTTGTGTTTATATTGCAGAATATATTGGACAAAATTGTCTGATAACCAATCTTATAATCAATTTTCGTTGATAACAAGCTTCTAAGCCCGTAAAAAATGCATATTTCTTGCTCATAAATAATTTTTAAAAGTTCAATAATTCATTCTCCCCATTGTAAAGACGAATACTAATATTTCTGCTTGAAAGTGAAAGTATTTATCGCACGCGCATTAATGCAATCACTGCCTGGCGTGAATCCACATTTTTTTACTATAACAATAATCAAAGAGTATAATTAAACTATCTACATCGGACAAATATAAATAACCAATATCGCATGCATCATTATAAATTTACTGTATGGCGATATAAAAGGGATTCCATATTCCTTTTCTTACAATAACAGCAGTCGGAAAATATAATGAAACTATCTAAAAACGAACGAGTATAAAAAAAAAATAATAAATAAAAACGAAACTAAAAAAAGATGAGTCTTGCATCATGTCAAGGTTCTCGCTGGATGGTCCTTTCAGAAAATGTTGATCACAACATAATTAATTAGTTCTTCAATTAACAGGTTGCTATAATCAGGTCGCAAAATTATTTTACCTTTCACCAAGGATAATGATGATGACAGCTTCGGAATTTATTAAATAACTCAATGGAATAACAAGACCGAGGACATACTTTTCATTAGCTGTTTCTATTACGTCGTAATCTTCATAACATTACACGCGGATAAGGTCCTAGACTCGTCCAAAGATACTAAAGCACATTACAAAATATTTCCAGTTATTCAACCTCAGCGAACATTTCTGCCTGACAACTCACAACAATTACTAAAACTTGTGATAACGGCGGCCTGTCTGCTGTTAAGAAGTACTGATGACGACTGTATCTGCTCGCAATTGCGGCGAGCTTAAATAAGCGCTGGAGAAACATCGAGAGATGGAATAAAGGTGCCGCTCGACGATTCTCAAGCGCTAACATTTACTCTGACAGTCAAAATCACACTAAAACAATTAAAACTTGAACAAAATCACTCACAATCATTAAGAAACACTTTAAAAGGGAAATTAAAGCTATTTACATGCATTTAAATATAAAATGGGTGACATAAACCACTCCGAACAGCTGAAGATCGTCCTCAAAACGCCGTGTGTTACAATTTTCTAAAGAATTCCGTCAAACGGAATTATTTATAAAATTATTGTTCAGCAACTGCGGATATATGGCCTATTACCAGATTAACACCGTGGCCAACATCAATATTTATAATTCCAAGCTTTCAATTAATATTTCAAACATAATACTGTTTTTGATCATATTAAATATCGTTAACACACTCTCTTTCCATAAAATAATATTCATTGACATGAAATATATTGTAGTGGGTGCCTTAGTGGACAAACTACGTTACAATTATCTTTCATACCTTTATGATTAATAATTGTGGATTTTTAATCTTAATTTTTATGAAGGAGTGAAAATTTATTAATTTTGCAAGAATCTCGACGTTAGTTGGAATTTAGGAAAAATTGTCACAATATGACATTTATTTTCTTATCACTGGCGATTACAAGTCTGAGCGAATTTACCGTTAACATTAACACAAATTGGCAAATTCATAAAAGCAACGCTCAGAGGTACAATTAGCCGTCATGAGCAAGCAAACAATTGTATATTTACTTTTAAATATATCTCAGAATCAAAATGCAAGAAATAATGACAACTGAAAACAATGAAAAATACAAGTTATGACGACCTCAGACAAAGGCATCATAATACTGTGACTTTACAGTTAAAAAGACAATCATGGGCGCCACGAATGAACAATATATCATTCGAAAATAATTAGTTCTGGCAAATTATGCCGCTAGCTCAGTTTTTTTTTTTCAATTACAAAGTGAGAACATGGATCTATCCTCTCAAAGTCGTTTACGGGTTCTGTTTCACGGAATGCACAATCTGATGGCTTGGTCGTAATAAGTTACCATTGTAGTTCTGCGTCTGATGTCTGCGGTGACTGGAGCGGACCCACGATATGTGAGACTATCTCACAAGGCAGCTACAGGCATCTCTGGTCTGACAATGCGCGTCATCGCATTACCGGCTGTGTTGCCGTGATAAGCTTGCTCCATCAAGCCGGCAGCAGCAGTTGGCGAAAGAAGTCAACTTTCCAAGTCAACCTCAGAATAGACTCGCATAGCTTGGACTCGAAGATCGAATTGAAGCTCGTCGCTCTTCTCTCCTCGAGGAAACTTCTCGCTCCGCCCCTTGTAGTCTCGAAGCTCACATATAACAGAAATTCACAGGATTTTAAGTTATACGCTCATTTGGATTGGATCTTCAGGTCGGCACCTAATGTCACGTGATATCCCCGATATGTGATTTGCCTAGAGTATCTAACAGAGGTCGGACATATTCGGCTAAGTTCGCCGGGGTGAGAGCCCATTCGGGTGTCGGGCGGCAGGCTTTTCCCGCCAGGTGAGTGACCCATCCCCAGGGAGCAGAGTGTGTGGTCCGGCAAACCCCAAATCCGCGACGTCCTGTCACCATGATTCGGGAAGACCAAGATTGGCTTCAAGCCTACATAGCTCAATAATTCTTGAATGTTCGCTTTACCAAGATATACTGTATGTTCACCATTTCATTACAGTCCTCACTTGGAATCTTGCATACTTTATAAAATTACAACAAAAATCTATTTAGGTGGTCGCCCAAGATTTATGTAAATTACTTTAACATTATGACATATATAATAAAATGCACCTTGTAACGTGGCGACAGCGCGTCACGTTACAATATATATATATATATATATATATATATATATATATATATATATATATATATATATATATATTTAATCAATTTTCATTTCTCTATACTCAATTCTTAATATTAAAATTCATAAAAATCTCAGTCTGAGGGCTGTTACAATCAGTTTTAAATAATGGCTCCTCCTTAGGATGTAATCATATCGTCCGACATGGTCACATGATTTTGAAGAAAGCTATTTCATTCCAATTAACATTGCAACTATTAATACGTGGACATTTTTCTTCAACTTATGTTTGTTCTATTAATTAAACAAAGTATTTCTATCAATACTTTATTAATTGATTTAATAAAACTAGCATATGCTACTGGTACAGTAGGTACTATATCGGCATTATACGGTAATCCCTTTTCACTCTTGTTTCCGATGCATGTATAAAGTCTCTCCAGTCTTTTGGATGGCAGCAAATGTCTAAAGTTTTCATTAAGCTATTAATGTTGCAGTAGAAATTCATTACCATTAGCAAAATGAGCAACAGAATATTCCCTGTGTATTAACACATTGTTAATTTAGTTTTAATTTAATTGCTATCGAGCAGGCGGAATCTTCCATACACACCAACTTTCTAATTTCACATTTTTTTTTTTTTTTTTTAGCAAATCTTAAATAATTTGAATGTAATACCGCCACTAACCTACAATTGCCGTTTACGAATTTTAAATTCTTTCATTGTTGTAAACTACATTTGTTAAATTGGTCGATAGGATTTTATTACTTTCATCCTGCCCTTTGTTTGTTCAAATACAGGCATTGTAAACTAAAACCTTAGTTTTGCAATAACACAGCGGCAATATTAATAAGACTTGGTTTTTACCAACTTACGCACAAAAATTTTTACTAGTGTACCGCCAATTACGAATTTGAGTAAAAGAGTCGTTTATATGTTTATTACTGACAGATTTATTTTGATTTTAATTTTTCATAGTAATGTGTTTTAGCAACACTTACTGTTACCAAAGAAAAAAAACCCGATCTTCACATTAATTACGTAGTTCAGTAATACGCCACTCAAATAGTCGTGTTATAGAATTACATAATGAGTGATTTTTTAATTATTTTAGTCAATGCAGAGCACTGAATCACCATCTATAAATCAACGTTCTGTAACCCTTCCTTTAGGCCAACCTTACCTAAGGCTGCCATACTATCGCGCTACCTTAATCATGACAGTGGAATGCGATTCTGTGTGTGCTGTGAGGGCGTTGTCAACATAGCAGTTCACAGAGATACAGACGTATACGTGTTTTTAATTCGCAATCAAGTGCCTTCAAAATATCGTAGCTGAATTCTATCCCACTATCACCCTGTTCTGATGAATTCTATGTAGGGGGCCCGTAAACCCGTAATTAAAAAATCTAGTTGGAAGCGTAGCTATTACTGCTAGTATTAACGTATGTCTTTCACTAGCCAAAATGCCAATGAAGCAATTGATATTGATACAACTAAAGATTCAGTTTAGGTGCCAATCGCGTCCCTTGTACGCATCGGTCGGGGAGTATTGTGGCAATTTAATTTTCAAATTATCGCAATTTTTCGAAATTTACTTCTGTAAATCTTGAAACTGTTTTAAATCCTCTGCCGTATAGTATTTCACAGAAAATAATATCAATCATCATCAAGGAATGCAACAAACAAGCGGTTTCGCCTCTCGACATATTGACTTTCTCATCGACACATGGACCAATTGCGTATCTTTTCTTGGATTTCTTTCCTAGAATTTCTTGTTCAGCCGGTAGAGCTAACCCGTTTCCACATTTTCAAAAGAGTTTGATTCAATTCTACCTTCGTTTCGTTGTTTTTACTTTCACTCTCTTACCGTGTACTTAGACATTTTCACTTTCAAAGTGAATTTTTAGAAATTTACTTTCATCGATCTTGAAATGTTTTTGTTGTTTATACGAAATCTTCCTCTTTGCAATAAGGTCCGCTGGGACCACGTGCCAATTTCGATTCTTCATCCTTTGTTGTTATTTTTTTCGTTCAATCCAATATTCCTTCATCATTTCATTAGATTCTTCATTCTCTCTTCAGACCCCTTGGGATCTCATATCTTTCCTCTTGTGCCTTGGAATCCTTCATTACTTAATACCTTCTTTCTAAAGATCCCCCTTTCCATAATTTTCTCTTCTCTTATCTTATTTCTTTCCAAATGTTTCTTAACCTCTTGAATCCAGCTTATTGTTGATTTCCCCCCGCCCCCCCCCCACCCCAAAGTTAATTGAATATCTTTTCGTTAATCCGTTATGGTTCATTCCGTAGATATGTCCAAAAAAACAGCAATTTCCTTTCTGTTATTTTTCTGTTATATTTTCTGTGTTTAGGTATATTTCCATATCACTTCTTAATTTCTAAAGTTCTATTGTTTTAATTGGTTCCAAGAATTTTCTCATGCTTCTTCTTTCTAGTAATTCCAATTTATCCAACCTGTAGTTCAACACTAGGCATTCACTAGCATATAGACATTTTCGATTAACGACCGAGTTGTAGTGCCTTCCTTATTTTAAGATTTTTCGACACGCACTTCCTGTTATAATTTTTTTTGTAATATCATACGCTCTTTCCATTCTGTGTATCCTTCCTTCATATAAATTATTATTACTATGCCAGAAGCCACGTGACACTCCTGTGACATCCGCTCTCAACGGTCACTGGGTTTGCACTAATTCACCTTTTTGTACCGCGTCGTTCGGAGTCAGGAGAGATGCCACCGCTGTTAATCCCGTTGTCGTTAATACTAATCGTTTTAATGTCGCTTCTAATTCTGGGATGCCACACAGTGCTCAACTTGAAAGATGTATTCATGTCAAAAGGAAGTACTCATTTGTCCGTATTCACTCATCCGTATTACAGGATATATCAGACGGTGATTACTTCCTGGTCCCTGGTTATCATTGAAAGGGTGAATTTTTCAAGATGCTGAAGTTATCCAAAGAACAGTAACACTGAGCCTTTGGGTCATACCACAAGAAGACGTATACAGTTATCCTGTCATGGGGTTAGATGCTTCCCCAGCACGGTGGGATAGGTTACGGTGCACAAATCCTAATCACCCGATTTTGAAGCAGACTTCTCCGTAGTGCGAATTCGGTGAAATATACGACACTGTAAATGATGATTTGGCGGTCCACTGGTGTCACAGGTCAGCCCTTCCGTTGACAACATAATTGACTAGAACGCATGAACTGAAGACTAGCTCAATTATGCATGATCATGTGTAGGAGTATACTGTACAGTACAAGTATTTTTACTCTACACACTTGAATCTTTCATTTATATGGTTGTGTAAATAGCGTTAGTGTGATTATAATTCAGCGTCTGTGAGAGACTTCAGTTGTGCGAGCGTCGGCAAACAGGTCGCTAGTCTATTGTACTTTCTCTTTTTCGTTTCACTCCAAAACGTTTCGCGATGAACGAGAAGATTTCGAAAAACGTTTGAAGAATTGATAGAGATCTATAAAGAATTGTTCAGTCTTTCGGAGAAATCAATCAATTAATTGATTAAATTTATATGATAACATTGCTGCCGCTTTCTCGACCAGTCTTTATATCAATCACAACAATTATTCCCGCACTTTTGGCATTTTTTTATTTTCTAAGAAAAGTATCTGACAAATAGCGTCATATCTATGGATGTTATTTTAAGTAAAATCATAGGAATCACACAAATCATCTTTAGATACAAAATATAAGAAATACACACCACCGTGCAAGTATTCTTTACTTCTGTGTGGTCACTTCGATCGTCACTTATGATAGTGCAAGTCTTCAGGTCATGCCTACTGGTCAAGTATGCAGTTGCGTTCATGGCCGGCCTTACCGTTCACAAATTCTACTTACTTGATACTTCCAGCCGGTGACTGCTGGACCAACAATTTTAAAGAAGTGTTGCGCCTTTATCACACTCCATATGATCTGGCTGTTGTAATTAATGTTTACTTCTTCACTTGAAAATAAAAAAAAATAAAGCTTTCGATTTAAAATCAAAAGCTGTAAAGTAATTAGTTCAACATTGAATGTTCTTTCTAACACGAAAGTATTTTGTGAAGATACTTTGAAGATGAAGATGATTAAATGTTGCATGAAGTTATATGCTCATTACTCCTCGCTTTACGTATAATAATAATAATAATAATATCGTCTATGGATTTTAGAGGCTGAAAGGACAGCTCTTCCTTACTGGAAGTAAACTTAGAAAAACGGTGAAAGGCTTTTTTAAAACACTCTGTGACAGTTAACTTCTATTTCTCGTTAGGCAGTAACCAGTAATTAAAGTCTCCGCCACTGCTAAGGATAACTACAAATGAGATCCATCTGTCAGCTAAGCAATCATGCCATAATCGAATGCTAAAAAGTTCCTGGTAGCCCCGTACTGATATTTTAATCGCCTACATCTGGTTACTCTACGAATAATATGTGTCCGTATAGACAGTATAATAATAAAGAGATGCCAGATCTTCCTCGTTTCAGAAAAATACTTGAGGAAAAGAAACAATAAGGAAACTTGATTTCTTAATGGTTTTGGAAGATTTATATTTCAAAAAACAAAAAATGTCACTGGATGTCTCGATCGCCTATCATAAAACTATACAGTTGATTGAAGAAAACGAGAAAAAAGTTTGCAACCAGCCCTTTACAATCCACAGGCGATCCTTTTTATATTCTTTTTAGGTAAACCAGTTTAACGTCCCCTACACTCTTATGAGAAACAATCCAAAAACTGTTAAACAAAACGCAGCTATATGACCTAAAAGAATTAACATCGTTAGTTGATAATTACTATTGCGCACTGTGGGTTCAGTACACAATTTGTGTATTAAATTAATTTTAATGCAAAAGAAAAATCTACACCCATTATCAATAAACAAATTAGTTTTGTGCTCCATTGCAAATTAAATTAAATAAAAAAATAAAAAAATGTTTTTTTGCGAAATTGTCTTTTAAATGGTATATCAACATGAAACAAACACACAAAAAAAATTCAGATAAAAAAATTATTGGACGTAGAAATTATTTGATAATAATGTTAAAAGGTTTTTTGGCGATATATTTATTACCTGATTCATGAAATTCTTCATAAAATGAAACTGATGTCTTTATTTGGATTCAGATTAATAAAAATTACTCCTTGAATTATTCTGCGAAAACCATATACTCCTGAAAGATCGCTATAATTTTACTATAAACTTAAACAAGCTGCATACCATCGGAAATTTTAAAAGAATTTTCGAATCAGCAATTTTGGAAATAAAGAGGTGAAATGATATTTTTCGGCAAAACCTTCAGCTAATTACGAAAAAAAAGATAAAATCAAACATTTTTGTGAGTCGGTGGGTTGCCAGCTTCCATTTCATACCCATGGAAATTATATAATGGAAGTATTTTTCTCAATCGCTTAATAAACCCTATCTAATTATTTTCACCCCCTCATGAGTTTCCAGAATTACTTGTTATATTCTAGTTAAGGCTAATATGGTGAATTAAATGGTTCAGAAATTGTGAGCCGGAAACATGAGCGAATCCATATGGATTCCTTAGTTCACGACTTTCTGTCGGTAGAATGATTTTATGTTTAGATGTCCCAGTTCATTAACTCTGTTACATGAAACATCCCAGCCTCTCTTGTATGCCGATCGAAACTGAATCAACATTCCATACCGATTCATTCCATTACCTCTTGTCTAAGATGGCACATAAAGTCTCCTGTACCTCTTATTTCGCTACCATTCGCCTTTAATATCATGTATACTGAGACGATGCTCGTAGTTCAGTCGGTCGGTACATGAAGTTATTTCAGAGTTGAATTCACAGATTTTAAGACCAGATAAAACCATGGAGTTTCCGTTGGGTTGAGAGTAAGGGTTTGACACCGAGTCAGTATGGGAGAAATGGAATGGGTTAAAACAAATGGAGAGTTGCGCTGAATACATCTCCTCAATTTGGTTTTTTCGTAAATAATAAATCAAAAAAAAAATCTATTGTGGAGGTCGTGGAAGGTAATTTCTCCGCAAATGACATCCTTTTGGACTGGCTGAAAAGGGTACAGACAGCATTTCTTTCTATCTGTTGCAATTTAAATTAACAAATTATTGAAGCTGCTTACTATAGAAATACCTGCCCCTCTGTCTAAAGTATCAGGATAGTGTTGGGCGCCTAGTACGGAGTTATAGTCCGTTAAGTTAACATAGGCGGCTCAAGGTCAGTCTGCTATCCCTACTCCACTGTCCGCACTCCTACATGGCAAGGGGAAAATTCATCACTCACCTGCCTGAACGCAGCGTTAAGCTCGGAGTGGTAGGAAGGAAGGGGATTGTAAGGTGAGGAGCGGGATGAGGTGAACATGACCTTGAGTCGCCAGTTCGGAGTGAACAGGGTATAACTGGTTCGAGCCTCTTTTTGTGAAAGAAATTTTCATCACCCAGGACTTCGCCAACGTAGTAGTTGTGGTGCACGATTGCTTATCAGTACATTGCGTACCAAATTTCTGGGCTGATTCCAAAACCTCATCACACTGGGTATGGAGTGAGGGCTTACGGCGCTGTTGATGATGTTTTTCGCCGTTTTGATGGGGACGTAAAATTCGGCGGCCTTCTTGGAGTATTTCGTCTCTCATCTGGCAACACCAAAAAAACTGTGCCATCACAATCATTCAAACATACAATAACACCTATGAAAATGTTCATACCGGAAATGGAAACTGGAAACTATCCCAGTCATATTTCCACAGAGAACTAACACAAATTTATGGTATAACCTTTCACTTTTTAATTATAGAAGTAGGGGACACTGTATTTTACAGTTGCAAAAAGTAAACCCAGGGAAAATGTTCCTCGATAGAGTCAAATAATAGGATTTTGCTCCCTTGCATAATATTTTCTCCGCTTCTGAGAGTGTTAGTATGTAGTCATTAATCTTGGCGTACGTGCGATCAGCGAATACAGAATAACGGAAGCTGCAAAATATTCTTATCCGATTCAAAACGGAGCCTTTTCGGGTGAGACACAATGCTTGGGCCTCACATTCCGTAATAGTGTGTTCGACCGCCGATGCATCCAGATTTCGATTTCTAAAGTTTCGAGAAATTACTCCAAGGGTATGCTGGAGAGGTTCCTTCAAAAGGCTAAAGACGAATTCCGTCCCTTTTCTTGTGTTTAACCCTGTATTGGCGCTAGTGATTTCAGTGTTGATGAGCCTTAAAGCCCTAACTAGTTCATACCTTGTTGGCAAAAAACAACATTACACTGCTTTTCAAGTTTCTAAAATTATTTTCGTCTCCTCTCAAGCTGAAGTTGTTCTGAAACAGATTATGTTTGAGTTACGCCTCAACAACAGGAATTAGCTATTTTGTATTCTAGAATTCTTAAATGCTTTCAGTATTGGCAAGAATGCCAGAAGAAATGTACGCAGTCTTTCAAGCAAATCAGTGAGTATATTTTTCCCAGCCAATGCTTTATAAGTTAACGGAAACGATCTAGCTACATCATAAAGTGAACAGGTAAACTAATAGACTGAGTATGCAATATTTTACAGTAATACATGTGCAAACAAATGTTAATCTCAAATTAGACACCTATGTGTCTATACTTAATGGCAAGGATATTACGCGGAAACAAATAAATTGTATTTATGATTTTTCTCCTGGGTCCGGCCAGCTAAGGACCATGCGCCACCGGCCCCCTATTTTGGACAGGTATCCAGTTTGAATCATTAGAGGGAGGAGGAAGGACTTGTTTTCTGCCTTACCTCCAACCGCGCTCGTTAAACCCGGTGTACTTAACCTATAGGAGAAAAGTTAGTGCTGCCATCTGTCTGCCAAACATGTTACTTTTGGCGTATTGTATGGTAAGTTTATTTTTGTTTGTGAAATGTGTAGTTTATGAGGCGGAAATCGGGGACCGTTCCAGCAATCGCCCAGATGATTGCGGGAAATCGTTCAAAAACCGGAACCAGGATGGCCGGTATACGGGGACCAGGACTCGATTCTGCTTCCCCAATCAATTGTGCTGGCGATTTAAAGCACTGAGCCATACTGGCAGTTAGTTTACGATTATTAATATTTTATACCATAATTTTGTAACTGAATTGACTATTTCACAAGACCGTCCGTCTCGACTAACCCTCCGCCATTTATAAACTCAATAGTTTATGGCCATTTGTTCTAGATTTCAACCGCAGTCAGTAAGGCAGTTTCAGGGATGCCGCAGTGTTATCAGCTCTGCTGTAGCTAACACCTCTCACCTTGACCCACTTACTGTCGATTGCCCTTGCCTCCTGTTCTGACACCTTGCTTTAGTTCCTTCTCAGTTGAAGCAAGGTCAGCTCGCTGCTTTGTGTAGTAAAGTGCCGGTACAACAAATGTAGTATAAAATAAGTCATACCTTCAAAATAGCTCTCTCAAAACTCATCGAAACACTCTTAGTGAATAACTTTTCTAGCATACTTGAAACGCTTCGTAGAGAGGGAAGTATGACCAGAATGGACCGTTAAACTATTTCCTTCAAAAAATCGTCTTTATAGTGCTCTAATTTATGAACAAGAAAACGGAAGGTTATGATTTCGATCTCTAATTCTTCCTCAAATGCAATTTTCAATTAATTCATAACGCTAAAATATATGTAACTGAAAGATCGTCATGGTTTTTTTACATAATCAGAATTAATGAGTAGCTCTGAAAGAGTTCTAAATACACAATCTGAGAATAAATTCTATCTTCGAAACTATACACGTCCTCATTTACAATACGTTCATCAAAAATATCGGATTTAAACAAAAAAAGTATGAAACACATATACGGATTAAAATTTTAGGGAATTGTAAATCTATAAAATACAATGATATTTGCTAATCCAGTCTCAAGCATCAGAATTAATTTAATGCTTAAATTAGTACCAAATCTGTTTTCTTTATTTCAACCGGAAGTGATACTGGAGGAAATAAATTTTGCAGCTTCTTACAATGCATTTAAAAATTTCCTCTCAAACAGACTTTCGTGCGTTTTGTCAATACCTTTTCAAGTGTACTATTATGTGAGCAGGTACACGGCAAAATAGCTTAACTGAAAATTCTCTGTTTTGTTATGAAACTATTTTCTTTACATTCTAAGATATCTGCAAGGTGATCTTTCACCATCAAGCGTAAATAACTTACTAGTAAAAAGTTTTTTTTTGGTTTATAATTTCACGCCTCGCCGACGTCAAAGTCATTAAAGGCGGGAAAAGATATTCGGCCGTTTGAAGGAACCATCCTGGCATTCACATGGACTGATTTTGGGAAACCATGGAAAACCGAAATCCTTATGATCTGACGGGAATTCGAAGCCGCGTCCTCCAGAATGAGACGCTACAGTGGTGAGATCATTGTGAACAATCTTAAATTTGATGTTTTAAATTTTGTATTATTACGTCACTCATTCAGAACTATGAACGTGAAAATGAAGCGATTATTACACAAAATGTTATTAGAAGAAGTACTGATTTTTTAAAGTTTTATTTGCGTAATTTCATACTTTGGAATCGAAGCACGGCATACTACCAAAGCAATTGACAATATAGTATCCTTCTGATATAATTTAGAAATATTTTATGATGTAAACTGTATTTAATTAGTAATTGTATTAATTAATTTTTTAACGTTATGTAATTTTTTTCCATTATTGTATGAGTATTGATATGATTTAGGAAGGAAATTAAAGAAATTTTAAATACTACAACAACAGTGTGAGAGAAAATATCTTTAAGGAAGTCATTTTCTTTATATAAATGTTCAAATCTATACTTTAAGCTTCGTCTAACGCTCTCTGTACATCTTTTGCTCTTAGCACTCGATTTCACAATACATCTCCATCCAAATCGTCTTGGGTGCGTTGTAAAATCTCTTTCTCTGCAATGTAGATAAAATAAATTTAGATATGCGATCTAAAGATAAAATATTTGTTGTTTTTAGTTTGCTCTGTTTTGTTTGCTATTTTCGCCAGTACAGTAACGCCATCTTTACCTTCGTAGGCACTACGTAAACACAGTAACGTTTCACACCAAGCATTATGCTAGATACAACACCCTGTTGTGCACTAGTTCGATAGTTACAATAATATAGCTGTTAACTGTACAGAAGCGTTCGCAGACAAAATACGTATGTGTGCTCAGTCACTGATTTAACTCTCAAGATTTAATCCCCTGGAATTATTTTCTGTTCTTGCGGTGACTGCGGAATTCATTGGGCTCTAGGAGTAGGAACCTCATCAATGTCTGTCATGGCGAGACATCATTCAAGGCTAAAATGTATCGATACGCAGAGAAAACATCTGTCGCTCTCCTTTCAAGATGTTGGCGGTATCGAAAATTCTGTGACATACAAATTCTAGTTCGTCGAAAACCAATGTGTCATCGCTACCTGTTCCTTCACCCATCTTCAGTTATTAAAAATTGAGTGCAGCAATTATATTATCAGACGGTTTTATAGAATCTTGTTGAAAGTGGATAGTTATTCGTAACCTGTTTTTTATTTAAGGTACACAGATCCATTTCAATATAGTGACGTAAACGATGTGGTAAATACTTGAACGATCTCTGTACGCCTCCGTATGTACCAAAGACTTAGTGTTACATATCATCGAATTTTAATATCTTAAACAATTTTCCTTTTGGATAATAGCTTCAGTTTTGGAACATAAAATAATTGCGGGGAACAAATGTTTGGCTAGTGCCAATATTAGAGCACGCAATTATTTCTGTGTAGTTGTTGATCTTTGAACTCAAGGGGAATGTCAATTCTAACATTAAATTATAAATAGGAGGTACAAAGCATAACAACAATAAGCCACATTAAAGAGTTTGCAATAGCAGCTGTAACTGTTATAATTGTAAGCAAGACCAAATGTAATATTATAGAATTAATTACACAATAAGTCAAAGTGTAATGGAACTATATGCCAAATTCCTTGCATGCAAATGTTTCGTGCAAATTTCCTGACACTATGTAATCAACAGTTTAAAAAATAAATATGTAGGTCCTAATTTAGTCACTAAAATATTAATCTGATATTAGGCTGTATAAATAACAATAATTAAAAAATCTCATGGGGAAACAGATGCCTAACAGAACGCTATATTTCCTGTCATGTGTACCACTACCAAATTACAAAAGGTGATTAGCTTATCGGTTTGCGTAGCTACATTATTTCGTAGGTGGCGATTTCAGCTTTGCTAAAAGAGGAATAAAATAAGTCTCATGATACAATCAACGTAGTGTGTGTGATTCATTTTATCTGCGCAAGCAGAATGTATAAATTGTAAGTGCCGCACAAGGCTACGTGTTAAGATATTGCATTAACGTCATCTAACAGTGTTCTATTGCGCTTCGTGAACTATCTGAGAGTGTTTTTGAATTAAGTATTTTAGTTGTGGTGGAAATGTTTCACCTCTTCGCCCTCGACTTCAAGGTTAATTACGAAACGAAATATCGGCCGGCTGACATTCTGCGCGAAATCGTCCTTTTGAGGCCGCAGACTGTTTACGGAAAACATGCAACCTGCACACGGCAGCTACTGGAAATTACAGTCCAGCGCTGTCAGACAAAGCCCATACGTGGCAGTAATCCGTGCGCGACGGCGCCAGCCCAATAAATCTCAGTGCGTCCTTGCCAACCACTGGGTAAATAGTACACGAAAAACTTCCCGTTTTCGAACCTGTTGTGGAGGAATCGGCAGTCGAAAATGGAGGCCCATATTAAGGCTGGCGCTATGCAGATTTCTCGGCGAGCGGAGGCCTGCGGCCGTGATGCCTGTAGACGCGCCAAACATGGCGGAGGCGGGCGCCAGGCGCCGTCGACAGCTGCGTCATCGCGGTCCAGTCACCGCTAAAGGCTCACTTACGGCTGACTCATTGCCTGGCTCGTGATATACCGAGCCCGTGGGTGAGCAGTAACGCTTGGGCCTGACATTCCACAAGACGCGGCTTCAAATCCTCTTCGGGTCATACAGAATTCGGTTCTCCACGTTTCCCGAAATCGCTCCAAATGAATACCGGTATGGTTCCTTCAAAAGACCATGGCCGAATTCCTTCTAGTTCCTATACCCCAGTCCTTTCCCGTCTCTAACGATATAGATGTCGAAACTACTTGGCTCCCTATTCGCCTCACTTGAACCCTCCCGCCCCCCTACGTAACCTTACGTGGCTTTTGCTTCTATACCCTTCTCATGTGGCACGTAGCTTTTTCGCTGTTCATTCCAGAAGATATTTTGTACTGTTTTCTCGTTAAAATTATTGCGTATACCGATATTTGCGTTATATACTTTTCCATAATTATGAAATACCCTGAATGAAATGTTGGCATTAGCCATTTCTTGCAAATGATCAATTATTGAGAAAAATCTCTTTCTCAGGTAGTTACCGATCCTTTACTAAAAACATTATTCTTAAATTATTATTATTATTATTACTTTAATTGCGATGGAGCTAACACTCTGGTGGCAATTCCCCTAGTCATCTAATTTACCTCTTTTTTCAAATTATCTTTTATAATTGAAGTGTTAAATTTAGAAATTTTAATTTTAAATTCCTCAAGCGTTTTTGGTAAATAATTCATTACTTCAGTCGGTAATTTGTTCCAATTCCTGACACCCTTACCAACAAAAGAAAATTTTCCCACTGCCTTGTGCATAAAATCGAGAGCCAGCTTGTGGCCGTGTTCGCCTTTCCCCTTCCATGCACTACATGCACTATTCCTGATTCTTTGACCAATATCCCTCCTAGCCCCATCACCAACATATGCCCTGTACGTACATTCCCAGCACTCTCCTCACCCTCCTCCATTCCTCCGATGGCTCCCAGTCCAGCTCCTTTCACATATTAGTTATTGACTGGGTCCTGCAATGATTTCCTACAAACAAATCCAGCTTCTCTTCTTTGCACACCCTCCAACTCCTGTATTTGATAACCAAAATGTGTTTCCGCACTACACCACTATATTCAATCAATGGTCTGACCAAAGTTTTGTAACCCAATTCCCTAACTTCTCTGGTATATCCTCTCATCACCGTCTCCAGTAAATGAATGATTTTTATCTCATTCACCATTGTTCATTAATTGCTAAATTAAAGCAAACTATATGCCTACCTGTCATGTAAAAAAAAAAAAAAAAAAATAACGGGGGCTGCATATTGTTTATTTTTTTTTCCCGCAGTTCTGTAACTTTCTTTCTACGTTACCAGGGATGATTCCTTGATCTGTTTAAAAGATTTCTATAACTCATTGGAAACTTGTTGGAATTTTTTAATTGGATAAGCCTCGTAAAGTTTATTGCACAGCGCCACATTTTGAATTTGAAATACCTCTTAAGCGAGCACTATAATTAAATTCATTGGACCGAACAAAATCAGAAATATTTCTTCAACGAGCGGTGTGGGCACAAGCAGACTATTTCCGATCAAAACAGTTTTATTTCACACCGTTGAAACAATACTGCTGTCACAGCCTTGGAATATCCCGTGTACATCTGTAAGGGGAATTTGTATCTACGTACGGCATGTCTAATGTTTTTAGAATCGTAATGAGGCGTCACGTGTCGGTTAGTTGAAATGCACCGGCCGCGTGTTAACCAACGTTATAACTTAAAGTCACAGGCATGCGCGGAACTGCCAGTGTATAGGGGGGCATCCATAAATTACGTGAGGTCAAATGGGGGAGGGGGGTCCGGCAAAATCTCACCCAGGGGGGGGGGGGTGTCTACAGAAATCTCACGTAAGGTTTTGAAAAAAATAATTTCGGACAGTAGAACTAAAAAAAAGTCTACAAATCGCGCTAAAAGCGATTTTACGGAGAAATTTCGTCGAAAAAAACGAATTTTGAAGGGTGAGACCTAAAAAAAAAGGTCTCAAAAAGTTTCAAGGGATATATCTATGAGGGGGGGGGGAGGGGTTCTCATGGACCAAATCTCGCCAGAGGGGGGGGGGGGGGGGGGTCCGGCGAAATCTCACGAAATCTCACGAAATCTCACCAGAGAGGGGGGGGGTCCGGAAATCTGGAAAAACACCTCACGTAATTTATGGATGCCCCCTAGGATATCCGAATTACATGTGGAGATAGTTAAATGACGAAAATAAATATCCATATGCTGTAGTGTGTTCTGTAGCTCCGCACTTGACAAATAATATGAATGAAAAGCTACGTGTCTTGGCTCGAACTCCCGCCCCCCCCCCTCCCCCAACCTTTATACCCCCGCGGAGCTTTCTACCCAACCCCCATCCCAGACGATGCCCCGTAGTTTATGGACGCTCCAAAACAAAAATACACTAACCAAAAAAAAAAAAAAAAACCTTACACTCAATACCCTTCTCAAGTCCGCAACCTATCGAGATAAAACAACGGTCCCTAGCAGACTTGAATCCGAGAATTGGAGCAGTCAACAGAAGAATCTTCTAGCTAATAATAACTGATAATTTCCTCTCACATAATTATGATACCTTCTCAGCAATCCGAAGAGATTTAGTAACACAGTATGATATATTAGATAGGGGATATATAAGTTCTGCACTTGATGCACTGAGCGTGGTAGATAAGCAGTAAAGCTCTGGCCCGGTATTCGGTAGGAAGTGAGTTCGAATTCCAGTCCTACCATCCAGATTTCGGTTTTCTTTGGTTTTCCGAAATCACTCCAGGCGATTCCAGGGATGGTCCCGTCAAAATGCCATTGCCAAATTTCTTTCCGTTCCTTGTCCCACATCCTCTCTCGCCTCTAATGATCTCGTCAAGACGTAAAACCCTTAGCAAAAATACAAAACAAAATATCACACACTTACGAATCACATTTCAATTATTTCTAATAAATTAACTATTTCCTTTATTCTATACAAACTGAATTAGTTGAGGGGAAGATAATGAAACTTGCTCACAGTTAAATGGAAGATTAGTAGCAAAATTAATTATGTTATTATTAAATATTACAGTTGACGTATGTTTGATAATTAATAATCGTTAAGTCACTAGTTGAAAGATCACGAGTTAAGGCAGGATACAATTGGCCACTTTTGACGATTAAGTACGAGATGCATACTAGAAACACGTTACGCAATATAGAAAAGATGATCGCACACGAATCTGAGGCACAACATTGTTAAACTGTGAAGTGCGTAAGTGTTAACTCGAACAACAGCGTTGCTGATGGGTACGTGAATCTTAGTGACCCTTTCGGTGCATCTCGATAAACAGCGTACCTTAATTCCTATATGTTGTTAGTTACAGGCAACACACACAACAAATGTAGCATATCTGAGTTGTCAGTTGCAGCATTTACAGACTTACTAAAGTAAACAATGGATAATACCTGCACCAAGCCGGCCTCGGAAGCGCAGGGGCTAGAGTACCAGCTCCGCGTGCCGAAGGCCGCCGGTTCGAATCCGGCCGCGGGCATGGATGTTTAAGTGTGTGTCTGTGTGAATGTCCTGTCCGTCCTGTGGAGTCCATAAATTTGAAAAATGCAATATATCTACTGGATGACGATTTATACACTAAAGCAATAATAATTACATTGAGCCTGGCTGTATGGCCTCCGTTGCCAAATGCCATAAAAAAAAAAATACCTGCACCAAAGTCAAAATATTAATGCGCCCCCCACTGAAGATTCCTAGAAATCTTTCGCTAGGGAGAGACAGAAAAAAGATCTACATTAAATTACATTCAAATTAAATAAAATTACATTTCTGGCCTCAAATCTTCGTACACTGCAATCAGATATAGGGGTAATCGTGAGTATTACCTGCTGTATTTAAATACACTCTATAAATCCAAATTTGGATTTTCCATCTTTTTAAAAATTATTTAAAAAGTTAATGAAAACTTTTGGTATTAAATCTCAGTGTTAAGAAGAGATCAGCGTGGAAAAAATCGCTGCGGTAAAAACAACTCCTGACGTTAGCAGCAGACGAAAGCTGGAGGAAGCCACTAACAGTAATATTGGTACGGTTCTGATTTATGTTACACAGAATAAGCGTCACGCGCATTAAGGTAAGGTAATGACGCACATTTCCTGTATATTAAGTTATCCTACGGTGTCAGGTTATTGAGTTACTAAACGCTTTGACGTCTTATCGTACCTTCGAGCCGTTGTTGTCACTACCGGAATGCACACCATTAAGAACAGCTTCTCCGCTGGTTTAGACTCCGTTATTTCCGAAATTAGCTCTCCAATTTTATTCCGCACTCCAGTAGTATTAGCGCATGGCCAAACTCTCCGAACACAGTATGTGAAAACATTCCCGCATAAATTATAATTCACTGCATAATGAAACTCTAAAAACCACGTTTTAAACTATTAGTGTTCAATACCATTCGTTAAACTTCTAAGTTCTGGTTGTTCTGTCATGATTTTTTTTTTAACCAAATCAATTAAATATTTAAGTTGTCAGATTTCAGTATCTTCTTCATGAAATACGGAATCCTTATGGAACTTCTGATTTGAACGTCTGTTTCTGTAATTTCTGAAGCCTTTGACTTAGAAATCTGTAACTGAGCAAATTGAGTTTTTATTTACCTTAACAGTATTATAACGTAAAATTTGGAAATCCCAAGAAAAAAACAATTTCTAGAGGGTTCTGTAGGGAGCTGAAGGAAAAAATTTTCTTTGGATGATCTTCATGAGTATAAAATATAAGATGGAAAAAGTTCTGAAAATGTTACTATTTTCCTTTTTATTAAAAGATTTCTACTATTTTTTTAGCGAAAAACCATGAAAAATACTGACTGCATCTCCTTTTTTTCAAAAACTACTTCTTTGAGCCTATATATATATATATATACATATATATACAAAATAATTTCGGAAAAGAAATAATGAATTTGATTTAAAAATTTATTATTGAATTTTATTTATTTTAGTGAATTTAGTTTATTACTCAATCTGTGTACGGAAAATTCGACAAGTAACTTCCACTTGATCAAATTTTTTTCTCTTAAGTCATAAATAATGTTGATATCCTGAATTTATATTCATAATTTAAATTGGTATCTACCGATTAATTTCCCAAGTAAAAATTCGATATATCAGATGGGTAATTAGGATTCAAACCTTTGATTTATTTTCTGATTTTTTAAAATTAATAAATCCATCATGCTTCACTTTCTCAAACAACTGCTTTAAATCCGAATACCTTTTAACACCAGTGTTACAGGTATTAATTTGAGATGTGTTTTCGAAAGAAAATATTTCAGTTTAAAAATAAGGATTAGATACAGCTACAAAATAAAAGAATATTTGATTTCGTTTAAAGTATTTTATCGCTCCGACGGTTTATGTCTGATACCGCATTTCAGTATAAAAGTAATATACTTGTGACATTTCACATGGCTTGCTCTATGCGCTTGGGGCACGGCAAGCTTTTAATTAAAAATTTTGTTCGCTCTCTTGTTATCTGTACTCCCGAAGCAAACATGAATATGGAAATATAATACCCGGTGTTTGATTACATAGAAAGAATAATTGTAACTAAGAGCTTGCGAAAGATCTCAGAGTATGAACAAATAATAATACTGTTAAGTAAATATACTCAGTTTGCACTTATGCAATGAAAAAGATTTCCCTTTTTTACCGAGCATGATAGGTGAGTGGTAGCGCTAAGGCCTCGCATTCAGGAGGACGCCGGTTTGAACCCTCGTCCTACCACCCAGATTTGGGTTTTTCATGGTTTACCCAAATAACTCCAGGCGAACGGTTCATTTAAAAGACCATGGCCGAACTCCTTCCCGTTTCTTGCCCTCAGTCCTTCCCTCTCTCTAATGACGTCAACGTAAAGCTTCGCCCCGCCCCAGAATTTTTTTTAAAGAAAACTTCGGACAAGACAGAAATACTATCCTCGAAGCAATGAATGCTATCAGTAATACAAACATTAATCTCTATTCTGAACGCTGCTCACTATGTGTGACATACACCTAGTGTTAACTTGTGTAGGTAGTGAGAAAACATTGTCACGTCACCGAAATGGTAGAATAAAAATCAAATTTTTGACCAGAAATGTAGTGCACGGTCTCATTCATCCTTCCCATTTTCCGTATCTTTCAGCTGTCGATTATATTACGTTTTCCCAATTCGAAATCACAGTGGAAATGACTCAAATATGTGGATGCTGAAGATATCTTTGGTCAATACTCATAGGTGTACATGTTGTTTTAGTTCTTGTTACAATGTGTCATCCGATATACTGTTGCAAGAACTCGGAATTTTTTCCCTGTTGATTCCCAGTAAATCACGCAGATTTGCGTTTCGCATAGTTTCCTGACATCCCTATTGGTGAGTTGATGGTTAATTTTACACGAAGGTGATTGTACAAGGCGTATACCAAAAGAAGTAGGACTGATTTAAAAACAATATATATATATATATATATATATATATATATATATATTGAAGATATGTTTACAATTCCATAATCCTCTTCAAAAAAGCACCCTTGGGCATCTACACACTTAGAATTACGCTGCTGCCATTGGCCGTACGCCTTCTGAAAGTCAGATTCTGGGACGCTGTTGAGAGCCCTCGTCGATGCTGCTTGAACGTCCTGAATCGAGTCAAACCGCTGTCCCTTCAGCTGCCTTTCCATCGGTAGGAATAAAAAAAAAGTCATTTTGAGCCAGATTTGGACTGTAGTCGGGTTGCAACAACGTGACAACGCCAAATCGGGCCAACAGTTGCCTTCCACGTCCTCCGGACTAACGAAGGATCGCATGAGCAAATCAAAGATCAAGATAATACTGATCGTTTTTTTTTTTTTTTTTTTTTTTTACCGTCGTGGGGTGATTCATAAGGAGTTCGTTTCCCCTGGGGAAACTGTCAATTCGAACTTTTACCTGCAAGTGCCAGCCCGCCTGCGAGACCGAGTGAATCGCGTCCGACAAGTCATTTCCACCAACGGGACTCTGCATCACGACAATGCGCCGTGCCAAGGCGCGCCGTCGTGAGGCAACTGTTGGCCCGGTTCGACATTGTCGCTTTGCTGCACCCCGCCTACAGTCCTCATATGGCTCAATCTGACTTTTTTTACTCACACGGATGAAAAGGCAGCTGAAGTGACAGCGGTTTGACTCGATTCAGGACGTTCACGGAGCATCGACGAGGGCTCTCAACAGCGTCCCCGAATCTGTCTTCCAGAAGGCGTAGGGCCAATGGCAGCAGCGTAATTCTAGGTGTGTAGCTGCCCAAGGGTGCTATTTCGAAGAGGATTAAGGAATTGTAAACATATCTTCAAAAAAAAAATTTAAAAAAAATCACTCCTACTTACTTTTGGTATACACCATGTATTTCCATCTCCAATCATCTCGCCTGCGACAAGCCATAAGGCTATATCTTTTTAAAAAAAATTAATGATGTAGGTCTGCTTCGTCGATTTTTTATTTTCTATTTATTTTTGCTTCAACCTTTGTGGATTGTCGACGTCTAGGTCATTATGGAGGATATAATACAAGGAGTGACGAGGTATTCGGCCAAAGTCTTTTGAAGGAACTGTTCCCGCATTCACCTGGGGTGATTTTGGAAAACCGAAATGTGGATGAACGAACAGGGATTGAATCCGCGTCTTCAACTAAGGTCAGACCCGAAGCGTTACCAGCTCAGTCATCAGGCTCGGCCGTAGACTTGGCATCTGGTTGGTTGGTGCACCTTAAGACTTCTGCAGACATGCATTTATTCCTTCTCATACTTATGGCAGTAGGTTAATTCTGACTTGTATATTTCGACAATAAGGCAAAATTCTTAAGCTATATGGCACTAAATGTTAATGAAGTCATATTTACTGCTCCATGCTATTACCCTTCCGACCGAAACTAGGTAATGTACACCATTATTTATAGTTTCTTCTCGAATAAGATATCCTTCAGCGACGATTCGAAGTCAATTCGACACAAATCGTTTCTTCTCTAGATGCGCATATAAGAAAGGCCATTGTTTATGGTGCCAGACACTTGGCCATGCAAATGCAGGTTATCCAACCACACATCAGTAGTGGGGTTATGGCTGGTAGTAATAAGCTTTCAAAGTCTTTCTGTACTTGCTTCACTGTACTGATAACTAAATCTTCATATTGAGCTCACAACCATTTGATCTATAGCCAGAATGTTGGTTCTGTCCACCAGCAGGAGACGATCCAGAGTGGTGTTTGTCAGAGGCAGGACGGCCAGTTCATTTCACCTATATGTCCAAGCGAGTGTTAAGTGATGACTAGATGGCTCGTGCGAAAATTTCGTAAATGATATGCGATGAATATCAAGGTTGGCGGATTGTAGTAGAACGAAAGAATAACCGGCTCATTTGTAGGAATTGTTTATTTATCAACTGAAATAGGTGCGTAGCAAATAACTTATAACGCCTTATGAAACAATTCATCAATATCTTTGTGATGTATTGTGCAGCTATCTGGTGGTAATGCGATCACTCCTTATCGATGACTAGCAGCTTAGCACTGAACTATCGCATGCCCGTTCACTTGATTGTTCATAATTTAGCTATTTACTGATTAAATTTTGATAAATTCCTTTCTTAATTAATTTTTTTTTTTTTCTGTCGTCAGTCTTTCGACTGGTTTGATGCAATCCTCCATCCCTTCCTATCCTGTGCTAACCTTTTCGTTTCTACATACCCCTTACAACCCACGTCCTCAATTATCTGCTTCATATATTCTAATCTCTGTCTACCTCTACAGTTCTTACCTTCGACTGTTCCCTCCACTAACAAATTAACCAATCCAGCATGTCTCAAAATATGACCTAAAAGCCTGTCTCTTCTTCCTGTAAGCTTCTTCCATAAACTTCTTTTCTCACCCATCATTTCCAAAACTCGTTCATTTCTTACTTTGTCTGTCCACCTAATTTTTCAGCATTCTTCTGTAGCACCACATTTCAAATGCTTCAAGTTTCTTTCTTTCCGGTATTCCTAAAGTCCATGTTTCGCTACCGTAAAGTGCTGTGCTCCACACATAGAGTTTTAAAAAGTTCTTTCTAATTCCTAGATCAATATTTGAAACTAAAAGGTTTCTCTTTTTCATGAAGGCTCTTTTTGCTAGTGCTATTCTGCTTTTAACATCATTCCTGCTTCGGCCATCGGTTGTAATTTTGCTTCCCAAGTAACAGAACTCATTCACTTCTCCTATAGCATCCGATCCTATTTTTATATTTAATCTGCTAGTATTGGTATCATTTCTGCTACATTTCATCACTTTTGTCTTACTTGCGATTTATATTCATTCCAAAATCTTCCTTCAGTATTTTGTTCATGCCATTCAATAACTTCTCAATATCCTCAGCCCTCTCTGCTAACAAGACAATGTCATCAGCAAATCGTAGCATACTGATTTTTTCTCCCTGAAAATCTTATGCCGCATGGAAATTTTTCTTTGACTTTCTTCATTGCTTCTTCTACATACAAGTTGAATATTAACGGGGATAGACTACAACCTTGTCTCACACCCTTTCTAACCGATGCATGTCTCTCGTGATTCTCTACTTTTATTACAGCCACTTGATTCTTATATAGTTTATAAAGTATTCTTCCTATCTCGATACTGTAGACCTGACTTCTTTAAGATTTTGAACATCTTGTCCCACCTAACATTATCAAAAGCTTTTTCTAAATCAACAAATGCCATAAAAGTATCTTTGTTTTTCTTGATTCGCCCTTCAAGTATTAATCTTAAAGACAGAATTGCTTCCCTTGGTACCGCGATTTTTCCTAAACCCAAACTGATCTTCACCTACTATCTCTTCTACTACCCTTTCCATCCTTCTGTATATTATTCTGGTCAGTAATTTTGAAGCATGTGATGTTAGACTAATGGTGCGATAATTCTCACATTTGTCGGCTTGTGCTTTCTTTGGAAGTGTGAAGATGATATTTTTATTAAAATCAGTTGGAATTTCTCCGGTTTCATAACTTTTTGATATCAGCTTGAATAATCTTTCGATTCCTTCCTCTCCTAGAGATTTAAGAAGTTCTGCAGGGATCTCATCAATTCCAACTGCCTTATTAGCTTTCAAGTCATTCAGAGCTTTATTAAATTCTGTTCTCAAAACAGGATCTCCTAAGTCATCAATGTCGACATCACCTTCCTTTTCCAATACACTATTGTTCAAGTCGTCCCCATCATACAGTTTCTCAATGTATTCCTTCCATCGGTTAGCTCTATCTTCTGAGCTTAAAAGAGGTTTCCCATCGGCATACCTCTTTTCTTCATTTCTCCAAAATTCTGTTTGATCTTTCTATATGCAACATCTACTTTTCCTACGACCATTTCCTTTTCTACTTCTTCACACTTTTCTTGTAGCCATTTTTCTTTTGCTATTTTGCATTTCCTATTTATTTGATTTCTAAATTGCATGTACTGCTCTCTTCCTGCTTCATCCTGAGCATTTTTGTACCTTCTCCTCTGATCCATCAGCTCCAAAATTTCTTCTGTGATCCAAGGTTTTCGGGCAGCTTGTTCCCTAAAGCCTAATGTTTTCTTTGCCAGCTTCATTATTTCGGTCTTTAATGCATTCCATTCTTCCTCGGTTGAGCTCTTTTCACAGTTACTTCTTAGACCTAAGTCTGCCATTTCTGCAAATTTTTCTCTTGTGCTAGATTGTTTCAGTTTATTCACCGCCAGTCTGTTCTGCCTATGCTGCTTCCTTATTCGCTTGAATTTCAGCCTGCACTTCATTACTATCAAATTATGGTCTGAGTCTATGTCTGCTCCTGGGTACGCTTTACAGTCTAGAACTTGATTCCTGAATCTCTGTTTGACCATGATATAATCTAGCTGATATCTGCCTGTATCCCCAGGACGTTTCCAGGTGTATATTCTTCTTGCATGGTTCTTAAAAAGTGTGTTCGCCACTACTAGCTTATATCTTTCACAAAATTCTAGCAACCTGCTTCCTCGTTCATTTCTTTCTCCTAGACCAAAACTTCCTGCAGTATTCCCCTCTTTTCCTTCTCCCACTATTGCATTCCAATCACCCATGATTATTAGATTTTCCTCCCCTTTCACATATTGGATTAATTCTTCAATTTCAGCGTATATTTTTTCTATTTCTTCATCATCTTCCTGTGACGTTGGCATATATACTTGTACTAATGTGGTTGGGACGGGCTTAGTTTCTAACCTCATCAAAATAATCCTGTCACTAAACTGTTCATAATAACTCACCCGTTTCCCTACTTTCTTGTTCATTACAAATCCTACACCAGTGACTCCATTGACAGCTTGTGTGCTAATTATCCTGTGTTCCCCAGACCAGAAATCCTGTGCGTCCTTCCATTTAATCTCACTAATCCCAACAACATCTAACTTAAGTTGTTCCATCTCCCTTTTTAAGTTTTCTAACCTACCTGCCCTATTCAGACTTCTAACATTCGACGCTCCGACTCGTAGAATGTTTCTATCCATTCTGATGACTCCTCCCTGAGCAGTCCCCACCCGGAGATCCGATTGGGGGACTATTTTACCTCCGGAATATTTTACCCAGGAAGAAGCCATCATGATATATGTAATTTGAGAGGATTACATGTCCTCGGGATACCCTTTGGGTCTTTAATGCAGTGGTTTCCCGTTTACTTCTGCATCCCCATGCCGTTGATCATTTCTGATTCATCCGCCTTTAGGGGCCGTTTCCAACCCGAAGGGCAAGAGGGTGCCCTGAACCGCTCCCCGCTCTTCCGCCCTCCTTTCGGAGGCCGTTGGCAAGCAGTGGGTGATTCCTTATACCGGGAATCTTTCAGTCGCCAGAGCCTCGTCCGTGCAAACAGGGTGCACCACGTGAAGGAGAGGTTGACATTTGGTTGGAAAAGACTAGTATTGTCTCTCCCAAACCCTTACACCCCTTCTTAATTAATAGTGTTACCAAATCGGACAACTTAATCTTTAGAATTATAACTCATTTATTGATTTTGGTTAAGTATGAAAGGAGAAAGATGCGTCGTCACAAAAAAAACTAGAAACAATATATAGGCCTAACTTCTTCCCCATCACTTTTCTCAGCATTAGGGATCGTCTGCCTTATGAGTTTCCTCCACCTTTCCCGGTCTATAGAGTCCTCTTCTTTCAGAAATAATATACGGAGGCTGTTCAATAAGTTTTGTCGTTCGATAAGAAAAACACTATATTATTGTTTGAAATACATTTTAGTATTAAATGTAATGGCCATGGACTTCAATACTCTTGTTCCTGTTATCTTCTAATTTATGGATTCCATCCCTGAGTTGAGAATTCGGAAGACTGTTGAAGTAGGCTTACACGGCTACTATTACCTCTTTGTTCGATGAAAATCGTTTCCCACACATGATTTTTTTTAGATGTAGGAACAGCCACAAGTCAGAGGCAGGCAAATCTGGCGAAAAGGGAGGATATGGCAACAATTCGTTCTTAAATTCACTGATTTTCGCGATGGCTTGTTGAGCAGTGTGAGAGGGTATATTGTCTTGATGAATTTTTTATTTGTCTGTAAATCAAGTCTTTTTTTACGATTTTTTTACACCCAGCTGGTCCAAAAGATTACAATAATAATCTGAGTTTATTGTTTTACCAGTTTGCAGGTAACCTACGAACAAAATTCCTTTTGCGTCTAAAAAAGAAACTGATGCTAATATCTTCTTGACCAATTTCTGCGTTCTAACTCGCTTTAAGCGGAAGTACCGGGTTCACACCACTCCTTAGCCTCTTGTTTTGATTCAGGATCATGGTGGTAGACCAAAGTCTCATCCATAGTGATGAAACGATGTACAAAATCCTATTATCCTTTCTAAAACGCTCCAAATGTTGCCGAAAAAGTCTCATTCGAATGGGAGCGTCCATTAATTACGTGATGTGTTTTTCCGGGATTCCGGACCCCCCCTTCCCCACCTAAAATGACGTGAGATATTACGAGAACCGCCCCCGCCTCCCTACTCATCGACCTCGTAGTTTTTTACACCTTTTTTAGCTCTCCTGCTTCCGCGGACGGGTTATACCCCCCACCCCCACCCTTATAGTCGGTATCCGCATCGTTTCTAGACCTTACACCACCTCCCCCCTAAAGTCGACAACCGTGTCTTTTATGGACCTTTCTTTCCAGCTCTACTGTCCCTCAATATCTCAAGTGAGATTTCGCCCCTCCCCCCCTATTAAACCACCCCAATGTGTTTTTGTTCCAATTGCTGCACTGATTTTGCACACAGCTTTTTGAAACCCAAAATTGCAGCCAAAATATTACTCGCACTGCCTATTAATATTCCTAGAGCTTCTACTAAATCTCTCTCTGTTAATCGACGATCTTCCAAAACCATATCCTGTATCTTTGCTACGATTTTTGGTGTTGATGCACTTCAAGTGGATCGTCTTCAAGACTCGTACGATGACGTTTAAATTTAGCAAACCATCTTTCCACTGTTCTAATTGAAGGTGAAGAGTCCTTATACACTTTTAACAATAGTTTATGAATTTATTTTGGTGCTACACCTTCCTAAAATAACAATTTTATCACTGCAATATACTCAATTTTTCCCCATTTCACCAGTATACTGTAACATGTGAACTTTGAACAGCTGTAACATATGAATAAGTTGGGTGCGCAGACTTCCGCGGTAGTTGTCAATGTAATCTTGGTTGTCCGGGTTGAACCGCGTCAATTTGTTGAAACAAATTGACGCGGTTCAACCCGGACAACCAAGATTACATATGAATAATTGTCAGATCTACATGAAATATCACACCTGTTCATAAAAAAGTAGTACCAACTTTAGAAAAATGAAATGACGAACTACGACCGCCATCTCTTATTGAACGACAAAACTTATTGAACAAGCTAGTATATGATGATTAATAAATTATCTGTGTTGTGTATATGAAAATTAAAGAAGTGACAGTGTTAAATTTGTCAGCGCCATTTAGACGTACTCTTCCTAAAGACATTTAAGGATCACCCAGTTATAGGTCCCAATCCCGTCGGAGAACAGTGCCTTGTGCCCACAGCCCATACCAACTGCAGATAGAGTTGGGATTTAATCCTAGATTTTGGTACAAAATTTGGTAATCAGGAATTATGGCCATTACCCCTCCTACCGTCCTGACAATTTTATTCCACTACTGGCCTTCGAACTAGCTAATTCCGTGTCTAGGTTTAGACACCGTCACAATCTCAGCCATGGGATGGTTGCTATAGAGATATTCCCGTCAAAAGTCTATTGGCGCTGGAGTGATGTATTTTTAAAAGGATACGAGTCATACTAAAGGCTTTTGTTTCAGGTCGACCGTATCTGACCAGGACTGTTGGAATGTGGTATGTTTGCACTACTACTTCGCTTGGACTGCTGCGTGAGTACACGTTCTGTTGACCCTATGTTTGGGAGGCTTACGCAATCGCTGTTTCCTGAAACCATTGTCAGACTAAGGTAGTGGTATGCAGCTGACATCTGCAGAATTTAGTTAGTTGTGACTTCCCTATCACCATCTGTCACGTATGCGGTGTGGTTCCTTTGTTTCATGCACGCCTCGTCTGTTCTTGGCGCCAGTCTCATCGAACTAGAATGGGAACTTTCTCAGAATTCTGACTGTTGACGTACTTAACTTACCGCACAGCCAAATATGCATTTCTTGTTGTTCAGCATGCCATAGATAGCAACACACGATCCTCCACGTCCTACACGTCCTAATGAAACACTAACTGCATCTCTCTCTCTTAGCTTTACACCGAGCGTGATGGGTGAGTGGTTAACGCTCTGGCCTAGCCGGGAGGGCGTTGGTTTGAATCCCAGTCCGGGCATCCAGATTTGGGTTTTCCATGGTTCCCAAATCACTCCAGGCAAATGCCGGGATGCTTCCTTAAAAAGGCCATGGCCGAATTCCTTCCCATTCCTTGCCCCCATCCTTTCCCGTCTCTAAAGACCTCACTGTTGAGAGACGTAAAGCAGATAAAAAAAAACTGATTTGGGTTTTTCATGGTTTCCCCAAATCACTCCAGGTGAATCTTGGGTTGTTTCCTACAAAAGACCAAGGCCGAATTCCTTCCAGTTCTTTATCCCTTATCCTTTCCCACCTCTAATGACTTCGATGTCGACGAGGTGTAAAGTCGTAAAAATAAGTTTAAAAAACTTAGCTATATGCCTCGCCAGCGTCGAGAACATTGGAGACTGGGCTAACTCCATCTCGCAGTTCATAAACGGTTGGATATGGTAAATTAAGTAAATTTTTAGATCCATCGAAAATCTGATGGGAAAATTACAAGAGACCACGAACTCCCCCCTGTGGTGGTGTGAATTACAGTGGAATCAGATCAATGGAGATTTCACACCGTACTTCGCAAGCACAAAGCTAGCTTTTCCTGAGATCAGGTTAAGGTCCAGAATAAATTATTTTAGTGCAATGAATCCCAATCGATGACATTTTATTCAGCAGTTAAAAGCACACTACATTTGCCCATTCACACTAGCGGTCAGCTCAGCTCAAGTCAAAAATCGCTATACTCGTATACAATGGGAGCATGCTCAATGCTCCGACTGGTCTGATCAGGTCAGGGCAAAGCAGGTCAACCTGAAGATTGGGCCGCCACCGATCAACAACCGTTAAGACCCGACCTGAGATGACCGCTAGTTTGAACGGTCAACAGTCAGGTCAGATCAGATTGAAATGGGTAACTTCTGCTCATAAGCAATAAATAAAAAATAAATGTTTTAACAGTATGTTATTTATGATTATTATATAGTTGGCAAAATTTAATATAAATTCAAATATTATTACATGTTTCCGTATTTTCAAGGTACAGATCCTGCTTCCGAAGTGAAAAGTGTAGTGAATTTATTTTGTATCAAAAGCTTCTTTACGAGTAAATTAATCCTAAGATTCACTTTCTACATGTCATGAAATTTTACCCTTCCGTAAATAATTTTTCCAAATACATGTTGCTAAAAATTATGTTATCTGCTAATCCTGGAGCAGAATTAACTTTTCTAAATTCAATTCAAAATGTTTGAGCTAAAATATCAAAAACATTTCGCACCACTCGTCTCGCAGGGCATAGCCGGTAGTGAAACTTTTTTCTCTCTTGATCTGTTTGCGTTTTCAAACTCTCGATTCAACCTGAACCGTCGTATTTTTATCTTATTCTCTTCATTCAAAATCAATATGATTTTAATTAATGTTAGCGTAGAGAGCGGCATTGTTCGCTGAGAGTAACTCGAATGAAATGGTATCGTCTACGATTTGATCTGACTGCTAGTGTGAAAGCCACTGACGAAATCCTGGAGAGCTGACCGCTAGTGTGAACAGACCTGATATACTAACACTTTTTATAGAATTCACAGAATTACATAAGGAAATAATGTTTCTATTATCAATGAGATTGTAGGACCACATAACATGCTAAAGGTAAATGATAATTGTACGGTTAATTAATGTGCAAATTGTAATCAATGACCCCGAAGCGCAAAGAGACTAAATATACCATGTCAACTGTAGATCAAGTTTGGCTTATTTGTAACAGGAAATATATAAATCGCCTGCGAGAAGAACAAATCACAATGTGAAACTGTTCACAGCGTAAACCAAACAGCAAACAGCCCTCTCTGTAAATTACTTTTTTTCAGTTAATAACTGATTACAAAGAAATCAGAACCATATAACATGAAATTTTTGTCCGTCTGCGCACATTTCACGGAAAAACTAATTAATGAATTTCAATGAAACTGCAGATAATAATAGCTCAAGCCATGGGTTACGATAGAACAACGTATCTCAACCTTTTTCAACCCGACGACCAGTAAAATATCAAAAATAATTACACAGACCACCAACTTAGACGGGCCTAATGTTTTACCTATGTGAATGTTAGTAACAATTGCTACCCGTTGTTATCGGTACGCATGGTCCATAAAGACCTAAGCCTACAATAAGGCCTACTCACAGGACTAACTCGGGCTCGCTTTCAAGATGCCTAAGCGGAAGATGCGACCAGCTGCCTTCCCGCAGTCTGTCGACATCATTGGAGAAGCCACATATCATTCTGTGTGCCACAACAAGCTAATTGTCAGAGAAACCACCGTGGAAAACCTATCCATTGAGACATGGAGACTTCGGCTTGCTGGTAGCAACCAATTGAAATGGACGCTGTCTCCGTCATGCTAGACGACTACAAGTTCACCTCTCAACATTTGAGACAGTCATGTGCACCCCTGAAGGCAGCCATCTAGCTAAGAAGATTCTTCCGTGAAGAAACGCAACGTGGCCAGAATCACTAGCCTTCCCTACACTCCTCTCGGGAAGTTTCAGCTCGGAGCAGTACTCCGACCTAATTAAGATAAGATTCAGAGTCTTTGGCTTTGACCCAGCAGGAAACGACATCAACAAGAAACTTCCACCGCCTAGAAATGAAGACGTCGTGACGCCTCCACTTGCTTCCAACGCGACACCTGCAACGATGACCGTTGACTGTTCAAAAATGCCGACATCACCACCTGCATCTGTCGCGGCATTCAATAACTCAAGGCTGATCGAAGACGCCAAGATGCCATTACCTGCACCCGACATGGCATCTGAAGCGATGACCGTCGAAAATTCAAGCTATGAAGACTCAGAGGAAGTGAGGCCGGTTCTTACCCTCGCTGCCCACTACGAGGGTACCTTCGACGACCTAGCAGTCTCATTCTTTGAGAAGACCAACTACTACAACCGCTGCCTACCACTGAAAGAGGGGCTGAGGTTCCTCCCGCAGCATCCGACGCAACTCCGTCGACCGACGAGCTTTTTGGATGGGTGCGGCATCCAGCACGCCCCACAACTCCCGCGGAGGCTATCGAGACTGGTCGTCTGCGGATTACCAACCGACGTGACTGAAGAGGCGGTGGCCGCTGGGCTCACCAGCAGCGGCATCGCGGCCTCGGAAGTACATCAGATGCGGCGCCCTGGCACAGAGGAGCGCCTGCCTACCTCTGTTCACGATTACAGCCCGTGGAACGTGTCCCGCGGGAACAGCGGATGCGGACCCTCGTAGGACGCAAGGTCCGGCTTGAAAACGAGAAGAAGCCACCACTCTCTCTGGCCCAGTGTTATCGCTGCCAGGGACGTGGTCATCTGGCACGCGACTGCACCGGCCAGGAGCGCTGCGTGAGGTGTGCCGGCAGCCACAAAGTAGACGACTGGTCGTATATCAAAGTAATAAGAGGCTCTCATAAGGTTATGTCGTTGCTGATTAAGGAAAATGGGGAATTATCAGAAACAAGCGTATACTGAGCCGTGCTCGGCTCTTGTTGTATCTTTGCCTTCTCTTCTCTTCCGCTCGCGATTGTTTCCTCTTTGGTGTTCCCCCCACTAGAGAGCGCTGGGGCTCCTGGCGATAGCGGGTATATATGTGGGGACACGGAACCGAGTGGGCAGTTAGTCTTGGTCAGTCTGCCAGCCAGCCAGCCAGCCAGTCAGTCCGTCCGTAGGAAGCGGAGTGCTTCCCTGTGTCGCCGTGAGGTTGGAGGTCCGGTGGGGCTGTGGGGTCCGGGTTGGACCGGGCGGCCAGGGAGGCAGTCAGTCGGTCGGCCCTGAGTGCCCGTGCAGTTGGAGCATGCGATCGGCATTCCGCTAATGTTTCCCGGAGTGATAGCGTTGCGGGACTAAGGAGGAAGCAGTCAGTGAGGCAGTCAACAGTTGATTGGTTATGCCTGGTATTCCGCTAATGTTTCCCGGAGTGATAGCGTTGCGGGACTAAGGAGGAAGCAGTCAGTGAGGCAGTCAACAGTTGATTGGTTATGCCTGGTATTTCTCGCAGCGGCCGTGACTCAGCTTGATGGTTTGACCGGGCCGCCCGTGGATTATACTTCTGGTGAATTGGTGGGTCCCTCACGACCGTGCTTCGACCACCTGTAGAGAGGGAATTTCTCCGATACACTCTTCACCGAGAGTGCTGTGCCGAAGCTTCGGGAACACCGTGGCGATCGACCCGGGTGGTACTTTTCGAGCTGAAACCTGCCTTCTCGCCCTAGGAAGGTATTGGAGGTAGTAGCCGTCAACTGCAACCACAAGTGTCGCCTTCCGCCTCGTCGTTAGCGGTCTGTCTAAGCCATAAATTGTGTTTGGTCCTACTGGCAGAGTGTTAGACGCTGGTAGATGAGAACGAGCCGGTCTTGTTTTTTCTGTTATTGATCTACGTGGAATTGTCGGTGATTACAGGATTATTCGTACGTTAATCTACAAGATCGAGGCCAGTGTTATTTGACATTATATTAGTCATTTTCTCTGTCAATTACTACTACCAGTGTGTCGCTTTCTATCTCGTCGTTAGCGGTCTGGCTCAAATATAAAATTGTATTTGGCTAGTAGATTATTAAGAGCCAGCCTGGTTATTTTCTATAATTTGGCATAAGTACGATTGTTTGTAATTATAAGGGTTATTCAAGGTATAAGTTGTAAGACCAAGGTTTGGTCCATAATATTATATCATTTTGTGATAACAAGATTGTTCATATCTTCGTTTGCAAGACCAAGGTTTGGTTCATAATATTATATCATTTGTGATAACAAGATTATTCATATCTTCGTTTGCAAGACCAGGATTTGTGGTATTTGATATTATAGTTGTAACATTTTCTGTAAGTTTCAGCATTATCATTAATAATTGTAATAAACCAATGTTTAAACAAGGCTTGAACTGCTAACCATGTTCCCACACACTTCCCACTGTATCCTTGTGGATAATTACTCTCTGTTAGTAGTAGTAGTAGCACCACCTCATAAACAAAGCAGAAATTTTGAATAATATATTTTAAAAAGCTTTCACGATAGAAAACTAAGAGGAGATTCCGATATTTAACAACCGTAGCAACAAAATTGTGAATGATCTTGATATCGAGGGAATAACTAAACTGCTTATGAATGTAAAAACCAATAAAGCTCCCGGACCAGACGGTATTCCTACAATATTCTATTCTAGGTACGCAAAGGAAATTGCACCGTATTTGATGAAATTATATACCGTCTCCTTGGATGAAGAAAAAATACCAGCCGAATGGAAGACCGCTTTCGCAAGTCCAGTGTTTAAAAATGCGAATGTTAATGATCCTTAAAATTATAGGCCGATCTCGTTAACCTCAATATTTTGCAAGGATTTTAGAACACATCATATATTCAAATGTCATGCGGTTCTTTGTTGAAGGTGTGCTTTTAAACCTAAATCAACATGGATCCAGAAAAGGCAAATGCTGCAAAACACAACTTGCACTTCTCATTTACGACTTGTGCCGTATTATAGATGAGAAATCCCACATTCATTTAGTTTTATTAGATTTAAAAAAAAAGCTTTCGACACTGTGCCTCACACTAGGTTACTTAGGAAACATCGTGGTTACGGCATATCTAGACAAATATGCGACTGGTTTGCAGATTTTCTGAAGGGCAGAGCACAGTGTGTAGTTCTCGACGGTGAGCGTTCATCACTTACCGAGGTGAGGTCCGGGGTACCCCAGGGAAGCGTGATAGGGCCTCTGTTGGGCCTCTGTTGTTTCTCATATACATTAATGATTTATGCGACATAATAAGGGGGATGAAAAGAATATTTTCCAATGATGCTATTATTTATCGTGAAATCACAACCCAGGACCACTGCGCTTTGTTACAAGACGATATTATGAAAATATTGCGTGGTGTAAAGATTTTCAAGTCATGCGTGTAAGTATAAAGGTGACATCATTTAGCCCTGAATATACAATTAACGGTACTGTCCTTAGAAAGGTAGCTTCCGTTAAATATCTAGGGGTAACAATTCGTAATAATTTGTCGTGGAACGAGCATATCGAGAATGTAACTGGGAAAGCAAATCGTATGCTCCGATTTCTATGTCGTAATTTAAATCAATGTACTCTGGAAGTTAAATCGATTAATCGATTGTATACAAGTCACTAGTGCGTCCTCACTTAGAATATTGTTGTTCTTTATGGGGTCCCCATCAAAGGGGGTTAATAGAGGCATTAGAGAAGGTCCAAAGAAGAGCCGCCCGATTCGTGACAGGTATATATACGAAGCATGTTTTTTTAAGTAAGAACCGTTTTAAAATTTAAAAAAGACGTGCAAATATATCTCAATAATTTTATTTTTACATGAAAGCCTGTACCTTACTCTACTTTTCTACATAATTCCCTTCAATATTTAGGCACTTGTCATAACGTAGTACCAGTTTTTGAAAACCATCCTCATAGAAGTCTGCCGCCTGACTTCTTAACCACTGCATCACAACTGTTTTGACTTCGTTATCGTCTTAAAGACGCTGACTGCCTAGGTGTTTCTTCAAGTTCAGAAACAGATGGTAGTCACTGGGCGCCAGATCAGGGCTGTACGGAGGATGATCTAGAGTTTCCCATCGAAAAGATGTGATGAAATCTTTGGTCTGATTAGCCACATGTGGACGGGCAGTGTATTGCAGCAAAACGATGCCCTTGCTCAACTTGCCACGTCTTTTGTTTTGGATTGAAAGGCGCAGATTGTTCAATGTCTCACAATAAGCTGCTGCATTGATTGTCTCATTACGAGGCAGAAATTCTACAAGCAATACTCCTTTGCTGTCCCAAAAAACTGTGCACATGATTTTCCGGGCAGAAATCGTTTGTTTGAACTTCACTTTTTAGGGTGAATGTGAATGCCGCCATTCCATGGACTGTTGCTTTGATTCAGGTGTGACGTAGGCCACCCATGTCTCATCGCCCATAACAATTTCGCTTATGAAATCATCACCATCGTTGTGGTACCGTTCAAGGAAAGTCAATGCACTGTCTAAACGTTTGGTTTTGTGCACATCCGTTAACATTTTCGGTACCCAACGTGAGCTCAATTATCGGTAATTCAAGTGCTCGGTCACAATGCCATACAAAACACTACGAGGAACATTAGGAAAGTCATCACACCAGGAGGAAATCGTAAAGCGTCTGTTTTCTCTCACCTTATTGCCCACTTTCTGCACCAAACTTTCATTAACGACCGAAGGATGCCCACTCCGTTGTTCATCATGCACATTTGTGCGGCAATCTTTAAATGCTCTCACCCACTTTCTCACCATTCCATCATTCATAATGTTTTGTCCGTAAACTGCACAGATCTCACGATGAATATCGATCGGTTTAAGGCCTTTAACACAAAGAAATCTTATAAAAGCCCATACTTCACAGTCGGCGGGACTCACAATTATCGGAGGTATCTTAAACACCCATTGAACAACGTAAACAAGGAAGAATTAGACTGTAATGGCGTCAGTGCGTAGGCAAGAGATGCAGATACCCAGTGCGCATGCGCGGAACGCCGACCGTAGCGCTGCAGCCACGGTGTGACAAAGCGGTACGTACTTAAAAAAAAAAAAGCCTCGTAGTTGGAGGGAAAGTGTAAGTGCAAGGTTGAAGGAGTTAGGTTGGAAAGACCTGGAACACCGAAGGCGTTGCTCTCGACAGAAGCTAATTGAAAAATTCACGACTGACGTATTTTGGAATGACAGCAAACAAATATTGCTATCAGCAACATTGATATCTCGGAATGACCGCGAAATAAGATAAGAGAAATCAGGGCCAGAACCGATTCATTTCTGTACTCTTTTTTCCCACGAGTGATTAGGGAATGGAATAGAAAGGATTTACCAGGCGAGTAAACTTAAAATCCGACAGGATTAGCTATCGATAAAACACTCCGGCCATCCTAATCTGGGTTTTACATGGTGTACCCGGATCACTCCAAGCGAATGCTGGGATGGTTCCTCTCATTAGCCCATGGGCGCCTCTTGCCATATCCTGTATATCAGTTCCAAACTATTACTCTTTCGGATAAGTGCAATGCATACTCCGCCACACACTTTTAGTGAATCGCGGAGTAATAATAATAATAATAATAATCTCTCGAGACGGGGAGTCAACGTTCTGCATCTGCAACGGGCCTCGCCCAGCTTGCTACAGTGGCTGCCCAGCAAAAAAGCATGCGTGGCAACAAGACGGCGCCCCATCACTGACAAGCCGGTGCCATCAGACATCAAGAGACAATTAGGCCGACAACAAGCAGCGACCGGTACTGAGCTCCCTGCGACGGCGTAGAGGTAGTTCGCAAAACACCACCTACGCCACCAGTCACACTGCAATCAAACAAACAGCTTCAGCGTAATTATGAATTTTCTGCAACAGCAATCCTTGCTATTGACCGAGCTCATAGCAAATTATGCCACCACCACGGGAAGGACACGCCCGATGATGACAACTAAAGTAATGACAACCAATAATTAATATGGAAGGAGATGCGGGCATACCCGCAAGAACTTTCCCGCACTCTGGGAATAATGTCATCCCAGAAGATTTAGTGTCAAGGAAAACAATCTTATAAGGAACGTGTCTGGCAAGTTGGAAACGCTTTTTATTATTGCAACAATGAAGTCATATCACCATGTCTGGCGAGATCTTTGAAATATGAATGGTATTTGTAAAGTTTGATCCATAGGATTAAAGTTTATATTATCTTACAACCTTATACAATATATCTATATCTTTTAACGAACATTTCTTGTAGATATTTATATATATATTTGAAATCTCGGAAACGGCTTTAGCGATTTGGATGAAATTTCATGTTTAGATGTTTTGCTTTTGAAGTTTATCTAAATAGGTGTCTTCCCTGCAAAAATGCAATTTTACAAAATAAAAAAAAAAAATCTTGTATTTGGTATCTCGTAAATGGCTCTAACGCCATCTCGTAGAAGTTTTAGGTACCAGTAAGCCTACTAATGTTGGTTAAATTTCTCTTTGTTTAGAGCAAGGAATCTTATTTCTTTAAAAGAACAATTCTTGTACATTAGCTGACCCATGCGAATATTTTGCACCCCATGGTGGTCAGCCAACGAATGGTAATATATTAATGTGGAAATATGTAAATACAAGTTATATTTATTAAAGGTATTTTATTTTGATGAGTAGTAATAAATATCACTTTTATTGCAAATATTTATTATCACTAAATACTGCACTTTTAGCTGCAAAACATTTAAAAATTAGATATTAAGAAATAGATATTGGCTTTGTAAGATTCAAACTTCTTTAAAAAATTCTTTGAAAACAATATTTGCAGTTATAATGCGATAATCGTTTACTTTGTGACCTTATGTGTCTTTAACACAAACATAACTATTACTGAATCTACGAACTCTTGAAAAAGCCACCTACAGGTGCCCATACGAAGAAACAGATTCTGGTAAATACAGTTTTGCAACTAGAAGCGTCGGAACTTGTGCTTTATTAATTATCATATAGCCTTATTGGTAATTGTGTTTTCCTACTTTTTGGAGAGGCGTGGTTGGATCAGAAAGTGTGAGGTTAATGCGAGGTATAAGTTTATTTTTATCGCAATGAATGTATTTGCCACTGATTTTGTACTCGTCTAACCAAATTACCATTAATCTTACATCATTAATCCCTGTTAGCATTAAGATTTCTATTTAACATAATAGCCTAATTGCATTTTTCTTTAAAATCAATTTATGAGGTGGTAAACCGGACTATCAAGGAAATGTCTCTACCAGTTTGGATGAAATTTCATGTGTAGATAAAATTTTGTTTCTGAAGTTCATAAGACGGTTTTACAAAAAAAAAAGAGCAATTCTTGTATTTGGAATCTCTGAAACGGCTTTAATCTCATCTCGTAGAAGTTTTAGGTACCAGTTAAGCCTACGGATGTTAGTTAAGCTTCCCTTTTGTTATAGCAAGGAACTGTGCACATCAAAATGCCTAGAAAGCCTTGAAGAAAAACGTTTAACTTTAATCAAACTTTAATGCAAAATCTTGCATATCGAACAGAAATCGAAAGATGCCGAGCGAAGATCGGTCACTCAGGTACTGTCCTTAATTCAATTAAAATTAAATTTCTAAAATTCTGACTGCGGACCATCTGTCCCGTCTACGCGGACCAAAGAATGAAAACCCGGCCATAGAGGATACATTTTGCCCCAGTATGTTACAAGTTCCCAATGGCACTGATGCCAATATAGTAGATTTTGTAAATCTTGGCTGTCTTTGTACGCATCACGCAATAACGAATCAATAAAATTCAACGAAACGTACTCATAGTGATAACTTATGTCATGGGTTAACGTACTGGATACTTGTTATCCTTATCAGTTGCTCAGTTGATTAAGAAAATGACAAGAAGTTGATGACCAGAAAAAAGTGTACGGGTTTTAATAAAATATTACACCTTGGTTGTTCATATTCGTTCTAAAAAGTGCCTATAGTAACAGTGGCGGATCTACACATAGTGACACTGAGACATGTCACCACCTACGAATCAAGAATAAAGAAATTAAAAAATAAATGTAGTAAAAGGAAAATAAATATTTATAAAAGCGAAATTCTGTAACACACTATTATTTATGAAAACTAGGGAAACTATTGAACCCCATCTGTTGGCCAACCTGTGAACTATTCCGCTTTCGTGGAGACAGCTTTAATTTGTCACCAATCGCGCATTTGCTCTGGCGTTTTCATGGTAATATTCAAGGGAGGGGGGGGGGGCGCTTTGCTAGTGGCCGTTGCTGACAAGTTTGTCCGCAGTGGGCAGATACGCGGTCGCTGGAACATTATGGCGCACGATAAAGTTAGTAACTGTCGGTAGAGCTCAGCAGCAGCTACCACCATTTTTGTCAAATTCAGCTACATCCCCTAAGACAGTATTTCTTAACCTATGGTTCGCAGGCAGAATATTATAAATTTTGATACCATATTCCTACTTTATAAGGTAAAACCCTTTTTCTTATTAAAAAAAAAAAATCTACAATAATCTATTCATTTCCAGATGACATCGAAAAGAGTGCCGTTCGTTTAGGGATTAAATAAATGACCGTTTTCTGTGTGTCCTGTAATAGGTTTGAGGGACTGCGATACGTTTTAGAGTTCGCAACATAGGAGTGTGAAATAAACAAAAGAAAAAGGTGTATGGTCTAGCGTCTTAGATCACTTCCACTGTGTTTTCGTAGGAATTCAAAAAATGGTTTTTGATTTATTATGTTCTATTTGAACTATAAAAAATGTCTGCATATCATAATATACACATAGGTATAAAATTATGACGATATAAGTTAGTGCCCCGCAGCATTATTTTTTTACAATTTACTGGTAATCTGATTGAAAAAGATTGAGAAGCTTTATTAATGCGAGGAGACAATAGTGTTTCTTTGTCTTAGTTCCTTTGAAGGAGAATTACCTAAGTTTATTTATGCACGTAGCAGAAAACGACTCTTAAGCGAAATGTGTTCCACTGTCGGAAACGGTGTGCCACTGTTGTCGTTGTCATCGAAGACTGTGCCGAATTAAGAAAGTATGGACTATGGGTCCATGGGCACTCAAATTGTTTTGGGACCCACTGTTTTTGAAGAAGTTACCTGAATTTTATAAGTTCAATGAAAAGGTCTCGTAGATGATTAACTGAATGGATTATATTCTTCATCCAACTCAACAAACGAATTTTACTTTGTGTTTGGATTCTGAATTCGTTATTTATACTGTGGATTTATCAATCGAGATCATTACAGGCGGTCCTATTGATAACAGATAAAATAAATGACACTACTGTTTTGGAAAATTATAACCCCCAGTAAGAATGGCCCGAATCACCCCAAAATCGAAGGATGTTTAGAATTGTGGAACCATAATTAGACGATTAAGATTTCAGATTCATGGCGTACACTTAGACCCAGCAGCGCCCTATGTGACTGAACAGTGCAACTTTCATTTAAAAAATTTATCCCGGATATTCCCTGCTGGGATTTTTGGAGACCATGGAAACCTGAAGTCTGGATGTGTGATCCGGCAATTAAAACAGGATGTTCCAGAATATCGGCTTCGGTCTCTACGGCTCGTCGACGTCGTGGTCATTACAACGCATATATGACTGGAGTTAGGAATTCGGCCATGGGATTTTATCTGGAGTGATTTTGCGACCTTGCAAAACCGATATATGTAAGGTTGGACGAGGATTTGAACTCGCGAATAACAAGGTAGAGCGTTACCGCTCATCCACAACGCTAGGTCGGAATACTCTTAGTAACTCACCATTCTCGGTTATTATGTTCTGTTACGGTAAGTCGAATTAATTTATTAACTGTGACTCGATTTTCGCGTAAAAAACACGTTTAGTGCCAATTTTGAATCAATAATTACAATTTAATTATAGAGCTGTAGAAGTTAGTAGAAATACTTAGGTCTTGGTTTTATGGGGAACTGAAAATTTTTCTATCGAATGTTTACACATCATGCTATGTATTTCAAGAACGTCGTTTGATTCTGTCAGTGATGTATGAACACATTCATCTTTCCTGGAAATAACACTATACAGAAAATGTAATCATATAAAATTTCATTTTTGTGCTTTTAATAGATCGTTACATCTTGAGATGTTTTTCCTATTTATAATCAAATATGTGATCCGAGGTTCCTTCTCACATGACTCATTCAAACCTTTTATTTTAAATATCTTCTTTTAATACCTCTGTTGAGAAATAATCACTTTCTCCTCACGTTTGCCAAGTACCATAAACAACTGTTCATTTACCAAATTAGAGTGTTTTTAGAGTTTACGACCTTCGATCTAATTAATGTGTTATATTGTAATACATTTCTCACAATAAAATTACAAACAACAGTTACAATGCTATCAAAATGTGGACTTATGTATGGAATACGATTTCTGACAGTAATATCTGCGAATTCATTCTCACGTAAGATCACAGAACAACAAAAATAAACTCCACCCAATAACCAGACGTAAACATAAAAACGCCTCTGGACATTCATATACATTGGTGTTCAAACATAACAGAATTGTTTTTACAATACTGACAATATAAATACACAGTGTCACTTCCTGAGATGAAGGAAGTAATACTGATAAATAAATAACGCCAAAGGAATTGAATGTTTGTGCACTTATTGATCTGCGTTTCAGTTCATTTGCAGAAACATCTTCAGTGGGTTCTCATTTTTCGGTCTATTGCATTTATATGCATTAAATGCAATAGACCGAACTAAAAAAAGATAAATTAAAAGTTTTTTTTGTACCCTACAGTGTGAGATGGGTGAGCAGTAAAGTTCTGGTCTCGCATTAGGGAGGTCGCAAGTTTGAATCACCGTCGCGCTATCCAGAATTCTCTTTTCAATGATTTCCCAAAATCATTTCAGGTGAATGCCGGGATAATCTGTATATTAATACGCTAAGCAAAAACTTCGGATCCCTTTTTAAGAATATTGCGCAGACGGAGTAATGTGCGATTTGGCACAGTTAAAGTTTATATGGAGAAGAAGTGCAGGAGGCTAAAATGTATATATAATACGTGTTAGAAACACATTAAAATAAATAAAATAGAACATTGGTTGTTTGCATTCAATTGTTTTTTAGTGGCAATGATACTTAGTGATTATGCCATGTCTGTGATCTTTGGTTAACATTAAAGAAAAAAACATAATAATACATGTTAAAAATACATTATTAAATAAAAATTAAATTCGTGAACGTGTGTGTGCATGAAATCGGATCGGAGCCAACTATCTGAAGTGTATTCCCAGTATTGAGATACTCTGTGGTCTTTGGTGAAACAAAAGACTAGCATAAAGTAGAATCTTTGAAGTTATAAAAGGAAAATTTACTAAAGGAATGAAGTGGTTCTGCCAGATACTATATGGTCTTTTTATTATTTAAAAGGTTAAATTTTGGTAAAGTTTTGATTTTTGAATTTCAGTAATTTCATTACAATTTGTTTTTGTTTTTAATTCAGATATGTACACCTCCTTCCATTATCCCTTGATGTAAAACTTTACAAGTCGGAGAAAGAGAGAGACAAAAAAGAAGGAGTACCTATTTGCGTGAAATTAAAAATGATAATAGACCAAATTTAAATAGTGAACACACAAAATGATGAAATTATTTTGATGGATTCATTTGAATGCATACTAAATGTCTTTCCAAGAAATTTTGATAGTTTCAAATTTGCAATGCATGTTTTTAAATGCAAAACATTTAGTATCAGAAGTTACTTCAGGGGGAAGGAATGCCTTTACTCCATGTTATCATGAAGCTAAAGCAGTTTTATAGGCCTAGAGTCAAAATGAATATTTTAAATCATTATATGATGGACAAAATTCAAATGAACCATCGGTAAATATAAAGTAAAAAATTAATTAAAATAATGATCATTACTCTTTCACGAAAGAAACTAAATAATGAATTACGGTCGAATTTCGACCCCTGGGCGATCACTAGTCTCTTTAAAAAGGCCATGATCAGTTCCTACTAGTTCCTCGCCCACAGCTCCTACTCAACAAACTCAAAAACTCTAAGAGTTAAAAGTAATTGGATTCGGTGTACAGTTAATTACCGTGATAGACACACAAACTGTTCAAAATTTAATATGTACTGTCTTTTGCGGCGCAGCAAGGCACAAGCTGCATATTTTTTTTATCGCTTGTTTAGTGTTTCACATTAAATTTCAAGAAATAACATACGACAAAGAATATGATGGAGTTAAATCGCTGGCACCATTCAGAGGGTGGTCGAAATGTTTTCTTCTTCCACCAAACATGCCGAAAATATGGGTAAAACATTTCTTACCTTGGTACAGCTGTCCCAAGCATACAAGCAGCATTACAGATTAGTTCATCAATCTTTGATTTAATTGTTGCAATGTTACAGTTATGATTACGACGTTATTACCAACCTAAAAATAAAATTCTTATAGCCGTATTGTTACAGAATTTTTCAGACCATCCTTGTATAGAGTATCAACAACATTATAACTACGAAGTGACAGACAATTTGTCACTGTATCTGTATAACTGTGCTATACCGAGCCTGGTGAGTGATTAAATCTCGGTCCTGGCATTCTGGAGGACATGGGTTCTAACTCTGATTCGACCATCCTGATTCTGGTTTTCCATCATTTGTCGAAATCACTCCACATAAATGTTGGGTTGGATTTTCTGAATAGGCTACTAACGAATTCCTTCCCGTTCATTGTCCCCAGCCATCTCCCGGCACTAATTACCTTGATGTAGAGTAGACGCAAATTGTTAATGAAGGAAAAACCTTGCCCGTCCCTCTTGATCTCTTCCCGTGTGGTCAACATCACTTTATAAACTTAGGCATTTAATGTCTCATGATACATTCATATGATGGGAAAATGCTCAGTAATGCATAGGCATTTAAAAAATTCCAAGCATGCTATCCCGTGATTTATTCCACCTTATCTAACATAATTGTCTCCGTTATCTCTGAGGAATGTGAGGGGAAGAGTCTTCAAAGAGGCTTACCGCTAGAGCTCTGTAATAGCTGAGACATTTTCGTAAAATGAGATCAGCGAATTTTGAGCTAATATTTGATGTTGACATACTCTCAAGATATACTCTGCTACATTCTTGGTTAAGGTGCAATAAAGTACGGAATGTCGCTGCAATCCTGCTATTGCAGTAAGCTGCAGTTTGTAATTCAGTGTGAAAACATCAAGCAGTTAGAATTTTATTTTCTTCCAGTTTCTATGGCGTATGGATTTACATTTACATTCAAATACTGCTTTTATGTGTAATATTCTTAAAATTAACAATATATTATTTATAACCAAAAGCTGACTAAAATTGATTGTAACTGATAAAGATAATATTCACAATGAACAAGTGTTTCGGCTGGTATAACGATAAATTTTTAAAATATGAACGATACATTTAAAAAAACACTCCCTTTTGTAAAGTTGTTAACACATTTTTCTATGACAATAAAGATAAAAAAATGAATTTAAATGTTAAAAAATCAAATATTGGAAATTGTCAGTGGCTGAATGAAATTATCACCGTTACCAAAGATTTAATTTAATTTAACTTACTTTAATTGCGATTAAGCGCACGTTCCGGTGGCAATCTTCCTACATCCCATTTTTCCCTTTTCCTGTTCCCATCTACTTTTGCCTCTAAAAAATTAAACTTTAAATTCTTTCAGCGCTTCTGGTAATTATTCATCATTTCTCTTGATAACCGATTCCAATCCCTTACTCCCTTACCTACGCAAGAAAATGTTCCATGCACTACTCCTACCTCTTACACCAATATCTTTCCATGCCTCATCACCAACATACGTTTTATACACTTCCATGATTCTCTTCACCCTTCTCTTGCCTTCCAATGAATCCCGTTCCAGCTCCATTATCATGTCAGTTACTGATTGTGTTCTGCAGTAATTTCTAGACAGAAATCTGGTAGCCCTTCTTTGGGCCCCTTTCAACTCCTGTATTTGATACTTAAAATGCGGATCCCATACTACACCACCATATTAAGCAATGGTCTGACCAAAGTTTCGTAACCAAATTCCTTTACTTCTCTAGTACATCCCTTCATCACCCTCTCCAATAAGTGAAGGATTTTGAAACCTTTCCCTATTATCTGTCCGATGTGTCCTGCCCAGTTGAGTTTGTTATCAAATGATATGCCAAGGTATTTACATTTCAGGTCTTCAACAAGTAATTCATTCCCCACTTTACAATCATAATCAACATTTATTCTTTTTATCTGTGCACCTAATAAATTGACTCTTCTTGGATTTAATTTCATCCCACGTTGACCTACCCAGCTAGACATCCTGTCAACCTGCAGCTGTTCACAGTCTTCTACCGTTTTTATCCTATTATATAACATTATGTCATCTGCAAACATCCTAAGTTCTGAAAGTATACCATCAATATGATCATTCATTACTATAATTAATAGCGATGGTCCCAATACAGTAATTCTCAAGCTGAAGCCTGTGGATTAAAATTTAACTAATATAAGGTATATAAGTCACAGGGTACATCAGGAAAAAGAAATATTGATCTTACGTATTTTCTATATCGAGTACGGAGTGAGGTCATACGACTCCAATGATAGTAATTACTTCATTAGATCTGTGTGCTAATCAGCGATTTTTGTTTTGTTCTTTCATTAAATTCGCGACTGATATGACGTAATCTTCTACCTCTTCCCAATTCTGATATGCTATTTCGTATCCATAAGTCCATTACGAAATAGCTACTCGATGTCAGACCGTAACTTACACTTATTTCAGCCCAACAGGATAACTTTGACGCAACGTTAAAAATACACAAGAGCACAGTCTCAGATAAAGTGTGTCGATATCTCAAATATATTTTCACTTATTATTTAGGTTTTTAAATACCTTGGGAACTTCAAGCTTTTTAATGACTTTGGTAGAGTTTTTTATGCTCCTCGTCGACGTCGAGATCATTACAGGCGGGATCGGACTGTGGGCAAGGAACGGGAAGGAATTCGGCCAAGGTCTTTTGAAGGAACCATTCCAGCATTCACCTGGAGTGATTTGAGGAAACCATGGAAAACCCAAATGTGGATGGTTGCACGTGGATTCGAACCCATGCCTTCTCGAATGCGAGGCCAGAGCGTTAGGGTAAAGGAATCCGAAGGACGGAAAACTAATATTTTTTTCCTTCCTTGCTTCTTTCCTTCAGTTCTTCTCTTTGGCCACAAATCCTTCGCTTCTAACACACGTCCGTAGCCTTATTCCATCCCTTCTTTCTGTAAGGTCATTTTACGAATACATTTTTTCACCCATTATTTTCTAAAAAATGTTATTTTATCGTGATTTTTTGAATATCCTTCTACAACACCACATTCGAAAAGATTCAACCATCCGGTTTTGACGAATTTACAAACACCAAACTTCGCTTGCATCGAGCTCTGAGCTCCATACGCGTATTTTAAATACACTTTTCTGACCAAATAATTGATACTGCAAGTCTCTTATTGACAAATGCTGTTTTCGCAAGTGCTAGTTTCTTTTAGGTAAGATGGACCACTGGTTACTGTTTGCTGTTGAATAATAGAATTCTATTATTTGTTCTGCTATATTTGATATTTAGTTTGTTATTATTATTTTTTCTGCCAAAACTAACGACATTTGTTCTGCTGTTGCTTATTATCACAAAGAAGTAAATGAAAATTCGGTATACCAGTCTTCTATTTGTAGATACGAATCAGAGTATTTATAGGAGTAGCTGCTTCCGATAGCAATCGCTCGGAAGCAGAAACTGTCAGTTAAATTTCTGTTAGAGGGGGAATGTTGACCGCCGTCACTAGCGTCACTTCCGGGATGCCATTTACGGAGCTCTCCCTGATGAGTTTACAGTCAGAGACACGCGGTACCGTTGTGCAAACGAATGCAGCCTGAGGCGTAAGAGGGAATGGCCCTTACGGATCCAGACTAGTTGGCTACTGCCCAGCTATGCCTCAAATCAACTCTGTTCTTCAGGGTACTACGTCTATGTACGCTTGACTTAAAAAGTCAAATAGATTGTCTGTTTAAAACAGAAATAGACGTTGGTGGAGGGAAGGAAGGTAGAATTGAGGAAGGGGGTGGGGTTGACTTCTACGCAGTTGTCCATGAGACACTTTTTGCTAACAATAATAATTTTCCTTAATCCTATGGTGAGATATTTGCGTCTCCGTGGAAGCTGTACCTACTGCTGAAAATAGAATCCGAACCATGGTGATTTCTTTCACTACACATCGTGCATGGTGGGTGAAAAGTAACGTTCAAGTTTTCTCTTCGATTCCTAGTATACAGGGTGTTACAAAAAGGTACGGCCAAACTTTCAGGAAACATTCCTCACACACAAACAAAGAAAATATGTTATGTGGACATGTGTCCGGAAACGCTTACTTTCCATGTTAGAGCTCATTTTAGTTTCGTTAGTATGTACTGTACTGTACGGACCAATTCCATGGCCCCCACGCTCTCCTGACCTCAACCCTCTTGACTTCCATTTATGGGGGCATTTGAAAGCCCTTGTCTACGCAACCCCGGTACCAAATGTAGAGACTCTTCGTGCTCGTATTGTGGACGGCTGTGATACAATACGCCATTCTCCAGGGCTGCAACAGCGCATCAGGGATTCCATGCGACGGAGGGTGGATGCATGTATCCTCGCTAACGGAGGACATTTTGAACATTTCCTGTAACAAAGTGTTTGAAGTGACGCTGGTACGTTCTGTTGCTGTGTTTTTCCATTCCATGTTTAATTTGATTTGAAGAGAAGTAATAAAATGAGCTCTAACATGGAAAGTAAGCGTTTCCGGACACATGTCCACATAACATATTTTCTTTGTTTGTGTGTGAGGAATGTTTCCTGAAAGTTTGGCAGTACCTTTTTGTAACACCCTGTATAAATCGAAAATTCAGGTTTCTCCTGATTTCTGTACTTCGCTCGGGTGACTGTTGGATTTATTCCTGATTTCCTTCTCATTCTTTGCCCTCTCTTGCTGTACTTAAGAACTTGCTGCCGACGAATCTACAAAACCATAAAATGGAAGCACGCCACACTCGGTGTCTGGATGTAGGGCTTGTTACCTCTCCGTAGCAATCTGCGCAGAGATGTAACTGGGTATTATCCAATGTGAAAGTGTTCACATAACTGCGTGGTTTGTTTGTTGAGAAAGAGATGAAAGGAGGAGAAGGATGGAATCCAGTGATGGCACATTTAAGTCCGCTCTTTCGAAAGACACCGGAAATGTCCATTTTGAACGTCCGTATCCAACGAAAGAATCACAGTAAATAGTGTGGTAAGTCCTCAATCGATAATCGCTACAAAAATGTTTGGGATTTAACCCAAGATTTTTATACACAATCTGTTGATTTGGAAGCGTACACCACCACCTTTGCTGGCCAAGTACCAATGGATGAAAATTTCTTCCACCACTGGATAGGAATTGGCAAAACCCTTGTCGAACTTCAAATGGTGTCACAACGCCGTGAACATCAAGGTGCGTCATCACATTTGCCAAGCTGCGATTATTATGTGTTTGACAAAATGATGATATAATTATAATTTGTCTTCATTAAATACTGAAATATTAAAACGGCTGTAACGTCGTGTATACAGATTCTACAAGTAGATAAACAGAAAGAATTTCTGAACTATGTTGATTCAGGAAGCATATATTTTTAATAAAGTGCAGGTCATGCACCAGATTTATTATTTGAAGTTGATTCTATAAGTTGTAACGTGAATAGTATTGCTGTTCAGTTGAGTATTTTTACGTTGGTGAATCAGAAAATTCACGCCTTATTAACTAATAACAGTGTTTGTGAAGTTGTATGCTTTTGTCGACCGGTAGTTCTAAACTATGAGTGATTGTTACAGTAAAGAGCCAAAGAAACTGGTATAGGCGTACGTATATAAACACTCAGAGTACGGCGCTGCGGTCGGCAACGCCTAAATAAGGCAACAGGTGTCTGGCGCAGGCGTTTGATCGATTACAACTGCTCCAATGGCAGGTTATCATGATTTAATTGAGTGTGAACGTGGTGTTATAGTCGGCGCACGAGAGATGGGCCGCAGCATCTCCGAGGTGGCGATGAGGTGGGGATTTTCCCATACGACCATTTCACGAGTGCACCGCAAATATCGGGAATCCGGTAAAACATCAAATCTCCGACATCGCTACGACCGGAAAAACATCCTACAAGAACGGAACCAACGACAACTGGAGAGAATCGTTCAACGTGTCAGAAGTGCAACCCTTCCGCAAATTACTGCGGATTTCAATGTTGGGCCATCAAAAAGTGTCAGTGTGCGAACCATTCAACGAAACATCATCGATATGGGTTTTCGGCGCCGAAGGCCCACTCGTCTACCCTTGCTGAGTGCACGACACAAAGCTTTACGCCTCGCCTGGGCCCGTCAACACCGACATTGGACTGTTGATGATTGGAAACATGTTGCCTGCTCTGACGAGTCTCGTTTCAAATTGTATCGAGTGGATCGAAGTGTACAGGCATGAAGACAACCTCATGAATTCAAGGACCCTGCATGTCAGCAGGAATCTGTTCAAGCTCGTGGAGGATCTGTAATGGTGTGGGGCGTGTACAGTTGGAGTGACATGGGCCCCTGATACGACTAGATACGACTCTGACAGGTGACACGTACGTACGCATCCTGGCTGATCACCTGCATCCATTTATGTCCATTGTGCTTTTCGACAGACTTGGGCAATTCCAGCAGGACGATGCAACACCGCACACGTCTAGAATTGCTACAGAGCGGCTCCAAGAACACTCTTCTGAGTTTAAACACTTCCGCTGGTTACCAAACTGACCAGACGTGAACATTACTGAGCATATCTGGGATGCCTTGCAACGTGCTGTTCAGAAGAGATTTCCACCCCCTCGTACTCTTACGGATTTATGGACAGCCCTGCAGGATGCATGGTGTCAATTCCCTTCAGATATTGGTGGAGACATTGCCACGTCGTGTTGTGGCACTTCTGCTTGCCCGCAGGGGCCCTACACGATATTAGGCAGGTGTACCAGTTTATTTGGCTCTTCAGTGTATAATGCCTTTGTTCCGACGTGTGGAAGAAGGTACTAAATTTAGTTCGGGAGTAGCTGTAATGTGGCCCCTGAAAGCGACATTTGTATATACCTTGCTAGTTGTAAAGAAACTTGTTAGAAAAGCAAGTTGTCTGATTTTTCAGTATATATTTAAGTAGAATTAAATTTATTGGCAGAAAAGAGAGAAGTTGTAACCTACTATCCCAGAGGCACGGTCGTTTATGTCATCTTGCCGTGATATTTATTTCCGAATTCAAAATACTTGTCGACCAGCTTCCATCAAGTAAGTTTGTGAGTCAAACTGAACACAATTTTTACTATTCAACTTTTCGTAGTACAGCACAAAGCAATAACAAACCTCACTTACGCGTGACGTTTTTACCGGCACGATAATGATCTTTACATAGCACAGTTAACTTTTCCTCCTGCAGTTCAGTTAATTTATTCATGATTTGCGCTGCGCGCGCCGAGTTACAATCGCATCCTCGCAATTCTACGACTTTTTTTTGTCACCATTCTTGTCTTAATATTTATACCATTGCTTTGGTTCCAACGCCACCAGTTATTCTTTGGCTTCAAAGATAGATCTATTTATAAAATAATATTAATACATTTAAATATATTTAATATATTTGCAACTCTCAAACTAACAATAAAATATATCATTTAATATTTATACTTATTAATATATATGGGAGGTAAGCGTACTAAAAAGTACAGTGATTCTGAAATAACAGAACCCTATTAAGGAATAGACCGCTCTGGCCTCGTATTCGCGACGTTTCAAATCCCCGTCCGAGCATCGAGAATTGGGTTTTCCATGGTTTCCCCAAATCACTCCAGGCGAACGCCTGGATGCTTCATCAAAAAGGCCACGGCCGAATTCCTTCATGTTCCTTGTGCCCTGTCCTATCTTGCCTCTAATGACATCGACGTCGACGAGGCGTAAAGCAATAAGTAAAAAAGGGGTAAGACCAGTAACTTTATTGATATGGTGTAATCTGTATTACACATGAATACCAAATTTTATTTTCTTATCTAGTGTGAATTAAGCAATACCGAAGTTTAATTTACTCATGGGAATGATGGAATCTCCCACCTGCTTTATCAGTCGAGTTTTATGTTTATAAAATAATTTCAGAGATTTTTAGCCATCACATGATGCCAGCTGAATGCAGGTTCCCACGGGAGGGCTAAATTGTGATGGGATGAGCGACTATAAGCATTACCAACATATAAAGAAAAAAAAATCATGAAGCGTGTATTAATTATGTCCCCTTATTATTTACGATGGCTATTATTCCAAACTTTTCACTGAAAAAAACTTTTGTTTTATAGGCTTTTTGTTTCTTTACGGTTTTTCTGATAGTCGATGACATGATCTCATGGCTGGGAGAGAATGGTGGACAAGGAACAGGAAGGAATTCGTCGTTGGTCGTCGTAAAGAAACGATCTTATTCTGTTTACAGCTTTACGTCTCGTTAATGTCGATGCTTTTTTTTTCTTATGGCTTTACGCCTCATTGACATCGAGGTCATTAGAGGCGGGATGGGAGTGGGAACAAGGAACGGAGAGGAATTCGGTCATGGCCTTTTTGAAGGAAGCATCCCGGCATTCGCCTGAAGTGATTTGGGGAAACGGTGCAAAACCCAATCTGGATGCCCGGATGGGGATTCGAACCACCGTCCTTCCGAATGCGAGGCCAGAACGTTAACCGCTCACCCACCACGCTCGGTAAACAACGATGTCAATAGAGCGGAAAATCACTGGGGTCGAGGAACGGAATCGAATTCTGTCTTAGAACCATCCCAGCATTCGCCTGGAGCGATTTAAGGCAACAATGGAAAACTGAAGTCTCTATGGCCACACGGGAATTCGAACCCGCGTCCTACTGAATGTGAGGCCAGAGCGTTACCGTTCACCCACCAAGTTCGGTGAAATTATCCCTCCATACGCCTTGTGTGATTTAATGGAAAACCGAACAGGCGTTCGCCCGAGGTCCTCCGCGGTGATGCTGTTGCTATTTGTGAAGTATTCCTTGGCGCCAGTCTGATGCGTGGCGTATGCAGATCCGACGCCGCCCACTCTCGATATGAATGACGCGCCGTTTATTTCCAGCGAGATGCGGCCCATTAGTCGTAAATGTGGAAATAGCAGCAGGGTCACCGCAGCCGACCGAAAACAAACATCCAGCAGGTAGTGAACATGCGACCGGAGCTGTATTTATAGCGGGCACGCCGTTGGCGTACACGGCCTAATTAGTCCTATCTGCCCCACCGGCCACAGTGACAAAGGTCCCTTGCCGAGCGTGTTCGACCTGTTCCGCAACATTCGCGTCGTATAGAACGCGGAAGAGAAATGGGTACATAAAAACAGTTTCTCTTCCGTAACAAAAAAGAAAATGAAAGAAACAGAACAAAGAAAAGAATAAGAGTATGTGTGCCTGAAACTAAGCTGAGGAATCGAAACTTATTTACATACTTGTAACAGATTCGCCAATTTGGTTCCATATGTTAACGCGCCACCAAACTGGATCGAGTCTAGGGTTGCCAGACGGCCGGAAAATCCGGGAATGTCCCGTAATTTTGTCTTGTCCCGTGTCCAGGAATTAAGCGTTACTGTCCCGGAATTCCCGTATACAAATTCTTTTATCAAAATTAAGATTCCACGGTGGCCATACCGCTCTCGCAGAGGGAGGTAGAGGAGCGCTCCACCTTACCGACGACCAAAGACAATATATACAGCCTGTACCACTATGACGTAGTGATTTTCAACCAAAATTCAATTAATAATCTTAAAAGAGGTGCTTTATATATATATGTTATGTAGCATAGTTAAATCGAATGTATACAAGTCACTAGTACGCCCTCACTTAGAATATTGTTGTTCTGTATGGGGTCCCGATCAAAAGGGGTTAATGGAGGCGTTAGAGAAGGTCCAAAGAAGAGCCGTCCGATTCGTGACAGGTATATATAGTTGGAGAGAAAGCGTAAGTGCGATGTTGAAGGACCTAGGTTGGGAAGACCTGGAACACCGAAGGCGTTGCTCTCGACGGAAGCTAATTGAGAAATTCACGACTGACGTATTTCGGAATGGCAGCCAGCAAATAATGCTACCAGCAACATTCATATCTCGGAATGACCGCGGAAATAAGATAAGAGAAATCAGGGCCAGAACCAATACATTTCTGTACTCATTTTTCCCACGAGCGATTAGGGAATGGAATAGAAAGGATTTACCGGGAGAGTAAACTTAAAATCCGAAAGGAGTAGCTTTCGATAAAGCACTCCAGCCATCCTGATCTGGGTTTTTTGTGGTGTTCCCGGATCACACCAAGCGAATGCTGGGATGGTTCCTCACAATAGCCCATGGGCTCCTCCTGCCATATCCCGTATATCCCTTCCAAACTATCACCCTTTTGGATAGGTGCAATGCACCCTACGCCACACACTTTTAGTGAATCGCGGAGTATAATAATAATAATAATAGTTTTTACCTAAAATACAACTTTTTTAAATTAATTTGAATATTTGTTCACTCCTTAAATATACCACTTAAATACCTTTTTTAACCCCATAAATGTACCGGAAATTATAATCCTGTATCACTAAAAAACATTTTCAAACCCAGAAATGTCCCGGAATTATAATCCTGTATGTGGCAACCCTGATGGAGCCTGACCCCGTCTTGATTGCGTTTTTGTTGATTTTTGCAAACAACTAGGCGAATGTAGGGTCGGTCTCCGATCTTTGTCTCATAAAGCACACATTTCACAAACAAAAATACACCTATCAGATGGAACATAAATTACACGAATCGCAGACAGATGGCAGCACTTGAGCATCCCCCGTTACAATAGGTTTCTTCCAGCAGGCGGGAGGGTAACCAATCAGTCACTAAATTACGCTTTACATCAATGCAAATTCATGACTCTAAGAAGCCTCATACATTGATGAATGAAATGAGTTAGTTAATAAATTATAACTGACAATAAATAAACCAAAGCATTATTAGATGTTGTAAGGTAAGACACGATAATCACCTTAATACTGTGAAATATAAATTGGTAGTGATAATTTTTCAGAGTGAGGATAATAATAATATCTTGGATATTGACTCGAAATATTGACGCAGACAGTCCAGAGTGAAAAGGGGAATCGTTGGCAACAAAAGAATTGTCATGGGACCATGGCGTATTTTTACGGAGGCATTTTAAAATGAAAATTTTTGATAGTAAGTGTGACAACACAATCTAGAGATGAATGTATTAATCGTTGTATTGTTTAAGGATTATAAAAATATTAAGTTTCTGGTTAGTAATCAGAAAAATTAAACTTGTGAAATATAATAAATGATGTTACCATAAAAGTAAGCTTATTCATTTACTATAGAAGAATAAAAAGAAAGGTAAAATAAGCAAACAGTAAATGATTATAACATCATCCAAACGATATTAGTACAGAAGCAGGATTATTTTTTAAAGAATACTTTTTCTTGCAATTTATGTTTTAATTGTAGGGGAGAAGTTCTACTGAAGTAAAGACAGAAAACAAGAATAATTATTAATCGAGGAATGTGTAAATATCACGTGATTAACGTACAAATGGTAGGAGTATAACATCCAAATAAATAACATATTGTATTCTTCGAAAACATGAAACTAGTATGGCGAACGAGAGAGAATAAGGTTTTATTAAATATGGTACAAGACGTAGGAGGACGTGAGCCTAATGTATAAAACAAAATATGAACATAATTAACTAATTGCGTACCTTATAAATTAACAAAATAAGATGCAAGTTACGGTATATCTCGTAACAGATGCAAAGTACTATCTTTGTCTTATAACGTCTTAGATCGCTCGGCGAAATCACCAAATCTGTTCCACGTAAAGCGTCACCAATTTCCGAGACGATTTTTCAAGTCATTATTGCGCGTAAATAATGCAAATTGATGCGAACGCGTGACTAATTTACTTGCAAAGTATATACTTCTATTTATAGGTATGAAGTGTATCCCTCTGTCATTAAACATCTTTGATCACTATCTGAAATCATTTCCTACATTTAGCTTAGGTAACACTCTTCATGTAACGCGCCAAATCAAGAGTTTTCATTAAGTGGCATTTGGCCGATTAATCCATAGAACTAGAATCAGTGTTTTAATTCGTATTATCAGCATACTTGTTTCATTTATTTCAGTGTGTTTATTTAAAATTCAAAGCGAAGGACAATACACGACGAGCATAACAATTAAAACCACCGAAGCTCCGGGTCGGAATCGAACCAGTGACCCTATGCACTAGGAGTCAGCGCTCGAGTCTACACGCTACTAGGGAAGGAAACAAATTTCTCTTCAAAAAATATTTTTCTTTTATTATGATCAGGCAAGTGACTTGCTATTTTATCTTTGCAGTAAATCTAAAGATGATGTTATAAATTGTAGTTTTTTGAAGTATTCCAGTTAACTGCAGAATTATTATCACACAGAATTTGTTGTCGAAGAAGATATGTCTTGCATTAACACTGCAACTAATATTGGATCATGAAAACACGAAAAATATCAGTTAAATTTGTAAAGTGATGATTCATTATTGCTGAAAAATTAAATATCGCCACTGACACGAGTAAACACATAAACACAGATAATTTAAAGCCGCGGTAGGATGAAAAAAAAAGCAAAGCTTATGTAATGATCTGATTATAGAGTGAAATGAATGTTCAGAGTCACCTGGAATATCAAAAACTATGTAATTGTTGTATATTTCAAGAGTTTTTTAATATTAGGTCTATGAGAAATCAAAAACGAAACATATTAAGTTATCAGGAAATAAATTTACTTTTTTCGTGCCAATGAGACTACTATTAAATCAGAGAATACTGCGATATTTTTAAAGTGTTATGGTATTAAGCAAATTTCCTCTATGTTTGTTTCCTAGCACTATCCTGCTGAGAGTTTTGTGCTGTGTTTCACTAGTGAGGAATTTGTGAACATAATTTATATCAATTCTTACTGGTTATCATACACTGGAAATAAATTGAGCAACAGCTAATGACCGTCCTGTTAACTAATAACTACCGGAATTTGCCAATACTTATGCATCAGGACACCTATTCCACTGCCACGGCACCGTAGATTGAGAGCTATATCGAATTCAAATACCGCAGCGGCAGCTCAGTATCGGCTTTTCACCACTTCCAGAGGCGGCTCTTTGGAATATTTTCCTGTCCCAAAGCCATTGCTTCAAATATACTATGCAGATTATTTCTAAAACTATAAAATCCATCCCATCGATTAGTTGCAAATTTACTGCTAACCTAACAGAAGAATTGTGTCTTAGCATTTATCAGTCGCATGTCGTAGCCAGAAATATCAGCAAGATGTTTCACGTTCTTCCTGTCAGGCAGCGAGGCGAGAAAATGTGACTAGAGATGGGATCAGCAGATATGCAAGTTCGCATGCCAGCACAGCTGCAGTAAGGCCAAGTTCGCCTGAAGGCCGACATTAAACAGGTGGAATCAATTCGAGATGGCGATATAAACTGAGAAGGTGCAGTCCGCTCAATAAGTATCTACTGTAGGAACAACGTCATCACCATCTGAGCAAACATCACCATCACTTTAAGCAATCTTTTAATAGACTGGTTTCATACTGGAACAATAAGGTGACTTGAACTGGTAACGTATTGGCCTATCTTCATCGACGAGACAGAGACATACTTCTGGAAAACAGTTATATAATTTGCACCCAACAGTTTGGTCGAGTTGGTTAAAGTGTCATCAAGGGGAACGCTGGGAAATACGACCGGCGGATATTTAAATCCTACCATCCTCGGCCATTTTGATGTCGCAATTTCTCGTAAAATTCAGGAAGTGCGTTAGTACATCTTATATTTCGATCTTAATAATTACACATTTCACAAAGAGACTAACACGAAACATGCAGAACAAAGCTTACACCGTTTGGTTAGCTTACGATCAACTAAGGTTGTAGGACGATTTTTCTGTATTGGAAGAGACTATTGTCCACCATTACACACCAGAAACAAAACAGCAATGAAACCAGTAGGTGGAAACAGTGGTTCTGACCAAAAAAGGGGAAATCGATATTACAGTCAGAAAGGTGATGGCAACTGTTATCTAGGACGCTTGAGGAATAGTTTTTATTGAGTACCTCGAAAATGGTAATAACATATCTGGAAAATACTGCTTAAGACTTGTGGGCCAATTGGATGAAAAAATACGAGAGAACAGACCTAGATTACAAAAATAATAATAATAATCATCATCAGGATAGGGCAATTCACTTATCGCAAAAGGTGATTCGGTAATGGAGAAACTGAATGACATTAAGAACTAATTGTTAGAACATCTACCCTTTCCCAGATTTGGATCCATATAACTTCCACCTATTTCTAAATATGCAGAAATTTATGGCTGTAAAATGTTTTGAGTCAAATGAAGAGATGATAGAAGCCGCAGAAAGTTTTCTTTAGACCTTCCAGAAACACGTAACAGTTATGGTATTCATTCACTGGAGAAACATTAGACAGAGTGCACTGAACTTAAGGTGTACTACATAGAAAAATACTCTTTCAATAATAGGCCAAGAATTTTTCGCCTTGCTTTCACATATTTACCAACAACATAAAGCGAGGCTCTGTTGTGCACCATATCCAAAGTCTCTGTTTTAGTATATCGATTGCATGGTGGTAGTATCTTACAAAAATCTGGTACTCGTGACTGTATAGAAACAAATTTTAGTTTGTTTTGAGAAACATTATGTATTATTTTACTTGCTGTCCCTCCTTTGCAACGTATTGGCTCCATGTTTCCTATTGCAAAGAAGAAAAAATTCTTTCTGGTGTCGATGTTTTCGTACGATGACAGAGTTTACTCCATTTACGGGTTACAGACTCCTTTCTTGCCATGTCTCTTTTATTGCCGGGTAGCCTGCGCTGGTAGTTTGACTCGTCTTGACGAAGTTTTATCTCCGCGCATCTATCGTCTAGGTCGGGGCAATTTAAGCTAACGGTGGAGCGGATATGTTACAATCAGTCTGCAAAATGTGTAACTTCTGTTTTTGTTTGTGAAATGTGTAGTTCATGAGGCAGCGCCTGGAGAACCGTCCCAGCATTGGCCTAGATGATTTCTACACCTCACTAAACTCACAGATTTTGAAATAAATTGATAATAACGTATTATTCTACGTCTGTATACATTTCAACATCATGAAATGGGTTAGTACTCGTTGTAGTGCTAAGAACTAGGGAATTCCCTTCTTTTATAAGACGCTAAATTCAAATTACGCTTTAAACGACTCTGCCACTTATAATTCTTTTTCTTATGAACACCATGTCCGAGTGTAGGCGGTTAGCATTTATTTACTCCTATTCAGCAACTCTGGCAAGATGAACTGATATGGTTCCCAGTTGCCTTCCCAAATATGACAGTGTTCATAAGTGATGTTGCAGGTGTTTATGACTGTTATAGCTTGCGTATTCAGTGTATTGAGTATGAGAAATGAAAGGAGGGTGAATCCAGGTGCTGGCCCATTCGAGCCTACTCTTCCGAAAGACACAGTTGGATCCACTGGCTTAACTGCCCCATCCGAGGGACGAATTTATACCAACATCATGGTATGGCCCCACTACACTCGCACTGCGGAGAGGTTTTAGACTTTATCCAGGACTTTGGTGCACAACCTGGCGATTAGGAATCGTACAACACCACCTCTCGCATTCTGCGGGCCAAGTCCTGATGATGAAAATTTCTCCCACTACCACGAATCGTACCAGCTAAACCTGTGTCAACGCCGGACACCATCACGGTGCCGCAGCAACTGAGCGGGCTATTTGTGACAGTAAGATACAAAAACAATGTAAACATTGATATAAGTAGGTCCAGAATGCCCATCTTGCACGCTCAAAGTTTCCATTCAGTTGAAGGCGAGAGCAACGAGAAACATAAATCTAATTACAAAGAGTATCACAGGCAGCCAGCATTTAACATCGTGATTCAGTGTTGTGACGTCAGAACGGCAGCCGCTAACACAGCGCACAGCTGGCGTCGTAGGTCGGGAACCTTGAGACGGAGCCAGTGTTTTTGCTGCGCCCACTGTGTACGAATGCCTGAGCGGCGTGTAGCCCGTAACGCCAGCGTGCTCCATCCGGAAAGGTCAAACAATGGTTTTCCAAAAAAATAACAGACGTCAGAGTTATTCGTGTGCCTCTGAGTACGTACGTATGTCTCGTGTTGACGGTAAAATCGCTTAGTGGCAGAGGACAACGTCCACAACAAGACTAGAATGCAAACAACCTAGTCCATCGCTCAGTTCTCAGTTCATTCTTGCCTCCTCTTCTGCTCCTGTGACGTACTCTCTTCCTTTGTCAGTATACCTGAAAGTTTTGACTCACAACGACAGAGCGTAGTCACTAATTTATATAGGTTCGTTTTATTGGTGTATGACGAACGAACTGAGAACAGATACACATCTAAATAAACTCTTCTAGGGTTTCCAGCCCCGTAAAAAGGTCACACTTGTGGGATGTTTCGAAGACGTGTGTCTCAGCATTCATTTTCAACCATTGATGTCACTGGATAACTGCCGCGGAAACGATGGAAGACAAAAACCAACCCAGCGCGGTGGCGTCATCCACTCTTCTGCTCATTACTAAGGCGAAATTGTTTCAGCATTTTGTTAGTCGGGTTCCAGACTATACAACGCCGAGAAAAATTTCGATCTTACAGATACATATCCGCTGAGTTGTTTTCATGTGTACATAAATGCTACCCACAGTGCATTGTTGCAGTAGAAAATTGAGAGCTTATAGCTAAATGTTAAATCTCTACTATCGGTATCGGCCCTCTATCTCCTCTGACCAGCATCTTCTACAACTTGCAACCACTCTAGTATTCTATCTCAAACATCTCTCCTACCGACAAACATCATCCCGACAGAACTAACTTTAGTTCCTGTTACTGGTCCAGCCAAATTCAAAGAATAACATCTAACTCTATATGAAGATCGCACAAATTCGTTGTATTAGTCCGAGAAAATTCCTCCAGTTTTACACTAGGTAGCACTGGCTCTCTGGAGCGTAGAAAACTCAACGTTAGTCAGCTCCGCACAAGGATCCTAGTGGATAGCTCCCAAGGGGTTGAAGAGTCAAGTAGTCTCCACATCAGGTACTAAGCGGCAGTCCAGTTTCAAGGTTTCTTCTTAGTAATTGTATTTTTTCCTCGATATTCCCACGGCGCGTGGTTTTGGAAGCCACGCCACATCAACCGAATCAGCACGCGCCACATGTTAGCCCTCGCTACCTCCCCACCACCTTGACTAGTGTCGTTTCAGCTACCTGGAGCTTTGATCTCTACTGACTGGACGATGGATAGAGGCGCGCCATCCCTCAAGCACAGGCGGAATCCCACGGCCCACTCCTTGCTAGCTGGATCGGCCCGGCAAGCAAATGCGCAGGTCGTGGGAACCCACCTTTAGGATCACATGACACCGGCGCCCTGTTTTCAGAGGCGGCCATTATGAATCATGAGACGTTGGAGGACCCTTTGCTGGGAGGGCTTGTAAACAATTTTGGGAAGATATTTGAGGCACTGTGAAAATTTATACAACATTTCTTTTGTAATGTCTGAGTTCAAAATCGAAGACCTGGCGGATGGGTAGTGGGGTATAGCGTAATTATTAACTTTGCAAGATTTTAATTTTCTTTCTAAATTGAGTTTAATAAATATGAAAAAATATATTTGAAGCATGCTGAGGTTTGCGCAGAATAATAGTTACACCTAGAAATTTTTTTAAAAAAAGACAGACTGTTTTGGTGTGACTTTTTACTTGTCAGGTGATCGGGAATGTTATCCATGAGCGCGAGTGAGCAGTATATTGGTGGCCGGCTGGCCTGGATTTTCAAAAATATTATTATGTACAAACCTCATATTTCCTCAAAAATATTCCTTTTTTATATTTCTGAAACACAATTCTGAACGAAAATAAAATTTTGCTAAGTTAATAATTCGACTATGTTCCACCGTTCATCGTTTCTCGATTTTGTACTTAGTCATTACAAAAGAACAGTTATACTAATTTTCACGATGTCTCAAATGCCAACCCAAAAATGTTTACCAGCTCTCGGACTATTTGCCCTAACCGAAAAAGAATCGGATTTTGAGACATGGAGAAATTAGCCTAAGGAGCAATGTTTTGTTGCCACCTATCTGCGAAATATGTAACTTTTTGCTGTTTATAGTAGGGGAGCGTCCATAAACTGCGTGGATCGGCCTAGAGGAGGAGGGGGGAAGTGGGTGGCTGGAAAGCTACGCTGGGCTACGTGGAAAAGGGGGAGGGTTCCAAGACAGGCCACGTAACTTTCCATTTATATCATTTGTCACAGTTAAAATGAGGTACAGAAGACGCGACAGCATGTGAATATTTATTTCCGTCATTTAATTATCTTCGTATATAACTTACGATATTCTGACAAGAGAAAACAGTACAAAATGTCTTTTGGAATCAATTGGGGGAAAAGCTACGTGCTACGTGGGGGCGGGAGGGGGGAGTAGAGGCTAAAGCCACGTCGGGATTCGTGGGGAAGAGGAGGGACGGGGGTTTACAGATGGCCAAAATGGAGCTACGTGGTTTATGGACGCTCCCTAAGTGTATTTTAGTTTGTGAAATGTTTAGTTTTATGAGGCAGAAATTAGGTACCATCCCAGCATTCGCCTAGATAACTGGCGGGTTAGTTGCTGCTTATAAAGTTTTATCAACTGGATTGCAGGTTTGTCGAACGACAGCCTGTAGTTCTAAGGCATCTCCCTTGAAATTAAACGTTCTTCAGTACTAATTCTGACCCGATCTTTAATTTTATACTGGCACTTCATCAGGCTTTCATCGCCAAAGTGACGGGCCGCCTACATGTGTTAACCCACGTGAAAGGGCCTGTCCTCGTGAGATGATGTGATAATTTATTCATGGATCTTCCCTTCGAAAAGTCATCGTCCTCAGTTCTAATTCCGGTCTTGGACAGAATTTTCACTAACACTTAGACCTTGATCTCTAGAAAAACTTGTTCTGTATAAGTGAATGTTCGATGGAAAGGTTTCTACGTCAACCTATATATTCAGCCCTGATTGAGGTGGAATGCGCGGAAACTTGAAATTCTGCCATCTGTTTATTAAAACCGTAGGAATTTACTTTTACTTATATCCTGAGAAACTCTGAACGGTCCGTACTGTAAACTTTATTTACTCCCCATATACTGTAGTAAATGATGAGATTCGTGGGGTCAAAGATTTAGTGACTAAGTTTCAAGTTGTTGCACCGTCTTCCTAGTAGTAATTTGATCCACGTCATAAGTGAAGATCGAGTAACGGAAACCTCATAGTGTATTTCACACAAACCAAGTAGATTTTGGAGGGATGAAGCTCGGAATAAGGTAATATGACAATTTCACTCTGAGCACTTGACTTACGGACTGTTCATACGTCGTAATAAAGATAAGTACTGTAAACACATTAAATATCTACATTCCTAGACACTGTATATGCACGTTCTGTGATTTTGAAAAGCAGTTTCATCCCTTTTTGGCTTAATACCTACGTTTTCTACAGAAATAGATTTTTTCTCGTTCACAGCACGTTTCTCCTTAAGCGTAGCAATGTATGGCCAATTTATGAATGAAAACATTTCAGCAATCGGCTGGAGTGAGGAAACCATGAAAACTGAAATTTGTCAGGCCTGATCGAGACCGAGAGGTGCATCTCCTAACGTATTATCGCATGAGCGACCAATAATATACGAAACTGTACTATTTGGATGCGGTTGGGATCTTGTGACTTCTGTAATAAAGTCAGTCTTAATGTACAGTTTTGTTTTGGTTTCCACCATTTTAAATCACAAGTTTTCTTATGTGCACTGCTGTAGTTCAGCTGTTCATTCTCGGTAATGCTCTGTCGGAAGTGTTGTCAGCAGGGAATCTGAATTTTGTAACTCTATTTGTGTATGTGTACTTCCCTTTGTTTTGTTAAAGTATGTACTTGTAGAGGAGGGAAAGATAAAGAGATATTACCGTATAGTGTTCTGTTTCGTGTTAGTTTTTGTGTTTATTTATTTTTACAGGGTTTGGTTAGTTAAATTTACACACTCGTTAAGTACGTTTTTTCCGGAGACTATTGCCTTTCAGTTTGATAGTTTTCTTGCAAAGTTAATATTCTTTTATTTTTTAACTGCTTAACGTCTCTTAGCAGCGAGGTCTTTAGAAACGGGAAAGGATGGGGGCAAGGAATGGGAAGGAATTCTGCCATGGCCTTTTAAAGGAAGCATCCCGACATTTGCCTGGAGTGATTTGGGAAACCATTGAAAACCCAAATCTGGATGCCCGGACGGGGATTCGAACCGGCGTCCTCCCGGATGCGAGAGCAGAACGTTAACCGTTCATCCACCACGCTCGATATATCGTTATTAATGGCGTGTTGGGATCTGCCACAGATGTTGCTTTTTCGTGACTGCCATCTCATTTTTACTAATACGAGTTTAATCTGAAATATTCTAAGCCTCAACTATTCTCTATAATACCATACTGCGTGTTTCGGTGATTACAAAAGTTTGTTGAATGTCATAAGAATCATATACATTTTTTGAAAGACATGCAGTCATAAACAATTTTTTTTTCAGTCGTGGACGAAGGGAGTTGGAGAGTCATGTTGAGATCTACTTAAGGAACGAACACAATCTCAAGAGATTAACGCTAGAGCCTCACATTCCAGATGACGCGAGTTAGTTTTCCAGTCTAGCTATCGAAATATCGGTTTTTCATGATTTGCTGAAATGCTGAGGTGGATCCGACAAAAGACCTTGGTTAATTTCGTTTTCAATTCCTTACCACTCCGCTCTTTCACACCATCATTTACCGGCTCTAATGTCCTCGACATTGACGCGCCGTAAGGCCCAAACTAAAAAAAAAATTGATCAATAATTTCTGGAGTGAGGTAATATACCGTTACCCGGGTTATTCATTAACATCTGGATGCCCGGACAGGGATTCGAACCGCCGTCCTCCCGAATGCGAGGCCAGAACGCTAACCGTTACACCACCACTCTCTGTGTTTCGTGTTGTTTGTTTTAGGATTTATATGTCTGCATATATGCTTCTGGCGACATAGTCATTTTCTAAGAGGTATGCATCAAAAGTGGAGTGATTACTGTGTTTTAATGCTCGTAATTGTTCGTTATATCGGGTTTGGAATTGTCTTCATCTTTGACTTATTTAAACTGCGTGACAATTCTAACATGTCAGTTGGTATATGCCAGAGTTAAGAAATTTGTTGTATGTGATTGAGTTCTGATCTGTTTTGTATGCAATGTTTATCCCTAGAAGTAGTGGGCTTGTCTGAAAGCTGGGAGTGGTCTAATAGCCCGTTCCGAAGGCGGCGCCGTGGCGTCGCGACGCGTACGGCCGGGCGTCCCCTACCTTTACCCGCCGCGCGCCACGCGGCGGGCTCGCGACCTACCCGCAGCGTCGGCCAATAAGAGCGGCGCGCTCGGGGCCCGGCTGCTCAGTCGCCCGCCGACTACGACTGCAACCACTCGACCCCGCGTTATGCCGCATCGCGGACTGTGAGAGAGACGTCATGACGAGCGTGATGCTGAGCAACTGTCCCGCGGCTCTGTGCGCCGACCAGGAGGCGATGGCAGGCTCCAAGTGCGCCCTGCTGCCGGGCCCCGGCGGCAACAGGCCGGGGAGGCCCGCGCGCCGGCCGGCAGTGCTGGGCACGATGCGCTGGAGGACGCTGCTAGCCGCCGGACTCGCGCTGCTGCTCGCAGCCCTGGCTGCCGCCGCCCTCGCCGCAGAACTGGTCAAGGCGCGCGCAGAGAGAGAGGCGCTCAGGGCAGACGTCGAGGACCTCAAGCGGCGTCTCCACGACAGGGAGCTGCTCGACGAGCTCAGGGCCTTCGAGGACGCGGTGAGTAGGGCTCCAAGTTCTATAGCTTATCCATGTGTCGAATTTTTTTTTAATACAATATTTGCGTCAAGGTGAACGTGTATGGCACTATTGGCCTCGCGAATCAGAAGTTTCTGGCGCCAAGTGCCAATATTTCAATTTGCGGCGCATAGCTGAATCTACAGCACGAAATCAGAACTCCACAGCATCCTCGCGTATTTCATACTAGCTGTTATCCGCGACTTCGTACTCGTATCTTTATAATTTTATTGCTTGAATTGAATATAGAAAGCTGTAAGTTACATAAATTATGTCTCTTAAAGCATGGGGTAGGGATAATATAATGGGGAAGCCATCACCAAACGATTCCACCACTGAACCTGTTTCATGAAAAGATTTTTTATTTTTTTAACTGCTTAACGTCTTTTAACAGGAAAGTCTTTAGAGACGGGAAAGGATGGGGGCAAGGAATGAGAAGGAATTCGGCCATGGCCTTTTGAAGGAAGCATCCCGGTATTTGCCTGGAGTTATTTGGGAAACCATGGAAACCCAAATCTGGATGCCCGGACGGGGATTCGAACCGGCGTTCGCCCGAATGCGAGGCGAGAACGCTAACCGTTACACCACCACTCTTGGTCTTATGAAGAGAACACATTTAAAAGTAGTAACAAACTAAGGGCGGTTTCACTATGGAACATTGCCTATTATAGTTCGTACAGCAGATTTTTGTTTGTGGTTTAAATTTGTGTCACTTTCTGGCGACATTTTATATTAATACCATTTTTTAAACATCGTTTTGCTGTCCTTTGCTAAGATATATAGGCTTTGGTGGTTGGAGACCCGTGAGCTAGTTTTTTCCCTAACGGTTTCATTTCACCTAGTAGGTGGTCTGCTGGAGTTCTCGGAGTTCCTTTTCTGCCTAGTTAATCTAAGGGGAAGGAATTCGGCGGGGTTGTTCGATATGAATCATCCCGCATTCGTCTGGAATAACTACGAAAAAACACAGTCAGCATGGCCGGACAGGGATTTGAACACGTATCCTCCCGAATGCCAGGGAGGAGAGCCTTAATTACTATGTAAAATTTATAAACAGATCATACACAACTGACTGCTAAACAAACAGAGCCTGAGTGACTGATATAGAGACTTAGCTACACACGTTATTTATCTGTCACCGTTCCGTTAGCTTTCAAAAAAATATTTTATTATCCCAAAAAAGTTCCTAATTATACATAGTATTTCCTTGTAAAATTTCACCAGGATCGGTTTAGCCGTTTAGACTTGAAAAAGTAACAAACAGAGAGAGTTACTTTCGAATTTATTAGTGTATTCCTTCCGTCAGTGTGAACTTTTAGAATCACTGAAGTCAATCTGATATTCTTTGAAGCTACGAAACTATTTTATTGGAATGTTTATGTTAATGCACTCTCTCCGCTCTTGGTATATTTGCCGAAGATAAATACGTATGGCATTGTTGGCACCGAGCGTAGTGGGTGAGCGGTTAACGCTCTGGCCTCGCCTTCGGTAGGACGCCGGTTCGAATCCCTGTCCGGACATACGGATTTGGGTATTCCATGGTTTCCCATAATCATTCCAGGTGAATGACGGGATGCTTCCTTGAAAAGGCTTAGTCCGAATTCCTTCCCGTTCCTTGTCCCCAGTCCCGTCCGGCCTCTAATGACCTCGGCGTCGACGAGGCATAAAGCCGGAAGCAAAAAAAAGGGGGGGATTGTTGGCCGAAGGGCAGTTCGGACGCCGATTTAAAGTGTTCAGTTTGCCGCGCAATCCGCCTCTGTCGTAGCTGGACTACACTTCAGCATTGAATCCTAACTCCGGAGAGTCCTGGGGTATTTCATTTGAACGAAGCAATGCCTTTCTTAATATCTGGTTGTACAAGGATTCCAACCCAAGACTCTTCACTTTGTTAGTGAGCTAAGGGCTTGACAGACCTCATGCTTCAACTTTTTAAACAGTTTCACCATTTCCCTCCGTCGCCGTGAACGTAAAGTATCAAGAAGTCAATTAGCTACCGTTTTATTGCTTCGTTTACAGCGATGGAACTCACTCCACACTTGGCACGAAAGTTTCATGTCTCCTCGGATGTCTTTAATTATCAGCCGAGCAAAAGAATATGTATGGATTGTTACGCCTTTTTCACTTGAGAATCAGTCTTCTTACTTTCCTACAGATCCTCAAAATCAAATCGTTAATGTGTAGTCATTCAGCTATTAAACGATAGACTCTTTACAATGCACTATAAACGCGCTAACAAAATCGTATGAACTCGTGCTTTAACCCAAAAATAATTGCCTATATTCTTTTCTGACAGCTGCTAAGGTTTTACAGGTTAAATCAATTCTAGTGTGGTAAAGTTAATGTCGGAAGGAAAATACAGACCGTAGAATACGTGCTTACTGTTCGAAAAAAGCTTCGGGAGTCAAACCCTAGTTCCTAGACAACAAACCTTGTTCCATACACCAGCAGTAACAGTATTAATCCTCCCTATTACGATGAGAAAACACATTGGATATCATACCTTTTTGTTGTTTTGGCTTCACGTCTTGTAGATCAGTAGATAGTGTCTTTTTGTTCCGTGTCTGTTGGCACACCCGTAACACTGAACTAAATACAATAGTTACAGTCTTTAAATACCAAAAACTAATAAAAATGCAGTTAAAATGCATTGTTTCCGTTTCATATGTTTCTCCAGTGCAATACATGTTGCGCCAACTCATTTTAAAAACAACGACAATATTCCGAACTGTTGCAACCTTCAAATCACTTAATAGCATTCAATCATCACTACGATGCTGGCACTTTCTCTATTAATTCTATATGCTAAAAGACGTCAATTGGTAAAGATATGAAGGAATGATTCCTTCACAACGGGTAGTCAGATTTTATTAATCGATGATACGTAAGGGCCAGATGTAGAAAGTCATTACAGTTTCTAAAATCTTCCTCAAAACATTTCATGGCAAGTTTAATTGACGTTTCTTTTGAAGAACATCAAGAAGGGTGTCGTCCGCAAGTCTCATAAGCAAGGAGAGGCGGAAAGCGTAGAAAAGGAGTATAGACACAGAATTCTATGCGTAGACTTGCTTCTCTCAATGGGGTAACAGTGTAAGCGAAGAGATGGCATTGCAATCGAAGTGTTCACCATAAGACACTGAAACGCAATTTCTGAACATGAGTATCATTTTAATGCACGAGGACAGCGTGCTTTGTATTTCCTTTCACTCAAAGTGATTAATCTGCGGCGGGGAATAATTTTGCTTCCCTGGTTTTGATATATCTCTGGGCATACCGAAAGATAACTTTTCGCTCTTAGGAGGGTCCTGTACAGACTACTTAAAAGTCTAAACAACACTTACCACACGAAGTGCCGATCTACAGAAACACGCAATGACTGTGAGAAACAATCCTGTACATAACTTGTTATTTCATGCACTACCCTACAATCCGCGCTACTGATATCGCTGCACAGAGTACTTTGGATGTAATACTAACCGATCTTGGTGGGTGAGCGGTAATTCTCTGCCTCGCATTCGGGAGGACGCGGGTTCGAGTTCCCCGTCCGGTCATCCAGATTTGGGATTTCCATGGTTTCCCCCGGTTATTCGAGGCGAATGCCGGTACCGTTCCCACAAAAGACCATGGCCGAATTCCTTCCCGTTCCTTGTCCCTAGCCCTTACCCGCCCCTAATAACTTCGACGTCTACAAGACATAAAGCCTCAAGAAAAAAGGTAATACGAAGGCAATCTAAACATTTCTTGGTTCTACTGTGGATAGGGGTATTTTGAGAATTTAAGGTAAAACTTTCAGTGACGTCATAATGACGTAGGAAGGTTGCTGGAATAAATGTGCTAACTTTGAGGAAGATAATGGGGAAAAATACAAATACGTTTTCCGATTGTTTGACTAGAACTTTCCAAACCATCTACGTCTTCTCTGCCCATCATTGATTCCATAATTTTATACATCCTTTACGCTTTTACTTCGCTTCTTTTATAACAGAAAAAAAATTGTTGAACCTGCTGTTTTATTCCATATATAACTATTGAAATAATTCCTCTCCAAGAAAAATGTTGGAATTTTTAAAAACCATTTCATTCAAAGAACAGTGTACTGATCAATCGATATTCCTTCCCTTTGACTTTTATAGAAATATCAAATGTCCGTTCATTACGCTGTAGGAATAGGAACGTTAAAAATAAAGGTTCTCTGCCACCAACCGACAGTATAACTTTTCTTTTAAGTATTAAAGATATTTTGAACTTCATCATAATTACCTCTTAACACTTATTTTTAGATGGTCATTTTTTCTTGTAGCGCCTCCATGCGATATCGTCGTATTTGAGCACCTTGCTGACTGGTGAAGTAAACGGTCAAAATATTTCGTTGAAAATCAATCATCCGACTATTTCCATATTCACTCTCTCACATAAGACTAATATAACGAAGATCGATAACCATTAGGTAATCGAAACATTCATTTTCCTGACGTTGGTTAATGACAGGTGAAGGTGTATTTTTTTGTGTAATAACTCCAGTAGCCACAAGCTTTTCATAATCGCAATGGAATGAAACGGCATAGTTAGACGTTTCGTTCGATACTTATTTCTTTTATGGCTTTACGCTTGGTCGACTTGTTGACTTCGAGGTCATTAGATGCGGGAGAGGACTGAGTGCAATTAATGGGAAGGAATTCGGCCTTAGCCATTTTAAAGGAATCACTCCAGGCATTCGTGTGGAGTGATTTTGGGAAACCATGGAAATTCCAATTCTGGGTGGCCGGAAGCGGATTCTAAACCGCGTTTTTCCAGAATGCGAGGCCAGAGCGTTTTAGCTTACCCATCACGCGAGGTCCGTTGTTGTTGTTGTTGTTGTGGTTTAAGGACGCGTCGACGGCGGGGTCATTAGCGCCCTACGCTGGGTCCACATTTAAACGCCTAATTCATAGCATCATCTACTGTAACCACGATCCCGATATTTACGTCGGTTTTCTGACTAACGTCACAAGAATACGTATTTAAATACAATTTGCATCACAATGAGAAGCGTATTTTAGTTATTAATGGCGTGTTGGAATCTGCCACAGATTTCGCTTGTTCGTGACTGCCATCTCATTTTTACTGATACGGGGTTATTCTGAAAACTTCCAAACCTCAACTTTTCTCTGCAATGCTGTATGTTTCGGTGATTTAAAAAAGTTTGTAGGTAGTCATAAGAATCATATACATATTTTGAAAGACCTGCAGTCAAAAAAGTTTTGTATTTTAACAATTTTTTCAGCCCGTGGACGTAGGGAACGAGAGTTGGTGAGTCATGTTGAGATCTACTTAAGGAACGAACACAATCTGATGAGGTTAACGCTAGAGCCTCACATTCCAGATAACGCGGGTTAGTTTTTAGTCCAGCAATCCAAATATCGATGGTTTTTCATACTTTGCCGAAATGCTGAGATGGTTCCGTCAAAAGACCTTGGTTGAATTCCTTTCAACTGCTTGCAACTCCGCCCTTTCGCTCCATCCTCTGGGGCCGTAAGGTCCAAAAAAAAAATATCTGGAGTAAGGTTATATAGACCCCCTATTGTTATCCGGGTTATTCATTAAACATCATCATCGATATCCTTCTAGTTTGCCAGGTAGCACATGTTCCATTGATATGCCTCATTTAATTTCTGTTTTGATAACTTTCTAAATATTTTATAATCTCTCCCTTTTGATCTGCAAATTACTATTAGCCAGGCTCAACCGTTTCCTACTATGACGTCCATCTGACCTTCCTCCTTGTACATTCATATCGATATACTGTCTATGTATTCGAGATGCATGCTTCCATTTCACATGGTGAGAAAATTTTTAACCTCGCATTGCTCAGTCTTTCTTCTATTGTAAAGTGCATCTTCAGGTCTCTGCTCATATATTCAAGGCTCACTTTGTATTTCCACGGTTTTTTTTTTTTTTTTTTTTTTTTTTTTTGTAAAGTTGATACTTAAAACTGGGAGAACGCGGGTTTGAATCCCCGTCCGGCCATCCAAATTTTGATTTTCTACGGTTTCCCCAGATCATTCCAGCTTCAAAAGCTCTTGCCCAAATTCCTTCCCGTTCCTTGCCCCTCCCCCTCCTATCTTGCCTCTAATGACCTCGACGTCGACGAAGCGTAAACCCAGAGGCAAAATAAATGAATAAATAAATAAAGTGGGATGACGGCATCCTGTGCTGACACTTGAAGCTTTTTCTGTCCAAAGATACCGAGTTCAGTTTCTCCATAGGATGGTTGAATCGCCATCAGCATGGCTTTTATTGATGTACTTAGTGCTTTCCAATTCGTCTAGTTCGAGGTCTTCAGATCCCGAAGATATCTGAAGATAGGGGTCGAGAAGTAATTCAGCGAAGGCCGTTTGTAGGAGTCAGCTTGTCATTCTCTTCGAGTGACTTGGGAAAACAAAGGTAAAGAGAAATCTGGATGCCTGGACCGGAGATCGAATCCGCGTCCTCCCGAATGCCAGGCCATAGCTGCTACGTTCTCGTATTTCATCACTTCTTATGTAATGTGGATAATTTTGGGGCTTAACTATGCCTGTGGCAAATATTGAGTGATTGGGATCCATTCACTATCATCAGTTTCAGCTTGCCTCCCAAGTAACACAAAGTGAAGTATTTATTTTTTTTTCTTATCTCCGGGAATCGAAGCAGCCAACCAAATGTCGCACATCAGCTGCTGTTTCTTAGCCAAATCGTTTCTAAGAATTTAATAAAGAAGTTAATGTTTATGGTAGAATATGATGAACTGCAAATTTTCGGCAAATTTAACGTTTCATACATAACTGGCCAAGATCTGTAGTCGACGTCACATTAACTTCAAAATTCATATCATAGCTGTTGTGCATATTTTAATATCAAATTAGTCTTATGTGTCCAGTTTGTAACGTCTTCCTTGCGGACGTTTACTTTTGGGTCATACTGTTTTATTATTAGCAAAATTATCAATTTGGAATATCAAAAATCATACTTAATCTTCAGCTAATCACATGAAATATTATTATAATGAATAGGAAAATTGAAAATTGGGTGTACAATTTATTATTGTGAAATTAGGCAAACACGAAGTTTGTTTTTATTCTGAGGTTAACAATTACATATCATTGAATGTCAAACAGTTAGAGCAAAATCTCAGGGTCATTGCAAAATCTCAGGGTCATTACTGGGTGGAACGATTGCATGAGCTTCCGTCCGGGCCGTAGCTTTTACCATTGTTCACAGCCCAGGTCAGCGACCAGGTAAGACCAGGTCGTCCAGCTATCTCGACCGGCACAGCGTGGTGGCAGCGTTCCCAGCTGCCGACTCGTACTCCGCGAAAATCACTTCGGCCGTACTAGATGAAGATCTCACCAGAATCCCCCGTCGTCCGTCCCTCTCCTCCGAGCAAGATTCTCTACTTCTCGTAATCAGATGTCGCGTCCGGCTCTTGGCGAATCACCGCAATCCGCGCCAAAAGAACAGCGTCACATTGGCCCCAGAACAGACAAGAAAAAACACCAACACGGCAATAAATTGAGGCGGCTTCTCTATTGGCTGGATCGTCTTCCCCTACTCTCATATAGCACTCATTTACTAGGAAACGTCAATAAGGTTTACTTTTGCTAGTCTGCGCCAGTTTTCGGCGGGAACTTTCCGAAACGTGCGAAAATAGAAAGCGGGTCTCAGTTATTTATGGGGGTTATAAATCCGCTTTATGTCCACGTTGAGAAGGACGTTGTCAGCACCCCCCAAGGTGCGTGTAAATCTGGACGCTTTAGTTCCGTCACGTTTCTGTTCGTTGACACGACGCATCGGCAATATTCACACACACCGTGGGATCACGTAGTGCCTAATGGCACTGTACCTTTTAATTCATTACAAGTTGTGGGATCTGATGACTCGTTTCCATCCTCAGCTTATTACGGGACCTTGTGTCAGCGTCGCAGGATAAGCCTCTCTAGTAATATATTACTAATATCGGTTATTTCATGCGAATCGACCTAGTAGTCTGAATAATGATTGTAACCTTGAATAACAAAGAATTGAACACCTCTCCGCTTTAAGATTCTGCAAAGTGAAGGGAAAAAATTTCTCCGAGATTCTGGAAGATAAAAATTATGATAAAACCTTCACCCAATTTTAGTGACGAACATCGTGGCAGCTGATATTCTTCGGAAACTTTTTCAATTAGATTAGTGTTCATTTTTTATTGAAATTATGGATTTGCATCTGTGAAACACTGTTGAATTAATGAATTCCCGTCTCTCGTCCTATCCTGCTAATACAGGTTTCCTATGATTAGTAGCATATTTGCAATCAACATAGTCGCGGTTTCGACCCTCAGCATGATTAAAGATTTCCTGTATTCTGACAGCATGCTAAGTAACACTAATGAGTTATATTACGGTAGTTAAGATGATGAGCCGGCCATTAATCCTACCGCTGCGGCTAATTGCCCAAAGTCGTTGTGTGTGACGCTTGTCTCAGCAGATTAAAGAAGCCAAGAGAACAGTGTTTTACTAAGTGGCCACTTTCTCTTGTGTGATACTTAAAATTTAAACATGTGATGATTTGTATGAAGATGCATAGAATTTGTGGCAAAAATGAACGTCAACCATGAATTGAATGCTTAGTCAAATCCTGATTTACAACAAAAATCGGCAACTATTTAGCCCTCAGTTTGTAATTATAAAATTCACGAACAGAAATTTCGCTACGAAATGCTAATCTGCTCCATTCTTAATGGGTTGAATCTGAAGCGTTTTAGCTTTTCTTTCGTTCATGATGTTCGTATGATATGGGCATTGATTCAAACAGTACTTTCTCTCGCATATCATTTTCATCTTTTTCCAATACGTTCCATTTCATACGGTGACGTATTTTGGTCTTTTTTTTTAATACTTATTCTTTGGAATCTTTGAGATCGGAATTTTAAAGATGCTCTGAAAAGTATTTAACCTTTACCACGAATGCCGATAGCAGTTACTATATTCTCGATGATAAATATATTTGCTGATCACTGATTAAAACTTATATATAGGATGACGATGCCCGAAATATAGAAACATTTTCCTTTCGCACGTCCAATGTTACCCGATAAAATTCTGCCGAATAATTAAACACATCGGTGATTATATATTCATTATGCTTTTATTTACTTCAAATTCTGAATTTAGTATCACAGTATATAAAGATCACATATCCAGTGACACAAGCGTCATTTAACAGTAGTACCTTGCGGTCTGGTGGCTGAATGGATAAGGCGTCTGATTGGAGATCGAAAAATCCGCGGTTCGAATCCCTGTCTCGGCGATGATTTTTGATGGCACTTAACTCTACCTTCAACTCTTGTGTAAGTGATTTTCAAAGGTCTTTAATCCAACCTTCACCATTGTCGCAGCTTGCTGTGTAATGTAAAGTACACCAGAATTCTTCCGTACTTCGGATTCCACGTTGTAAGCTTCCCTCCTTTCCGCTGCTTTTTGTCAGCTTCCACAAATGACTTAAGTGCTCTACTTCAAGCAGAAACATTTTTTTTGCTGTAGAAGTCGGCACCAAAGAAAAAAAAACCTGTAACTCAAATATACAAATAACACACGACAGGATAATATAATTAACTCGAAAATTCACTCATTTATTTTCCTTTTTTCACAACATACAAATACACACACGGCTCATAAAACAACTTGCACTATTTTTATCTAAATACACATCCGACAGCTAGAAATCAAGCATGTCTGCCATACCGTGCTTTCTCTGTCTTACTATTCCTTGCGCAGTCCAAAGATTATTCACCTAGTCCACTTCTTCCAAAGATAGTCCTCACTCTCTGTTCTTACCTTTAGTGCTATTTATGTTATTCAGCAAAACTTCAACATAATTCTCTTTATACAAAATAAAACATGTTTTTTTTATAATATTATAAACACCAAAATTATAAATATAGTAAGGCGACCTTGTCACCTTACAACGTTAAGCTGTAGGTCCCCTATACACTACGATTACCCGGTTAGGCTGGGCGGCTACGATGGGGCGTTCTGAGTAGCTGATAAGTCATTTTTTTATTTTTTAAGAATAAAATATGAAACATTAGTTCTTCCTTTTCCTAATGTAACGTTCTGGAAAACCGGAATATGATTCTTTTAATTATTGTTCTCACTGCTACAGTCTGAAATGATTAAGATATGACGTCGACCTGGTTTGGGTTGTTGATTATCCGTCCTGCTGCCATGATTTCACCCTAGAAACAAGCTGTTTTGACACCTTGTAAGAGCTTTCCCGCTCAAGTGCTGAAGCCCCACGTCTGTATAATCCCATTGCCGCGTTGATTTGGCGAGTCTCTGCCGGCACTCTCCTAATTCTGTGAGTACAAAATATTTTCTGCAGGACGATAGAGAGAACTTACATAGTCTTCAGTTGCAACACTTAATAACGTTCTTCTACCGAATAAGGGTATGAAATTAATATAAATATCAGTGTCATTTAAGGTTCAAATTTTATTGACGTTGCTGTTTTTGTTATGCGACGATAAGTGACTGGTCATCAGCATATTCCGATGCAAATAAGGGTATGAAATTAATATAAATATCAGTGTCATTTAAGGTTCAAATTTTATTGACGTTGCTGTTTTTGTTATGCGACGATAAGTGACTGGTCATCAGCATATTCCGATGCAATTGATCGTGCAGGATTTTATACTAAGCCCCTTCATCCAACATAGCTCAAAAGACTGATCAATTTGATAGTGAGTACTTCATACGTTGTCAGTTAAGTAACATTTGAGGATGCCGTTTAGGTTTAACGTGTTGGTCTCATACAATTTACTGTCTGCTAAACTTGCACAATTTATTTCTTCAATCGACTGCGATCTGTATCTGTTATACGTAATAGTTTCGAAACTGATAAAATGGTGAAGATATCAAACTGCAAGAGTGTTGTTCCCGACTGTTTAATGTAGACATCGAAATAAAATTTACCGTACACTTTACGTCCCTCTCCCTACCTTAACTTTCTAACAATTATGGTCGAGGTAACGGTAAATACTTATATTATTATCATAAACGTGAAAATAACTTTTTAAAGCTTTGTAGCACGTAATTACTGCAATTCAGTAAAGATGTCCCCCCATTCCCCCGAGAAATCGATTTCATATCATACTCTTCTCTCCACCATATAAGCAACTTTTATGTTGTGCTATTTAAGACACCATAAAACTGCTTAGTTTACAGATTTATGTGCTCCAGAGGGAAGAGATAATGATCGTAAATTTGGTCTCCTACCATTGTTCCCCGCGAACATGCAATGCTGGGCTTGCAGCAGAGTGAATGACGAAAAAATTTCCTTTCATAGTAACAGTCTGCAAGGATGTCACACCTGTTTTTCTTTGGTACCGCGCTTAGTGATTGATTTATAACATTCTTGTTACCCTGGGGTCCAAATACTATTCGCCTTACTTGGCCAAAGCAACTTAAATTGAAATGATCGATATTATAATTGGAGCTTATAACGTAGGTGGTGATAACGTATAAGTTAGTAATTTATATGCGTAAAAGAGTAGTGGTCACGATAACTCTTAGTGACAGAATAAAAATATATATATATAGCCGACCGTTTAGCTTAAGAAGGTCAAATGGTTTTTTTTTTTTTTTTTTTTAATGCTTAACGTCTCTTAACACCGAGGTCTTGAGAAACGGGAAAGGATGGGGGGCAAGGAATGGGAAAGAATTCGGCCATGGCCTTTTGAAGGAAGCATCCCGATATTTGCCTGGAGTGATTTGGGAAACCATGGAAAACCCAAATCTGGATGCCCGGACGGGGATTCGAACCGCCGTCCTCCCGAATACGAGGCCAGAACGCTAACCGTTACCCAACCATGCTCGGTCAAATAGTTTTCGTTTTCATGAAAGACATAACAAATGCTGCCTCTGTACATGCCCGTAAGGTAGGTCCAGCATTCTCGTGTTTTCGACATAAGGTATTTGATTTTCACCGCTTTCCTGCCGTTTTATCTCTATAGGAGACATAGTAACGTTAATCGTTAGATAATTGGGAAGGCGGTGAAACTATGCCTTGCTAGTTATAATTGTGGCAGTGATTGGGTCATCGGATGAGTCTATAAAGCGTCGCGACAACCTTGGTGTCTTCGCGAAGATACGACCTCAGTCAATCTTTTGTTCATTTCTCTTTGACAATACCAATAGGAGACTACAATAACACATGCACCATTACCTATAATAATCTAGACATACAATAATAATGTCTCATTCGCTCCAGTTTTTCCTGTTACGTTTGTACAGATGGATGAACGCTCGATAGTAAACACTTACGTCTGGGAGACTGCGCATGTCAAAAAATTGAAAAGGCGTTTTGCCCGAAAAAATCCTGTGCTTCATCGGCTCTTCTCTGTCGAACATGCTACGCTACCCGTATAATCGTAGAAAGTATTTTATTTGCAGTAAATTTCTTTGTTAACTGTCCAATGCACACGACGTATTTTTATTTTTTGATGTAATTGGATAAATGTTGTATCTTCTTTGAGATATGTTGAAGGTGATGGAAGGATGCTGGTGATTAAGTAGAGAGATAAAGTATGAAATTAACGAGTTATGGAAATGTGTCCACGGAAAGAAGCTTGTTGAGGAGTCTCACAGAAAAGAAGAGACAGGATGGTATTATAAGAGATACAGCATTGTTGAACTTGTTACTGGAGGCGACAGTCGAAAGAACGAACTGTAGAGAAGAAATGGGAAGGTTCTGATAAAGAGATTTCTACATCTACATCTATACTCTGCAATTCACAAATATTGTGGGTGGCAGAGGGTGCTAAGCACCAAGCCTAATTCTGTGTATCCCAATCCTGAACACAACGAGGAAAGAAAGAATACATAAACGTATCAGTACGGCATCTTATTTCTCGCATCTTATCCCTCCTGTCATTCCGAGCTATATTTATTCGAGACTGGAAGAGATCGAGGACTTCATCAAACCATCAGTAATAGAAAGATTCACGACAGGAAAAAGAAAATGAAATTTGTCAACACTATAGAACTGCGCTGGAGAGAGTTATCACTACTGTGTTGATTTGAGGCGTTGTTATGTTTCGTTGAGCGTTTTCCCAACTTGTTGCTCTTCATGCGGCCGTCGTCAGCGTCAGCCACGGTCTCCGGCAGAGCTTCCCACGGCGTCAGCAGCTCAGCTGGCGCCGTAAACAACTGCTCAGCTCTTCTCTCGAGTTCAGCTAACGCCATCTCCGTCTGCAGATACTGCTGGAATTCTCTTTCCTCAGCATTAGTTAAGTCTGCAACGCTAAAGGGCTTTATATCGTAGGAGCTTATTTTTCAAACATGCTTGCAACTTCAAACATCCTCATGATTGGTGACGGTCCATAAGTTGGAGGGAGTTATTGCCTTCATAGAAACCGTGTGATTGTTTCCCCTTATCATTCCTAATAGTAATAAGGTCCGCAAGTGTTACTCTTTCTTTGGACAAAATACAGTTGGCGTCTGTGATCAGTATAGTGTGTTATGGATGAGATACGAGAGAAGGGAGAGGTTAAGACCTGTTACCAACCTATTCAGAACTACTTCTTTGAAAAACGTTAAGTGGGTGTCTATTAATTACTTGAAGTGAGAAAAAGGTGTTTGTGGGGGGGGAGGGGCGCTTCCTTCAAAAAGGCCATGGCCAATTTCCTTCCCGTTCATTGTCCCCAGTCCCATCCCGGCTCTAATGACCTTAGCCGTCAACAAGGCGTAAAAAAAAAAAAATTGCCACAAGTGCCACTAATTTTCATAAGAAACCTATCTAAAACTGATACGGAAATGAACCATTCTCCATGGAAACTGGCGGTAACTGCTGTCATCATCGTGATCTGCTAACAACACAGTGCTCCGTTTATTAAGAGAGGAAACATTGCGGTATGATGGTAAGGTGGCGACAGGACAATATCATGTGAGTAGTATGGATCAGTGACCAAAGATAACAGTTTTGGTCAATCGAGTGTTATTTTTTCATCATGCGACCTAATTCCCAGATTTATACCCCTGACAATACTGATGTTTCTCAGACATAAGTACAATAGAAATGCCGCAACATCGAAGATACTGGAGATGTCGAAAGATCTATGAAAAATAAAAGCTTGGGCCATATACGAAGAAGTATGTATATCGTTACACTCTGGCTTTTATATAACTGTCACACCATATACTTAAAACTGAACGAGAGATTACAAGAAGTGAAAAAGTCATATACATGCTTACGTTGTTTCTTCTTTTCTATTTTACGTTTTTCTCTGTTAGTTGAAATATAATACATTTTGTCCGCGAAGACCTATGATACCGGTATGGCATGCTTAAAATTCATCTTAAACTTTTGTTAGTTGCAGAGTTGCTCTTGTATGGCGAACGTTAAGTGGCGTTCACTTATCAATATTTATAGTAGGCTGTATCAGAATTCCGTAAACCGCAATCAGTACGCCTGTTTAAGATACGGACATAAACATCGTTCGCGTCTTGCATATCTTACAGTGCAAGTAATTGACTCTAATCGCGAGGCGATGGAGTGCGCATACATAATACATAGACATTAATTTTTCAAAGCGATCAGGTGAGGCAATTTGCTCTTAACGAGAGAACATGTGTTACAATCGCATAGTAGTTCCACATCGAAATAGGTACGTGCAAGTGCTCAAAACATCGAATACTTTGCTCGTGTTGTCTTTGGTCCTATTTTCGTCATTAATTCGCTGAAGCAACAGTAACTCTTTTATTGGACATTTTAAAGTTATAGTACGTATTGCCAGTGTCATCGTCAATAAGGAAAAACGAAAAGCTAGTTGCCGTTTTCTCGTCAACTTGTGAATTATCATCATTAATTTACTACCATTTGATAACTTTAAAACTCCATTTCAAATGCGAAATCAAAATTGGTGTAGCAGAACACTGAAAACAATCAGAAGAATCTCAAAATTTATTTTAAAAATCCCAACCAAATACAAAATAGAAATCGTAGGTGACGAAAATTTACATGACATTAAAAAAATCGATTTATCGAAGTAATTAATTTTAATATGGTTTTCTTCCCGTTTTTCTGTAGTCTGATGTACACTGATAAGCTAGAATATTATGACTACCTACCTACTATCGATATAATCCCGTCCAGGGGATAGTAGCGTCACCTGACGAGGAATGACTGCTAGTCAGACACACGCACGGTGCATGTAGTATCAGTGAGCGTGCTTAGAATGGGGAAGGCGCGCGATTATTTGAATTTGACTGAGGGCAGATTGTGATGGCCCTGGGGCTCCGCACGAGCATTTAGGAAACAGGGTGTTCGAGGAGTGCTTTGGCGACTGTCTTCAATAAGTGGCGAAACTAAGGTCAATCCATGTACAAACGTCGACCTCATTACAGATATCTGACGTCGTAGGTTGCGCAGACTGGTAAAACAGGACAGGCGGTGAACTGTGTTGAAACTAACATCAGTCTTTAATGATGGGCAGAGTACAAGTGTGTCTAAACACACAGTGCACCGAACACTCCTAACGATTGACCTCCGCAGCCGATGACCCATGCATGTGCTAATGTTAACACCACGACATCGGCAATTACGACTGAAATGGGCACGTGACCATCGTTACTGGACGTTGGCGCAGTGACAGAGCGTTTCATGATCTAATGAATTCCCATTCCTTCCCCATCATGCCTATGGGAGGGTGCGAATCCGTCGATTTCCAGGGGAACAGATTCTGACACCTGTACTGCGGGACGGAAACAGGCTGGCGGCGGCTCAATTATGCTCTGGAGGGTCCAGTGGAGCTATTGCAAAGCACCATGACGGCCAATAAGTATCGTACACTGGTTGGAAACCACGTACACCCCTTCATTACCACCATGTTTTCCAACGGCAGTGGCATTTTTCAACAAGATAATGCGCCATGTCACAAGGCCAGTAGTGTGATGGAGTGGTTCGAGGAACACAGTGGCGAGTTGCAATTGATTAGCTGGCCCCCTAACTCGCCAGATCTGAACCCGATTGAATACATCTGGGATGTGATTGAAAGTGGTGTCAGAGCTCCTCCCTTCCTCCCCCGGAATTTGACTTGTGTATGCAGATGTGGTGCCACCTCTCTACAGTGACCTAACAAGTCCTCGTTGCTTCCATACCAAGACGCTCCGCCGCTGTTATCCGTACCAAAGGCGGACATACCGGCTATTAGCTAGGTGTTCATAATGTTCTGACTGATCAGTGTAATTTTCCAGACTATTCAGAGCATTTATATAATGTTAGGAACAGATTTCAATTTTCTTTTGTTTCACCCCCAGTTGATGAAACATAACTCATATTTCTTGTATTATTGTAAGCGTCAAAAGTGTAAAAACACCGTAAAATTAGATCCGTGTTTTTTGCGCGGCAGAAATTGTAAAAACAATTGTTTTGGCTTCAGGGACTTCCAAATAATCAAGCCCATTCAAAAATATGTTCGGTATGCATATACAACACGGTTACAGTTTTAAAACTGTTGTTTACTGCTTTTACAGGGCTTCAACCGAAGTTTTCAGAACTCTAAAAAAGCCTTGTTTCTGCACCTCATGCTCTTCGACAACAGTTCTTATTGTGCGAACGAAGACTTTCCCGGTGTGTCGATGCAATGAACTCTTCACCTGTGAAGAGTTCATTGAACAGTTCTTATTTTTACTGGTCCAGCGACAATTTTAACAAGAAAGAATCAGAACTGGATTCTGTGAACGTCAGTTCACAATAAAATGAAGATTTAGTCCTCTGACAGAATGAATCTTCGATAGTATATATCTGTAGCCCAAAGAAGGCGCGGGACAATTATCTACAGAAACTTCCTGATGAGCTTACCGGCGTCTGTGTAGGAGGTCAGACTGTAAGCCAAGTTATTCATTGCGCACCCGTGGGCGGGAACCAGACAAAGACGGTGGTACTCGTAAAAGAGCTTAGCCCTTCTTTATTTGCTATAATTATAGGTCAGAGCAGCTCTTGAGGCGCGGGATAGGCAATCATTTTTTCTACCTGAAGTTCCCTCCCTGCCACTCCACAAACACCCTCCACAGCACTCTGCAACACTCTGCATTTCTAGCAATAGCAACTCCGCTAGATTACTAAAGCTGTTTCTTTGGATTCTGTATTTGGGTATGAGCCATAAGGGATATATACTGAGGAATAATAAAGATATCTTTTGAACAACGGTGTTATCGGAAGGTGTTGAAGAGCATTTGGTAGGGCAAAATAACAAACTTCGAGATTCATCAGAGAGCTGTGGTAAGTAATGCGATTTGAAAAGCACAAAGAACAGTAGAAAGAGAATACATGGATTATTATATATACACCATGAGAATTTGGTGATGATAATACCGGAAGAATGGACGGGAGGAAAAAGAGATCGAGGAATAGTCCTATGCGAGATAAGACAGCAAATAACTGAGCGTGGTGGGTAAGCGGTAACGCTCTGGCCTCGCATTCCCGAGGATGCGGGTTCGAATCCCCGTCGGGCCATCCAGATTTTTTTCTATCCATGGTTTTCGAAAATAATTCTAAGGGAAATCAGGTATAGTTCCTTTAAAAAAGGCAATTGCAAAATTCCTTCCGTTTCCTTGCCCCCCCCCCCCCCCAGTCTTTTTAGCCTCTAGTAACCTCAACGTCGACGAGGCGTAAAGGCAGAAAAATAAAATAAGTGCTGAACACTTAAGAAGAGACAACTCTGGAAGGAAGAAATAATACCGTGTAAAATTAAGTGGGAGTGTCGTGGAGCGACGTGAAATATGATCTTAAATCACGATATTAATCGTAAAAGTTCTCGGCCTGGACCGTAAACGAAATTCGGTGACCATCACTTCCAATCAACAGACGTTAGTTTCTTAATACTCTCTGCAAAAATTATTCGTTGAATAATCAGTCTCTAACATCAATAAGTATATAGACCTTTGTGTTCTGTTCTATTATCTGTTTTAAGGTTTTATAATTTCTTAACTATAAGGACAACACTTCATTAAAAACACCTATGTCCGAGGACACACGCTCAGCGTTTGTACAACTCAGGCTGTATTTATTTCAATTAATTTTCAGTGTGCTTAATGAAACTTGTTCGATATTCCTACTACTTTAATAGATCCCTATTTAGTAACCTGCAGTACAGGAATTTGAAGGGAGTGAAATCCGCCTGCTAAGCAAAAATCAAACTAACTGTCTTGTAAACAGTATTAACTACTCTGATGAGAAGACCAACTGCTCGAAATTTGGTCAAAATTGAATGGGAAAGTGCAGATTTGTAAGCAAAACAAATAAACTCACATCTCGACTTTGAATAGTTTAATTTCCTTTTCATTAACGATGATCCTAGACCACGCTCGTATCATTCGTCTACGTGCTACAAACATCCAAAGAAAGAACTGTTATGATGTTCTTGGTCTTGTCTAAGAAGACAGCGTGGAAACAACTCAACTGCTTTCCAGACTGGTGTGCTGCAGAGTAGTTGAAATGGCCTTGTGCACTGAAATAAAGGGCCATCAGAACCAGAATAGACGTCACCAAAGTTTGTGGTACTCACGACCGTCTGTGTACCAGCAAGGACGATATATTTCACTTGCCCAGAAACAGCCCTCGGCGCAGCAGCTGTTTAACCTCAACGACTGCAGGCACCCGCTAGCTGATCTGCAGTGGTATAAACTGAATCGGCAAGAGTCGTAAACATTGTGGCTAATGGCTGTTTTCACCAGACTAACAGCACAAACAGTGGTATCTTTCGACACACACTTCCGCCGAGTGGTACGCTTGAATCTTGTTGAATCCAAATCTGCTTACCGTACACATCATTAATGAACTTCATCATCAGTCAGTTCAGTCATGCCGTGGTGTGACTTCATAGAGTCACGAACTGAGATAGGACTTCAGTAGTCAACTCCATGGAAGATAATCCTAAGGAATCCTCTGCAGGTTAAGTCCAGTGACTCTCCGTATATATTTCTGCCATCAGTGTTTTTGTTAATCACTTGAACATCTAGACCAGTTTTGTCCATCTGTCACCCCTCTCCCAAAAATATGACCTTCCCCGTTTACTTTAAAGATGGCTGTCTTCACTAAATTGCGTCAGATCTTTGTAACTGACCTGACCTCAGTTGCCCCAGTGAAAACCAGTAACCAATTTTCAAACCATGTAGCCTTAAGTCAGCACGAGAAGATTGCTCTGGTCGTTCGTTGTTATTTTTTTATTACTCATGTCCCGTAGATCTCTGTGACGTGGAACATGTCACACTTGTCTTCTTCAAGCTTCTACGCACGTTTTATATGAGACTCAAAACTGCATCTTGTAACTCTGACGTCCCATACTAAGATGAAGCAAACTTTTCTGACCTTACATCTCTCTTCTGGTTATTTAGGGCTTTACACCTCATCGACGTCAAGGTCATTAGAGAAATGAAATGACTGGAAGCAACTAACAGAATTTAACTATAGCCTTTTCAATGAACCATTCTCGCATTAGTCAGGAGTAATCCTGTACAATCATAGAAACTTAAATATGAATAAACAACTAGGATAAGAGCCATAACATTCCGAATGCTTGGTCCGAATGTTACTGCTTAACCACCAGGCTTGGTATTATACGCATACTTACTGACATTTGCTAAAGATAAGTTACTACCCATTTTTTAACATAACCCCCCCTTTTTTTTTTAAGAGTCATAATCTGGTCAAATTCATTGGCAAGATAAGTAACAAAAGGTAGTTATAAATTTCCATGTCAAAGAGAACATTGCTATCAGCAAAACTGGAGTTGTTGCTTCTTCTCGTATTGATAGCTTTCTAACTTCTAAATTGCTGTCTCCAAACCTGTAGAAACCGCGAGCACTTACTCCAAACACGCACCTTACCGTTAGTGTAGATAGTTACTTTAGTCATCAAATTTCATATTAATCTTGCTGTTCCTCGATCTGTAAACCATAGAGGTGATAAAGTAAAATGACGAATCTGTGTCCAGCAACTTTTCATCTGTCGCTGACTCAAACGTAGCGGCTACGATAGTAATTCATGACCAATCTGTTAACTTCTGTTTGAGAGATGTTTGTCCTAGACCGCAGACCTTATCTAAAGGAAACTTCCTCTTTCATCACTGCAGTTTGTTTTCCTGTGGGATTCTGTCACTTTGCCACAAAGCCTCGCTAGTCTGATAACTTTGTTATTAGTACTTTTCTCGGAATTGAGGAACACATTTGATTGCCTGGGTTAAGAGTCGTGACGTATGGAAAAACCTAACCCACTTCTCACAAGAATGTCATGAGAGCTTATTGACTTAGCTCTTAGCTTACTACCGAGCGTGGTGGGTGAACGGTTAACATTCTGGCCTCGCTTTCGGGAGGACGCCGGTTCGAATCACCTTCCGGGCATCCAGACTTGGGTTTTCCATGGTTTCCCCAATAACTCCAGGCGAATGCCGGGATGCTTCCTTCAAAAAGGCCATGACTGAATTCCTTCCCATTCCTTGTCCCCAGTCCTATCCCGCCTCTAATGGCCTTAGCCAGCTTCAGCAAGGTAAAAATGTATTTTCACTTTTTAATTCCGTCTGTGAAAACTCTGCATGAATGAATTATTTGGAATGTGTGCTTCTTGTTGAATTTATGTTGGTTAATAGGAAAGAACTACATTGTAAGTCTATTGCAGATCGATATCAAATGTTTTGACCCTCGACTGTAACAAGTAAACATCATTTTACAAATATAAAAACCGATGGGTAAAAATTTTAAAGTAAGAACATTTACTAATAATTCACCACTATCCATCGTTAACAGAAATTCATTGATTTCGGACTTAGTTGGGATAAGTTGTGTCCTGGAATTTTTTTTTTTTTAAGGAAGTGACAAGATCAGAAGCTTCAAGCATAATCTTATTATGTGAGCAATTGGTTATAAAGGCACAGAAAACATGAACAAGAAAGAAAAAATTACTATGCAATTAAGTAGTAACATCCTTTTGTAAGTCACCAATATGGGTGATGTGGTTCTCTTAAAACGAAATGCATTAATATAATTTTCTACCCGTGCATGTTTTTTCTTTTTTTTTTCTTTTTTTTTCAGTGGTTATCCTGGGTAAATATAGAGTTTTTAACTTCGGCTATTTACATAACAAATTTTGCTTTGAATATTAAAGAAATATTTAGTCCTCTGTCTAAATATGTTGTTATCTGGACTTTAAAGCTTGCAATTCCTTACCGTATCGAGTAAATGAGAAATATAGTTGGCGTTTAAAGAAAAAATTAACTTCGTACTCTTGAATAGTACGGGAAAGGCATCAAGTGTACGCCGAGCCTAATGATGTTCAGTTTCAACATTGTGAGAGCTTTCATAGTTATGAACGTGTTCACAAATGCCATGGTTCACATATTTTTAAATTAGTAAGTGATCTCTTCTCGACGCTCCGCTTATGCAGTCATTCAAATCCGATAAAACTTATTATAGCTAGTACCTATTTCCTCCATTACCAGAAAAGAATCCACACTGTATTAAGATTACATTCAGTAAAACGGTGTTAATAAATCTGAAAATAACCCCAAAATAAAATAGTTTTTCCCTGCTTCGTTCATGACATGCAAGCAACGTTAGATGTACGTATTTTTGAGTATTTTTTTTTAAATACAGGATATGGACGATATTAGAAATAAATTTATAGGTCGTTTTTAGTAGTAATCTTAAGATAGAAAAATGGTACAAACTACAGAATGACAATTTTCACGGCAACTCGCATCTTTGTTCTCCAGTGTGCGAAAAAAAAGAACATGAATAAAACATCTTTGGCCTCTACTGGATTAGAAGAGCTTTAAACAAAGATTTCTTACAATCAGACGATGAAAATAAAGGGGGGGGGGGGCCCGAAATTTGACCCATTTATTTGTATATAATTTCCGATAAATTTTACAAAATTTTAAATACAGTATTTAGTTCAGAGTCAACGAGATACCTCTCATGCCCAAATTTGAAATCTACAAACTTATTTCGAAAAAGTGCCAGAGACTTTTCAGATAGAAAGCAAAGCGATAACAATGGGGCTGCGCTGTCCTACACGGAAAAGGGGAATGGGTCACGCCAACATTATAATGTGGTGAAGACGTTGTTATGGTTTAGATCTGGCCGATCCTGTTAGAAGTCCTCCTATCGCGGTGACGGAGTCTCGTCCAACGAGTCTCGTCCGTTGGCTCACAGCTAGTCACAGTTTGCTGCGTCAGACGCGATAAGGAAGGTCAGGCTATGCATCAATGCATCAAAATTTCACTTAGCGCTACTACTCGTCTCATACACCATATGCTCTAGATCAAAGCCTACTAGCTCCTACAGGATTATTATAAACGATTGAAGCGATTTCTCAGATTTACTCTGGATATATTATTTGACATATTGTCACAAAACTTTACAGCCAATTAGAAACACTCAAAAAGTTTTGCAACCGATTTTAAGAGTTTTGTCTAAAATATACTAGGCTATATTTCTCTTTGTATACTAAAATAAAATAAAAGATATTTTAAAATTTAAGTTTTTTTCGTGCTTATGGAACTAGCTACACATTTTTTGTTTCCTTTCAAAATGATAGTACCACATGCTAAATCTAGATCAATTAACAAGGGTGTTCTGTACCAGGAATTGCATATTTTAACGGAACTTAAATATTTCGGTATAATTTATATTAATGGTAAGATATACCGATCAACAATTAAGTATGATACTTTATAATAAAGTATGGTTGACAAACATAGCTGCACAGTGTATGGCAAAACTTATTATCGATTTGATATCTGCAGAATCAGTAAGAGGACACATGTAGAGTACTTGTAATATGTTAAAAACCTATTTTTAGTTTCTCTGACTATTAAATTCTTGTGGCAGTAAGTCAAATATTATTCCTAAAGTGTATATATATATGAAATCGTTTCAATCATTTATAATAATATTATACTTTAGTGGTAGAGAAAACAAATACTACATTATATTAAACAGGTATTGTTTGCGTGCGCTAGTTAAAACTTCGCCATGCTCGACAACACCAGGAATAATGGATTCCAGTACGAACCTAACTCGACGGCTTTTCTAACAGCAATTTTTTGGTTGTTTTCGTAGCCTTCTAAATAAATTTCTGGATGTTATGCATTGTCTGCCACAAACACTTAACGTTACATCGCCGGAATAACAGAAAAAACTAGATGCATAACATTAAACGTTATATGGTAACCGCATCTTGAAAATGAACATTTCTTCTCAGTACAATATAAATATTTTGCTGTTCTCTATACTTTTGAGAACTCTAAGTAATTATGTTTGTACTTTCTCCTGCAATGACCGTCCCATTGTTTTTCACCGTTTTGTTGTGTATTTAATCATATCTATCACCAGCGCATAGTATACTCTATCTACTACCCTTATCTTGTACAATTCTATGTGACCGATTTTCTTGCCCATTTACCTATGTGACAATTCATGTCTGTTTATGTGGATTATTATCAGGCGATATATTAGTTAACTGATGAGGTTGTCTATAAGGTAATTTAGTGAACATTTTAATGGTTAGAAGTGTGGCATTTGCAGTGACTTTGAGAACATGACAAGAGAGGTCTGCAGATCTACAATTACCGCCGGATAACTTCCAGAAAGTACACTCTTCGGCTAATCTTTTTGGCGGATATTTAAATAGCAATCCCTCCAAGGCCCACTTATCAAACATATATTTTACGTTTCAAACCAGTCGTATCCTATCTGTATAACAAAACCATCAGGACATTAATTTTTTCCACGGTAACTTCTCTTGGAGACTAAGACAGGTGGTTACCTATTGACTTCCCCTGTTAGATAGTTTTTGTGAGTGTTACTGCATCAGAGTAGTGAGTTATGGATGAGAGATGAAAGGAAGGAGATGGTGAAACTAGGTAACGGCCCATTCAACCCTTCCAACGTTTGTTCAGTTCAACGTGCTCAACACAGAGTGACCAAGAGAGGACTGTGGACATGTTTGGTACGCAATCTATTCATTCGGATTCGTGTTCCATCTGACTTGTCCCGAATATGAAATTCATTTAACCACGGGGACTAGAACCAGAATTCTCATGACGAGCGCCAGTCGCTATCATGATTAGAGATATCAAAACAATTTCTAACAGATCTGCTTAAGTCGTGAGCGGTCTGGTAATTCGGTGATTAAGGGTTTCGCTTTAAAACTTTGGTTAGCCGGGTACAAATCATGGTGATATTTGATTATTTTACGGGCTTTGCGTTTTTTATATGAGTATCCAACATGCTCCGTGGTTTGGATTCTACATTAAACTGTAGGTTCAGTGAAGACAGAGGTGGAATGCACGGCAGCTAGTCGAAAGACCACACGAAATTGCTTGCTTGGCTTTGGCAGTGAGATGTAAAAGGGAATTGCAACGGAAAGCGCGATCTGGATGTTATTTTGGCTTGGTGCGCTGAGTGGCAACTTACTCTAAATTGTAAAAAGTGCAAGACAATGAGCATAACTAACAAAAAGAATCCAATTGTTCAGAAATACGAGTTAAACAATTCAGTTATTGATATGGTCGATTCTATTAAATATTTGGGAGTAACAGTACAAAGGAACATGAAATGGGTCATACATATTAATTCGTTAGTAGGTAGAGCAAATTCTAGGCTGCGATTCATAGGTCGAATCTTGAAAAATTGTAATGAACAAACAAAGGAGATAGCGTAAAAATCTCTTGTGCGTCCACATTTGGATTATTGTTGTGCCATTTGGGACCCGTTTCGGAAGGGGTTGATCGAAAGTATAGAGAAAGTACAGAGAAGAGCCACTCGATTCGTTACCGCTTGCTGCAGTCCTTATGAAAGCGTCACAGAACTGATTAGTAGATTAGGTTGGGAGTCTGGTAGATAGACGACACACGTTTCGTTTAAACTTATTGGTAAACATGCGCACTCCCACTTTCACTTTTGAGTGTAGTGAAATACTTCTTCCACCAACCTATTTGAGTCGGAAGGACAGGAAAGATAAAATTAGAGAAATAAGATGCCGGACTGTTTCTTATATGAATTCTTTTTTCCCTCGTACCATTGGGGATTGGAATGCACAGCAAAGAGATTAGCTTTGGTGCTGAGCACCCTCTGCCACCCACAGTTTTGTGAATTGCAGAGTATATATGTAGATGTAGATGAAAGACACAGGGCGTCTCCATTTGATCGCCTGCATCACGAGCTACTCCTTGTCCACCTTGCGGTCATCGTGCCCCGCATGACTCAGCCTCCTCAACCAATTAACAACTCGACTTTGCTGGCACGATGCCTGGCAGCCTCCCAGCAACACATTGCCTGCCAACACATCGACAGGTGGCAAACGCGTCCTGTCGCACGCTGCGATAATCAACGACCTCTGAATGGCCGCTAATGTTCTCAAAGTTGTGATTGCCGGAGGACTGGTTACTTAATAAATTAGACCAGTGGTTCACCCAGATTTTCATGGTACAGGTTTAGAAAAGAATATTGTGAAAGGTACTTTTTAAAAAGGTAGCTCAATGGTTAACGCGCTTGCTTTCAAAACGGTCGCTACTCCGGTCCCGGCTTCGAATCCTGGTAGTCGCAGCAATGTTGAGAGTTGTGTTTGATCAGATGAGCTACGCAAGGACATTCCTTGGTTCGAATTCCACGTTAAACTGTAGGTCTCCTCTTGGGCTAACAATCCTAGTTGTAACACGATGTGTACACATCCACAGCAAAAATTGAAGCTAAGCAAAGGTTTTAACGTGGCCATACTTGGCCCAAAAGAACATATATACATACAAAATGAATACACCAATTTGGATTATTAGTCGATCTGTGTGGCTACAAACCATTGGAGATAATAAATTAAATTCAGTGAACTATCTTTAGGTGAAGATTATATTTCCTGAGAGCTCTTTAAGAACTATAAAAGTAACAATAGAACTCTTCCAATTACCAATCATGATGGGTGAGTAATAACGCTCGGGTCTCAGATTTCAGTTTTCCATGGCTTCCCAAAATCATTCTAGGTGAATACCGGAATGGTCCCTTCAAAATAAGCAATGCCAAATTCCAATCCATTCCTTGCCCCCGACTCCTTACCCGCCACCATTGACCTTACGTCGTCTTTTGCAACCAAATAATAAAAAGACATTCCTGGTTTGTCTTATTTGCCCCGATACTGTTATCAAATTTTTTTCATTTGACTTTGAGTGTGCTTCAAACAAGAATTTTTATTTTTAGTTTTATGCAAAGTTGTGACCATACCACATCTTCCTTACTCTACGTTCTATGGAAAATAACGCGGAAAATTAAAATAAAAATATTTTGTTAAATTGTAGGTGCCAGCTATAAGGTTTGCTCAAGAACAATTACTTATTATCTTCTCCGCTTGGTAGTCAACACTAGTTTAAGTTTTCATTTACATGAACAAGATTTATTGCGATTCCAAGGCTTCGCAAATTTCCATGTTGGGCAAAGCTAGGGCAGTCGGCAGAGAGATTTAATATAAAAATATTCACAAAACTACTGTTCGGATTTATTTACTCCGGCAATCGAAATGTTTATCTTGATTTTAGTGTTGGGGGCAATAGCTAGGTATAGAAAAGGTAGGACGCACAGCCATTTACGAACGTATTGGAATTAGTTCATTCAATTAGTTCATACTTTGAGTCATTCAGAGGCTGTGCAGGAGAGATAGCAGCAACCAATCTGGATTGATCCACCATATTAGAGCCTCAGCTGCCTGAAGCTGATGATCGTGTCCATCTCTCCCGTATAGATGGAATGAATGTCACTATGTAGTTAAGAATGGAACGATTTCTGCAAGTATTCTATTTGTGGGAGTTGAAAATTTGTCGTCACAAACAAATCTTACTTTAAAGGTAATTAGAGTTTTGAAACTATAGTATAATTGCCGTATATGGGGAGTAGGGTGGATTGGTGAAAATATGAATTTGTTTCTGGCCAAAAATTTGTGTGCAACTATTAGCTTCACGCTAATAAGGTGAAGACAATCTCTCGTCAATGACGTAGGAGAGCGTTCATAAACTACGAGAAGTGGCAGGAAGTGATAGGATTCGCAGTGCCGGATGTAAAGGGGGGAAGGTGGGGTCAGTCCGTGGCGCTCGCCCCGAGCGGCAACTTCAGGGGGGCGGCAAATTCGTGTTTGAAGGGCAGCAATTAATGAAGCGGCGACCTTTTTTAAATAGCTCCACTACGCCCCCCACGGGGTGGCAACAACAGGTGACAAAGGGGGTGGCAAAATAATGTTCGAAATGGGCGGCAATCTCACAGTTTTTTCCGCGGCTCGCAAAATTCCTAGATCCGCCACTGGGGGTTTGGATAGAAAGCTACACTGGGCAACTTGGGAGGAGAGGGGTGTACAAGCCAAGATACGCAGCATTTCATTCTAGTTAAAATTTGTTACAGAATTCACAGCAGCATGTGGATATTTATTTCCGTCATTTAATTGTCTCAGTATTTTAGATACCCTATACCTACAGTGTCACGCATGCGATTGACTTGGAAGTCAATACTGTTCGGGTCCTATGGGGCCGGCGCATTTGATATAACCGACACGCACAAAATATTTTCTGGAATACGAAAAAAGCTACGTTCCTTACGGGGAGGGAGGGGGGAGGGGTCAAGGCAAAAGTCACGTACGTGGGGGGAAGGGGGAGAGGTTAAAAGAGAATGAAATGGAGATAGGTAGTTTATGGAGACTCTCTAATTGTTTTCCATCATAAAGCGCTGCGGTTTTGATAGACGTTGGCCTGGTTGTTGAAGTGCAGTACGGCATAATGAATGGTCCGCTGTTCAGAAAGGTTAATAACTAATGACGTATGTAACGTGGGGGAGGAACTGCAGTTAATGGCCTCCATGAACCGAGGCGATGCCATTTCTGAGGCTGTGTAAGAGCTGCGGTATTCGTGTCGCCCCCACCTGGCTCCTTGTGTGCGCATTCCAGGCGAGGAATTTAAATCCCCTCTGAGATAAGACCGAGTGTGACCTCAGTTCGAGGTCGCCCCTGTTGTTGCATCACAGACTTCACCAACTGGGCGTAGACAGCAGAGCTGGGCCGAGACGGCGCCTTCTCTCGGGCGTCGATTTCCAAAAAGGGGACATCTATAAGATACGTGGCTCCATTTCGGTCTCCACCCCCACGTAGCCTGATCTGCCTTGACAATCCCTCCCCTCCCCTCCAATCCAAGTGGAAAGTAGTTTTTTCCCTATTAATTCCAGAAGACATTTATTGCTGTTTTCTCTTACTAAGTTATCGTTAAACTTTCTACGTATATAATGAACATGACCATTATTGCTTTATACACTTTTGCATAATTGTAATATTCTGAATGAAATGGTGGCACTAGCCAGTAATAGGGATAAACTTTTTCTAAGATACAGTCAGGTATCCTTCTTTTTTTTTTTTTTACTGCTTAACGTCTCTTAACAGCGAGGTCTTTAGAGACGGGAAAGGATGGGGAGGTGGGAAAGGAATGGGGAGGAATTCGGCCATGGCCTTTTGAAGTAAGCATCCCAGCATTTGCCTGGAGTGATTTGGGAAACCATGGAAAACCCAAATCTGGATGCCCGGTCGGGGAATCGAACCGCCGTCCTCCCGAATGCGAGGCCAGAAGGCTAACCGTTACACCACCCCAATCGGTCCTTTTCTTCTTGAGATGTTAATAAAACCAATTTACTCATCTCATTCATCTATTTTTTTATTAATAAAATAGAACAAACTATATATGCCACGTAAAAAGAACTAAGAATGGCATTTTTTGTTTTCTTTTGCTGAAATTCTATCACATTTCTCTCTACATTACCAGGAAATGATTCTTTGCCCTGCTTAAAAGATTTTTTTAAGGGGGCGTCCATTAATTACGTTATTTGTTTTTTTCAAATTTGGCTGTGTTATGAGATTTAGTGTGATCTGGTGGGACCCCCTCACCCCCTAACGTGAGATCAATCTCGTGATATTGGATACCTTTTTTTTAGCTGTATTGTTGTGTAATGGCGACAGTCTGAAATAAAAAGTTGACGTAAGATTTCCGTCCACCTCTATTTTTAGTGAAATTTGGTGAGTTTCGTCGGACTCCCCCCCCCCCCCATTTGAGCTCGGGTAATTAGTTAATGGACTCAATTATGCCGTTCTGAATATTTAACAATCGCTGTAAAAGAAAAAAAAAAAAAAAGAATCCGATATTCAAAAAAGAATGTATGCTTTCTCGGTGACTCAGTTGCCTAAAATCTTCTCCAGATTTCCACGGGGGTAGCGCGTCAGTAGAAATACAAAGCGACGAGGCGGAGCCAGCTTCTGGCTCCATCTTCCGGCGGAAGACAGAGCCAGAGGCAGGCTCTGAAACGTTGTTTTGTATTTCTAGTGACGCGCTATACCGGTGGAAAGATCGAGAAAATTTCCGAAAATTTCGTAAAGTTTGTTGTACAGCGCTGTTTGATATCACACTTTGAACTTGATATAACACTTTAACCAGCACTATAAAAAGATGCACTGTAATTCACTTGACAGAATAAAATTAGAATTAGTTAAAATCTGCCGGCCCCGTGCGATCCGAACACTATGACTCCTTTGCACTGACAGTATAAAACACGGAGATAATTCAATGACGAAAATAAATATCGACGCACTGCTATGTATTACGTTCCCTATTTTATCTGTGACAAATAAAATGAATGTAAAGCTATGTAGCAAGGCTTGGATCTCCCTCGCCCATTACGTAGCTCAGGATAGCTTTTACCCCCCCCCCCTTTTCCTCCGACCATGCCGCATAGTTAATGAGCGCTACCTAACGGCACGGGTGGCCCTTAGCTGTTTCCATTATTGCAACCGAAATGAAGCCTTTCAGACCTGTAACCGCACCTCATTCTGACAGTCATCACGCATGCGGACTTTTATAATGTCTGCTTTTGGGGTGAGGAAAGATGTGCAGAACACCCTGTTAAATATTCAATAATTTTTTAAAAGAATATACCCAGTTATTAGGTGTTTCGTGGTTTAAATTATATGTGAAAAAATAGCCCACGATACAGTTCAAATTCTAACTGTTTTTATTTCTCGAAGATATACGCTTCAAAGATACTGGTTACATGCAAACACAAACTCCCGCGATTACATTCGACGATTCTTCCAAAGACAATACTGCCGCACACTCTTACAGTACACGTAAAACTGTTCGCTTAAAATTGTCTTTACTGACGTAAACTGTGTCCATAACCCGTGTCGAAAAACTGTCTCTGATTCTCGGCCGCTCGCTATATATAAGTTTCGTCGAAAGTTCTAGAACATTACAAAGGCTTCCGACAGATAATTCTCGAACTTTAACAATTAAAAACAGATTAAAACCAATCAAAATTAATACATAATCATTTACAATCATTACAAAATGATCAGAAATGAAAATTAAAGATATTTAAACACAAAATTATCCATATAAATCACTTTAAACTGTAGTAAATTGTCATTTAAACACCTTGATACTTAGAATTACAAACATTTAAGCAATTATCTTTCATCGTTCTGTCCTTAAACATATTAAATGGTATTTACATAATTTCTTTTCATAAAACAAAGTCCATTTACACTGATTTACAGTAAATTGCAAGACAAAGATACAATATTAGATTCAATCAAACTCTAGCTTGCTACAATTGCTTCATAAAATATAATTCCATTCAAAGCCTAGGTTTGAGGGTTGTTACACAGTCCCAGAACTGCGCAATATGACCGGTTTTACAGAATTGACTTCAAACTATGGACTCACATATAAGCCACATTTTGTACATGCACGGACTTTCAACAAATTTTGTCACTAGTTTATAGACCAAAAAGTAGAAGGAATTTCGAGTAGACGTTGCCCTGTAATTAATTGAACAATCCAACAATGACGAAACATTTATACAAAGGATCTTAACGGGAGAGGAGATCTGATTTTACGAGCTCGACATTCAGACAGCAGTTCGTAACCATGGTTGGCACAGCATCTCTGCCCTAAAAAAAAACTGAGATTGGTGGGTGAGCGGTAACGCTCGGGCCTCGCGTTTGGAATCACGTGGTTTAGAATCTGGCATCACGTTTGGTTGCATGTGGTTTCGAATCCCCATCCAGCCTTCGGATCTCAGTTTTTCCTGGTTTCCCGAAATCACTCTAAGTGAAAGCAGGAATCGTTCCTTCAAAATGCTATGACCGAATACCTTCTCTTTCCTTGCCCACAGTACTTCCCCACCTGTAATGACTTCGATGTCAACAAGGCGTAAAGCTACAGATAAAAAAAAAGTTCAAACCAATGGTTAGGTCATGATCATTTTTTTCAACGAAAAGTCGAACAGTCGAAGTACGTGGTCTTAAAATTCTGTCTCTTGGCGACTGTGCCTTCGAAATTTTACGCGCAACGGTGTTCTAGAGCAAAAATAATTCTGGGCAACTGTCTTATCGAGTTGCGGTTGCCATCTGAAACGTGCTGCTTCTGCAGCAGCCGAGGTGTTTAGCGTGTTGTGTCGGAGTTGACATTAGCTGTAAGGAGATCTCGTCCAAGGTCTGTGAACCACCTTGCCTTGGATACTACTCCACACTATGCGATCCTTATCAGCAAGAGCTTCGACCTGTGCGCATGTAGAGTCGCTGCCACAAATTTATTGCACTCTCTGGCACGTACAATAGGTGCATTCCAGACATAACAAAACAAACTGATGTATTAATACCATGGACGAAGGAATATATGGAGACGACGCATGGGACCTTCACCACACACTGGATTGAAACCGGGTAGAGAGAAGTGGGGTGGGGAGGCCGCCATATTGCTAGGTCGGGAAATGGCACAAAAACCGCAAGGAAATCATAATACAACCGTGGCACCGCAATTTGATGAGGGATTATTATGTAACTCGACGAGACACATACAAAATTAAGAATAAAATTTTTTGATATCGTGCTTAGTTCTCGAGATATTTTGTCTCAAAAGTTAAGTTTTTTTTAACTGCTTTACATCTCTCAACAGCGAGGTCTTTAGAGACGGGTCAAAAGTTAAGTGTTTTGGGTTGAAATTCAGAAGACTCATTTCCCCAAAGTCAAATTTGATGACAAATTCTTATGTATCACGACCATACAAATCGAAAATAAAGAATAAAATTTTCCGATATCTCGCTTAGTTCGCGAGATATAATGTCTCCAAATTGAGTTTGTTAGGTTATGATGCGGACTGGACCAAAAGATAATTTTGCTGCACTTGCAGATTGGGTGTTTAATTTTTTACTAATCCTGGTGGTTAGGTTAAAACGCGGCCTGGACCAGAATAAAAATGTCGCCAAAGGCATAAGGTACTATACGTGTAACTAATTTTTGATAGTTGATATTTAGAGAACTAAGGGAGATATCAAAAAAAAAAATTACTCTTGATTTTTGATTAGTTTCGTCAATTTACATGAGAATTAATCATCAAATAGCATCACCATGGTCATAATAGTGCTACCAACCTCAACACACAAAATTCAATTTAAGCTACAGTTCTAGCTACAACAACATTGACAGTATCAGGATTCATAGTTCACGTAGCATAAATTATCACAACTAATTTCAACATATACCTTCAGTACAATTAATTTCATCATGCACTTTCTGTGTAAACTGAAACTTGAGTAAAGCTTACAGAATACCATATTCACTGTGCCGCGATGTAAACATGACCCACTTAAACATATGCTAATTGTCTACATTACACCAACAAAAATTTGAGAACGATATGATCCTATTGAGAGCAATGAATAAATTTATAGCGGATGGCCCTAATGTTGCAGTTACCTGTCAAATACTTCAAGAACGATAATTACAATGTGACTTACTTATGAAACGCTATTCCAAGTTTTTTCCTATCTTGTCTGTTTGTGCAACCATATGCAACACAACTTGGCATTATAGGAAACTTTAGAATATTATAAAATGAAATATTCACAGCAGCATACACAGTGCAAACAGCCCGATGTTTTGGTACTCCTATGGCCACCAGTGGCCGCCGCGCATGTGCAGTAGGAGACGAGGTTTTTTTTTATGAGGTTTGACCGATTTGGCGTTATTTCGTCTCCATATATTACTTCCTCCATGATTAATACCGATGCCCATAACTCCATCTCGTCTGCAGCGTCAACTGTTTATTCTACAAGATGAAGATAGGAAACTACTAAGATCAGTATTAACTACCTTTTACTCTTTCAGTATAATAGTAGTAACATGATATTTTGTTGACATCTTCTTTTTAATTTTTTCTTAAAAATCTTCTGCAAGTAAAAGAAAAGTAAATGTGTTTGCCATGATTTCCGAGAGACCCCGAAAGGTGGTTTGGCCGCTTTCCGACGGAGTTTCAATTTGGCGCGCATCCGCTTTTGTCGTGGCTACCTTAACCTAACTCGGTAATCCTGACGGGTAAAGGAGACCTGCATGGAATCCAAACCACTAGAGTCACAAGAACAAAGAGAATCTTGGCAAAATGTGAAGTGCCTGTAAAAATTTCAACTGAAAATAAACTTTGAACGAGGACTTTCCGATACTCTTTAGCCGCGTTTGCTGGCAGTAGACCATTCTTTGGTAATTAAAACTGGGTGATATTACCGTAGCAACATAGATTGTGTGATGAATATAAAGAGAAAAAAATTGAATCTATAATAAAATCTATGAGTAAGAGATTTGTAAATTAGAATAAGTTAGTACGACATTTGACTGAAGAAGTCAAAATTAGAAATTTGTGTGTTTTAACTCGTAGATCAAGACGATTAGATAGAAAATTTTGTTTATGAAGAATTTTTACTAAATCTAGTCGGTAAATATAATATGAGGGTTATAACGTGGTGCATTTTATCAAGGGGGCATCCATTAACTACGTGTGGTTTTTTTCCGGGACCCCTAATGGTGAGATTTGGTGAAATCTGATCGGATCCCCCCTCCCCCCCCCCCCCCCCAGGATGAAGTGAGATACTGACGGGCGCCTCCCCCTCCCCCCTTTTGCTGATCGATCTCGTAGTTTTTTTTAGGCTATTTTCGTTTAGCTCTAATATGCTTCAAGAATTTCAAAAGCTCACGTGAAATTTTCGTCGACCCCCTCTCCCTCCTAAGTTAGATTTCCCCAGAACCCCCCCCCCCCCTCTCGATTTATTTCACCTCACGTAATTAATGGACGCCCCCAAGGATATTTTATGCTTAGTTACAACAAAAGTTTTGTTCTCTAAAGATCATCCCTTTCTCTGATGATAAGCATCGATCTTCCCTGTGAGATAGTAATGTTTATTGTGAAAAATTTTGCTTCTCTAAAACAATTGTGATACTTTATCTGACTATATGTTGTTAGCTGATTTATACAGGGTGTCCTAGCTGAAGGAGAAAACCTAAATATCTTCTTTTTTTTGCGATGTATTATTCTTCCGGTGTAATTTTAATTAATGGCTTTGAAGGAGCAGTGTCGAGAAAGAAAATTTTTGTTCTAACGTCATTTTTACAAATAATTACCTGTTGTAGGAAAGCGTATTTTTTCTCATTTTTACTTGGGTTTAATAATTTTTTGCAATATTAACAAATAACCTGAAATGCCACTATTGTGGATATGTTTTAAACTGGGTGCTATCTAGAGAGACATAGCAAATGAAACAATAGAACACAGTTGTGACCCCTGTGTCATCAACAAGAAGCAATTCAGCTTACAGTGTGGCGACCTACATGCAACTAGCTTACTTAGCATTCTGTACTATTAGACCAGGCACAAGAACGTTACACCAAAGTGAGCAGGAAAAAAGTTCATCAGTTTGTTAGCACAATGCATCTTATGTTGAACCTAATACAAAAGTACTCCCCCCGAAAAGTCAAATAATAGGATCGCTCAAATTTTTATTAGAATTTGAATTCAGCGCGTTGAACCGGCTTGCAATGCTTTTAGTTCAGTAAATCATAAATACATAAAAGCGTCAAATAATGTATTGTTTTTAATTTTTTCCCTAATCATGGAACTAAGCTGACATGAATTTGTAAAACGTTAAAATAAAAAAAAATATGCATGGTTATGAAATGTTGTCCCATATTAAAGTTCGTAAACGGTGTAAGCGTCAGGAAAACGTGACGACAATAAATCATAAATGCGGCATCCATTATTACTGACAGCAGGAAGATTTTATTATTTCTCAACGAGTACAAAAGCTACTGAAAATGTGGTAAAAGTAAATTTACGCGTTGGAGAGAACGTTGTTTTTTGTTACTTTTTTATAATCGATGGTATAAATGTCAACAGCCCGCACCATTTTTAAATTTAACTTTCTGCATAATTTGCTAATACGTTTATTCCAATCATGTTCGAAGTCATAATCCGGGATACAAGTTGGGATTTCGTTAGATCTGAAAATTAATACTTTAGAGCTGCAATCGTCTTTTTATTCCATGAAAAAGCTTATGAGGGAGCCTTAGTATTGAGAAGAAATAATTTTCTGAAAGAACGAAATTGGGGAGTAGGATGACTGTTACCAACAAAGGACGTTAGGTAGACAAATGTTTCTACTTTCTGAATGAAAAGATTCAACATCAGTTCCAGATTCGAATGGGGTAGTTCTCGATTCATTACTCTAACCTAAATGATGGCTTTAAATATCGTCGCTTAATCACGTGAGATGTCGATTAATAACTGTAAAGATGAAACACTATTCCGTACGAGATATACTGAAAGCGCAATATTTAACAGCATACAGTATATCACGTGCCGAAGTGTTAAACTAAACTCTACTGTTAAGAGTTGAGTGTCATAACTTGATGATGATTTAACAACTGTTAAGGCAATTAATGTGTTAGAACTCATCGATATGTCGTGGCTCAGCTGTTAGAACGATTGAGTGGTCATTAGTCGAATGGAATTCAAATCAGAATGTAGGTCACGATGTTTCCTCAAAACTGCGGGTACAGATTAACCTTCAAGTGCCATCCAATCTTCTGTCGAATGAATGATGGTCAGTTTTGTTCTACTGAGCGTGGTGACTGAACGGTAGGGCTCTGGCCTCACATTTGAGAGATCAAGGGTTCGAATCCCCTTCCGGCCACCCAGATCTAGGTTTTCCCCAAATCATCCCAGGTGAATGCCGGAAAGGTTCCTTCGAAAGGCTATGGTCAATTTTTTTCCCTTTGACTGTCCCCACTCCTCTTTCATCTCTAATGACCTCGATGTTGATGAGGCGTAAAACAATAAACAATTTTAAAAAATCAGAATCTACTGTTGAAGTCATGGAAGGGAGTGAAAATGTCTATTTCTACCAACTATTGCATGTTGAACATCATTCATTTGAACAAGTATATATAACCTTTGCCTTATATCTCATCGACTTGAAAATTCATTTTCGTTGAATGAAATTAGAAATATAATTAACAGACTGCATAAATGTTTTTAATAATATGGTGAATTCAGAATGGTACATTTTTTTATGTTTCGACTCTTCAATGTCCACGTCCTTAGATTCGGGAGACATCGAGGCCTTGGCAATGGATTTTAAGTGAATGATCCCGTCATTGACCGGGAGTGATTTCGGAAAACCGAATTGTATGTCCTCCCAAATGCCAGAACCCGAGAATTACCATCACTCAACAGGTTCGATCAAAATGTTCGTAAATTACTGCGCAAATGAAATTCGTCCCTTGTGTAGGGTGTAATGAAAACTTACTGCTTTTTTCAGTTCATAATGTTGAGCTCATCTTTCATCTTAGATTAACTGCCATGATGTGAGTCAAGTGGCAGTGTTTGTGAGAGTTCTTCTGTGGGCCGCTAATTGCGTTAGTGGTCCGCTAACACTGGCCAATTAGCACAGACCGCGGGGTCTTGGCCACGGACAGCAGCTACACCAACACTGCTGCATTTACCTGTCTAATATGCAACCCACAGACAAATGGGTCTGCGATACTGTTACCAGGCACACGGAAATCAGGGAGGTCCATATCACACTCCCGTTGAATCGACTATTCTGACCGAGCGTGGTTACACTCTAGCCGGCAGTAGGGAGGACGCGGGTTCAAATACTCTTCCGGCCATCCAGATTTGGACTTTCTCATATCAATCCAGGAGAATTCCGGGATGGTTCTTTAAAATGTTGATAGCTGAAATCCATCGCGTTCCTTGTTCCCAGTCCTTTCCCGCCTCTAATGATCTCAACGTTGACGAGGCGTAAAGCAGTAAACATATAAAACAGTTACGGCTCCTGGACTTATAGATGAATTCTGCAGTAGACCCCACTTTGTGGAATCCGAACCACGTGCCCGAGGTTTTTTTTTTTTTTTTTTTTTTTTTTTTTTTTTTTTTTTTTTTTTTTTTTTTTTTTTTTTTTTGTAACTGCTTTACGTCTCTTTTTAACATCGAGGTCTTTAGAGACGGCAAAGGATGGGGGGCAAGGATGGGGGCAAGAAATGGGAAGGAATTCGGCCATGGCCTTTTGAAGGAAGCATCCCGGCATTTGCCTGGAGTGATTTGGGGAAACCATGGAAAACCCAAATCTAGATGCCCGGACGGGGATTCGAACCGCCGTCCTCCCGAATGCGAGGCGAGAACGCTAACCGTTACACCGTCCCGCTCGGTGTGCCCGAGGTGAAAGTCAGGTTAAGGGCCTTTGAAAATCCCATCCGAGACCGAGATTCGAACCGGAGACCTTTTATATCCATTCAGACACCTTAACTACTGAGCTGCCAGACCATAAAAGTAGTTCAGTCGGTCCTCCAAGTCAGGGCACTTCAGTGAGTTAGAAATTAAATCATCGGTAATCAGTCGCAGTCATTGTAAGATTATTGAAATGATGGCTTTCAGGCGGATCAAGTTCGATTTTATCGTTAAAAAGATAAAATATCGCTGTAGCTCATTGGTAAAAATTCTGAAAAGCCAATAATTACCCTTTTCATTCAGTTGCCGAGACGAATTATTGATTCGAATTCTTGCTACTAATTTAATAGATCAAACCAGTCTGCATTTCGAATGAATGAGCAGCTAATGCTTAAAAGGATGTTGTTACTTACAAATAAAACGCAGTTACATTATTAATCACTTTGTTTTGTCTCATGTGCTTAATTATAGCAGTGAAAAATAATTAAAAATATTACCAGCTAAATTTATGATTACCATCACCCGCTGTGACGTGTAGCTGGCGGTATATAAGTGCCGTTAAACTGTGTCTATTTTCATTCACCAGATGGCAAGTTGCGATTGCCAATAAAACTTGGCTGCTGACGGACTACAAATTTATGTGAGAGATAAGTCTTTCCCGGCGTATCTCGTCAGCAGAAAATGTAATCCGGCGGCAAACCCGTGAAGAATTTATACAAATTAGGTCCGGTTGTCTGGAGAACGGTCAAATAAGTACAATCTCTGCCACATGAGAAGAATCTTAAATTAACCCTTCTGTCTTAGCAAGGACATTTTATGGAAGGTTTATCATTTAAGACCTGTGGATGATGACGTGAATACCACAGATTATACAAGAAAGTCTATGATATTGGTATTGTCACTTGCCATATATATCGTGTAAGTTACAAAGTATTACAGTATGGTACTTTCCCACAGTACATCACCACGTTGCATTTGCCGTATACAGTCTTTCTTAAGGCAAAAAATTCAGGTTTAATGCCATCCGAACGCCTGGTATATCATAGTTAAAAACATGTTTGGTCATTACAAAAACTCCTCACTCTACGAGAACATTCAAAGGGCAATGGGCAAACTATATCTGAACAATCTGGAACCTGGAAAAGTCAAACCCGAAATAGATTATACGATAAACATAAAAAGTAAGACACTATTTATAGAAGCACCAGTTTTGGTAAAACGCTCAGAAATAAACAGCAGTGTACTTTAAAATTTAAAGTATATGTTGTCACTGATAGTCTATAGCTATATCCCCAATCTCACATCTGTTTGACTCCACATTTTGGAAAATCTACTTTTTTTTCTTACTCCGCATATCGTCTTAACGTACTTATTTTAAAGTGTTTTCGTATTTTCACTACCGGCTACGGAAAAGACGAAAATACAGCGCGATTTAGTGAAGAAGAGATGTTATAACGTAAGTGAGGCTTTTAATATCGTTCTCACGGTGCGTCAGTGCAAGGCGAGACGTTCCAAATATGTTCAGAGCGTGAGTCACTCTTTGTGGCTTCTGGGTAACGGGAATACCACCACCAGCAACAGGCAAAATGACTCTGTACACTGCTGTTGATGCCGTCAAGTATTTTCATGACAGCTGCAGGGATACAAAAAATTAACTACAGCTGCAATGCGGCTGACACCACTTTCTCGATTTTATGACAGGTTAAAACCTTTTTTCAGAAAAAATATTAAATAAACAAATTTCAGTTACGAAATCTATCGAAGTATCCTAGTTAGTATACAAATCATAACTACACGCTGGTGGGGGATTTCATATTTAAACTATAGGATGTAAAGATCTTGATTTATCAACTGTTGATAAATTGTCCAGATCTTGTCAAGGAGGTAATAGTAAAAGGTTTCAAAATTCTTCGTATGTTCAGATAAAGCGGATGTATCAGGGCATCACGTAACCGAATCGTTGGTCAGCCACTTGCTTCAATATCGAATACCGATGGTTGAGTGGTTTAATGGCAGGACTTAGCATTCGGGAGAACGCGGTTTCGGTACAGATGTCGATGGGTTGAGGACTTAAAAGTTCACGTCATACAATTACATAATTTAAAGTAAAAATTCGTGTGACAAAAAAGTAGGCATGAAAGAAACTTGCCCTTTAGGCATAATCTCATAAATAATAAAGTACTTCTATTTTCAACCGTTCGACTGATTAGATCACCCCACACATATGCATAGGCTTGGGAGTTTGTTAGCTGATTTATATTCCGGCGATAGAAGAAAGTTTCGTTTTTTTTTTTTTTGTTGTTTTTTTTTTTATCTGAGCAGCAAATTAATTGGGGTAATGGTGTAAAAATTAATGACTGTAGAACATCAAGATTTCGGTTTTCCATGGTTTCCCGATATCGCTCAACCAGTCCAGGTAAATTCCGAGATGGTTCCTTCAAAACGCTGTGGCCGAATACCTTCCCGTCCCTTCCTCCCGGTCCTTTCCCGCCTCAAATAACCTCGACGTCGACTATGGTGTATAGCCATAAACAGAAAAAAATATATGTGCGAAAGGCATACAACACTTTTGATAGTGATGAAGTCGTTAACCGTGCCGTTGTTGTTAGTATATTTCGAAAGTGTAAGCATTAAAATCTGGCAATGTGTCATACGATATCAACCAAAATAGTATTGTATCGTACATACAACACTTTGTTCACACTTGGAGATTGATTGTATGCTGGATGTTGAAATCTAGGGTTCGATTAGTGATCGTGAAGTTCTAAGTTTTTCTTTTAAGTCATAGGCAAGACAACTGCGTTTCCTTGCGTGTAAAACACCACCTTCCCCCGTACTATGTTTACGCCACTCAGAGTAGGGTGAAGTTCCAAACGCTGGTCTCAGAGAGAAAATTCCTGGAATCATCCATCGTTAGCTGACTCTCGGCGGTCCAGTTCTAACCAAAGATAGAACTGGCTGTGCTAACACAAATACTGTATGCGCTTAGGATCATCAGCTATGAAACAGTCGAATGGTATCACTGAGTTGGCCCAACGCAGAGCAATCAGATGGTCGGTTGCTGAACGACCTGTGACGCCGACCAGAGTGGGTGAACCACAATTGTTAACTTGACGACCAATCATGTCAAGGTCGGCTCAGTGTTGTGCTGACACCGGTCAGGTGAGCTCAAGCGTTCTCGAGAGATGCTGGCAGCTGATAAGAGCTACCCGCACTGCCAGCTGCCTTAGCGAGACGAGGTGACGTCAGTGGCGCAACGCCCGCTCAGTTAGTGATGCAACTGGGCTACCCACACTAACACTTTTATTGAAAGGGGGTTTTATGGCTCGTCGACGACGAAGTCATTAGTACCGGGAGATTAAATCGGACATTGTATTAATGGAGTAACCATAATGGCAATCGCCTGGAATGATCTACGGAAAGCATAGAAAATTAAAATCAGGATTGCCTTTCCGAATGCCATGTCTATCGTGGTCTTCTAGTTTACTCAATTATACTGCTAGCTTCCATTCCTTCGATCGACAATCGGTTGTAGCATCCGTTATCAGGATTTCTCAGATGTTGGAAACGACTTGTCTTTAACTATAATAAGATTGCTAGTTCTATGACCAGAAGACAATATGTCCTAAGAGACAACCAAATCATTGCTATTGGAAAGAGCGTTTGTCTACGAACTGTGCGGCTGCAAAAATTTCCTCTGAGTGAAGTGACTCCCACGCTTAGAAATAAGAACTTGGGAAACGGTTACCGTAAGGCAGCCGAAGCATAGTGGTGCCTCGTAGTACCCAGTTCTTGCATAGCAGTGCGCATCTGCATCTCTACCATTCGTAATCTGATGAGTCACAAAGAATTGCTCAGTATTAGCTTTACATCTATAGGTATCGTACTTTAATTCTACGTATTAAGAAGAGCACGCATAGTTGAACAAGGTCACTGAAACGTTAAGACGGTGTCTGTCCTTCAGATACCTGTCCAAGCCCCATTGGTTGGAGGAATTTTGGCTAGCAGGGTACGAGAGGTGATGGTGCACGATTATAAATCAGTAGACTGTACCAAAGTTAAGGATTTAATCCAGAAGTATTTATCACCGCTTATATGGTTATACTATATGACACTGCGATGATGTCCATTTGCTGTAGATATCAAAATATTTATCTTTCGGAAGATTAGGACTGAAAGAGCCTCATCCTCCCTCTTCTACCATGTCTCATCCACGACGATAAATATAAATTCTATTACAGCCATCTACACTTATAGTAACACTTTTGACCACTTATACACTGGGGAAAACAACTGGAAACCAGCTTAGTTACCAGTTCCCAGGAGGTAGTTATGAAGGTTTAGCCTTACAGATAGTAACGGATTACAGAAGGTGGCACACAATTCCATACTACGTTTTGGAGTTAATTCAGGCCTTTGATAAACGAAATTTTACGACGAAAAACAGAACCAAAAACCGGGGAACTTAATGTGAATCTCAACCGAGCGTTTCCTCTCCATTGTCTATGATCTAAATTTTCCACCGAGCGTGGTGGGTGAACGGTTAACGTTCTGGCCTCGCATTCGGGAGGACGCGGGTTCGAATCCCCGTCATCCAGATTTGGGTTTTACATGGTTTTCCCAAATCACTCCAGGCGAATTCCTGGTTGCTTCCTTCAAAAATGCCATGACCAAATTCCCTCCCGTTCCTTGTCCCCAGTCCCATCCCGCCTCTAATGACCTTAGCTGTCGACGAGGCGTAAATCAATAAGAAAATTAATAAATAAATAAATTTTCCGTCAGTTTCACTTAAAACACTGCATGGTGGAAGCATCTGCCTTTTGTCAGTAGTATACGAGGAGACTACATGTTCCGTTGTACAATTTAGTAACTAGTTATGATTGGATCCACTCGCCGGAAGCTCTGTTATATATGTCTTGATGAGCGTTTTTAAGTTAAACGCTGAATGAAGGGAGAGGGTAAAACCGATGTACGCCCATTCAGGACTACTCTTCGCAAGGGCACAAATACAAACGAGGCTACTAGGTTTTACGTCCCCATCCGACGGATGAATAAACATACACTTTGTCCTAAAATTTTAGTCCTGACAATTGGTACAGAAACTGATGCTAAAGAACTGTGCACGACCACCTCTCCTTTCCTGCTGGCCAAAAGTCGAACAACCAAAATTTATTCCTTCATCTGGAATCAGAATGGCTATTCCGTATCTCAATAACCTCCACGAACGAGGCTTGTTCAATAAAGTATAAATAAATAAAACAGCTCACCCCGTAGAACCGTCTTTTATGAGCTAGCCAATGGGTTTCAGAGCTGGTAAAACCAAGGGTTTCGTGGAAGCTAACGTGAGAAACAGTACACAAATTTAATTTAAACCGCAATATTGTGACGCGAGTTACATAGAAAGGGTTGTGGTGACGGCATATTCTTCATTCTACTGTAGCGCCCACGTTTATGCAGGGCTCTATCGGTGTCAATCGTATTAAGCGTGAATGGGGCACCCTCTACTTTTCCAACGCAGAAACTTAGAAGTTGTCCTAGATTATGCCGTCTGTTATGACAGTTCCATCAGATGGCGTGCTGCGTAGCGTATAGTATACCTCCGGCGGGGTCAAGGGTGATGTTGACATGTTAGTCCGTTAGATGCCGCTGGCAGATACCGAGGCTCGACGTTCACTTTTGCAACAGGTCCCGGCGGCCACTTGCTACAGAACTACACTCCTAGCCGGGGGCCTTTCATAACGGAACATTCAGTGACTGTAATAGACACAGTAATGCTAGAGGTGCCGAGAGCGAAATGGTCCCAGTATAACACGAAATTGTGAGTGGCAGAACGTACTTTGCACCAAAACTAATTTCTACTGAGTGCATCCCAATCCCGAATGGCACTAGGGAAGAAATAATTCATTTAAGCGTCAATGCTGCACCTTATCCCTACCGTCATTGCGACACAAGGAGCTTGGCAGACGGAATATTTCATCACATCTGTAAATAAGTCCTCAAAATCAGAGAAATAACAAATATTACGGGTATCTAATAAAATGTCTCTGTTGAACAATTAGGGGGAAAAAATGGGACTAGTGAGAAATGCGGTAAGAAACAAACAGCTCGAGAACAAATATACACTGTAAATTATGTTATATTACCCTGTTACAAAAGTTCTCGTTCTCGGACATAGCTTGCGACACCAATTTTACTACTTGCTGGCAAAAAAATGGACACAATATCCTGGGAATCTTATATTTGTCTTTAGAGATTGATAATAAAATTCCACATTTTGTAGCTTTCCACTAATAAAGCCGTCCAATGCCGACGGATAATTCATGCCCTCAATTTTCCACCCAACGGCTAATTTTATTTGTTATATGCCAAGTGGGGATTATTAGAGATCGCAATTCCGCTACTACAACATGACTCCGCACGGGAAATTTGCGTAGTAATACTGCAGTAGTCAATTGAAAGACATTGCAAGTAATAAATTTTGAAGTACCTGCAGCGCTATCATGCTGTATTACAACCGTATTACTGTTTGAAATTGATAGTGTGGGGTGTATTACAACCTGCTTGAAACTAGTACCTCTTGAGAATACCGCAGTGTTATGGCGTCAATAGTCAGCACGGAGGAATGTTGTAGCGGAATCGGTATCGAACTTCGGTAGACTCACTAATTGTGTGCAAGGCTTGATATGTTTCTTCGGGTCTAGTGTAAATCCTTATCTGAAAAGTAACAGTCTTTCCTTCAGCAAAGCGAACAAACTATAATACAAATCTCTCAAGAGTTACTTTCTGACCGAGCGTGGCGGTGTAACGGTTAGCGTTCTCGCCTCGCATTCGGGAGGATGGCGGTTCGAATCCCCGTCCGGGCATCCAGATTTGGGTTTTCCATGGTTTCCCAAATCACTCCAGGCAAATAACGGGATGCTTCCTTCAAAAGGCCATGGCAGAATTCCTTCCAATTCCTTGCCCCCATCCTTGCCCTCCATCCTTTCCCGTCTCTAAAGACCTCGCTATTGAGAGACGTAAAGCAGTTAAAAAAAAAAAAAAAGTTAATTTCTGTTATGACTTCATGCCTTGTTGACATAGTTGTCATCAGTGGTGGTAAAGGACGGGGGGAAAGGAACTGGAATTAATTAGGCCTTGTCCTTTAGAAGGAAACAAGCTAACAATCACTTGGGGAGATTCCGGATCAGCATGGCCGGACGGGGATTCGAAACTGCGTCCTCCCGAATGCGAGGCCGAGCGTTACTACTCACTCACCACGTTCGGAGATCTTACAAGTGTTATGTCATTTAAATATTCATATTTTGTGGTGAAGTGTACGCTACCGACTGTTTCTGAGCAGCGTGACTTAGGGAAACAAGCGGGAGGAGTAACGTTCGAACCTATAATCGTGAGAGTCCATATGAGACTACTACGCTATCCTAAATCGCGCCAGGCGAATGTTCATAACACTGTTGAGCCTACTGTTCGGAGCTGTATGTTGCGTGCGCTCAGAGAAGAGGCAAGGAATGCAGGCCGGACGTGAGCTTGTGTAAGGCTTCACAGAGCCCAACACGGCTGGCTGTAACCTAACATCTTAATGGCCCTCCAATCTTGCGTCCAGGTCCCCTACCACCTCGGTGAAGTCATTCAACGACAGCAATTTCAGAAGTATCTGGACTCGACTGAAATGGTATCGTGATTTAATACGAGAGTTTATTGATTGTACAAGTAGTGATAATCGCCTGATAACCATATAGCTCAGTCGGCGAAACTATTACGTTCTGTAGAGGTTTTATTCAAATGACGAAGAATCTGTGTATTTTCTCTAAAATCAAGCTACAGTATAACTTTCTGAGCCATTTTAGTCAGATACAGATGCTGAAACACTTGTTCCAACTACTAAAGGGTCGTAGTGACAAGACAGGCAAGATAAGAAAAATTAGGTGTTGTACGGATGGTCATAAAAAATTCTTTCTTGCCTCGTGGGATTTCGATGCACAGAGTTATTTCCGGTGCAAATCACCCTCGAATTATGTGAGCTGCAGAAAATAAATGTAGGTGTATAGAGGAGAATCGGGTAATATGGAATAGTCTGGTAAAATGGTATACCGAGGTTTCTCCTCTGCCGAATGCTGCTGTATAGTGGAAGCACCATCACCTGCTGCTCAAAACTACTCTGATGCTTTGTTATGAAGGTCGGTCATTTGGGAGCTGAACTGTGTTTGCTGTCCAACAAAGTTTGTGTTTCCACTTTCGAGAATTTTCGCAGATTAGTTTTCTAAAATATATATAAAATATTATATTTATTTTGTTGATCGTTAGTCTTAGTGTAATGTGTACTAAAAGAGTGATGGTTTATTGTTCAGGTCTTTTTTCTGGCTTCCATCTTTTTTTTATGATATCGTCAAGCCTATTTTGTCCAAGATAGCGATTCGGATAATATGAGATACTTAGTATTCCATAAAACCAGCTATGGTATTTCATACAACCTGAAAAATAATTACTGAGTTGAAATACATTTTAATTAAATATAATGTCAGTAATACGATTTTTGTTAATATTGATTGAAAATAATAAAATAACAATTGAGAAAGTAAATATTTCTTAATTAATTCATTAATTATGTTTTGTTTTAAGAAAAGCTGACAAAGATGATGATGATGTTGACTAAAAAGTATTATTAAATCCGTATATCTCAATTCCAGATAGTTTACGTTATATGAAACCTTCTATTCCATATTACCCTCCAAACGACAATTTTTTTAAAACTAAATGTTCTAATAAAAAAAATCTGTTTTGACAGCTTTTTATTAGATATATGTATTACAAGAAGTTGAAGGTTGTATTGGTTTTAGTTTCAGGTGTTAATTTATTTTCAGTACTATTTTATACAACAAAACATAAATGGTATTCCATATTACCCGATTCTCCTCTATCACAATCTCTCCATTCCATTTCCTAGATCACAGAAGGGAAAGTAGAGTTTTGTTTCCAAAAATGAAGCTCAGCAGCCGGGACAATAACAAACGCTCTATTGTTTTATTTCTTTTTAATTTTTAGTAGATATAATAACCAATCATTGAATGGTAATGGCTGATAACATGTGAATACGTACTCCAGTTATTCGAAGTTTTTGAATGACGCAAGAAAACAATAATGAAAACTCAATCACAGTAAACTGGTGGTGAATGATAATTGTACATACAAATAATTTTATCAACTTAACTGACAATTTCAAATTATTTCTTTTATATCGGAGAGCACGATATCGTGAACGAAATTCCTGATAAATCTCTCCAAAATTACAACTTCTCCAAATTATAGGTTTTTTTTTTTTAAAATTCGTCTGCAATAAATTTTTTATTCTGTTTTCATACTTTGATTCAAATGGCTTTAAATATTAATTTGTAATGTGTTAAAGCGCTGTGACGGCGTACTTGGAGAAGTTCTGCCGGCACGAGTTCTAACCTTTCGCATGAATAACAGCCGTGCTGACTTCGATTATTAGGTGGTTTTCCGCATTTACGAGATCTTACAAGTTTTAAAAAACTCACAGAACCAAGTGAAATGGTGTCACATGATACCTTCCTGTTAACATGGGATATAGCATCGTGACAACTTTTTTGTTATCTTTGTTAACTATTATTATAGAAACGGACCTTGTTTTTTCGTATAAATTAGATTTTCATGTTTGTAATATAAAGTCATCCTATCTTACCTTCGTATTTCGTATCTCTGTTATTAGTGTAAATATAACGATGTGTGTAAAACACATATGCGTTCTAAATTTAATAGCTAGCCGTCAAAAGTGAAGAATGTTTTACTTCAAACTGTTAAATGAGCCCTCTGCCTATAGCAGCTTCTTTGAAACAAGCAAATATCCACACATCCATACTATAAATTAAAACGAGTCAAGTGGGTGGTTAGTTTTAGGAACTGGCATTCGGAAGGATGATATTTATATTCCAATCCAAAGTTTAGTTTTCCGTTTTTCCGCAAATCACTCCATACGAGAGTATTCCCGTGTTTTATCCCCAACCTTCTACCGCCTCTAACGACACCGACTTCAACTAGGTGGTAAGGCCTAAGTAGAAAAGATAACTAAACATCAAATACATATCATAGCACCAGCTTAATTTTGTAATTTATCAGAATCGTTGTCATAGGGGCCATTGGAGCAGTGAGAGGATTTCGGGGAAGGTAGGAAACGGAAATATCCCATGGCTTTCAGGAAGGCAGTTGCTAGTAGTGATTTTTGAAAACCACGTAAAACCGAAATCTGTATTTCAATTCCGGGTTTGGAAACTGCATCCTCCATAATAACAGGACAGAACATTTTCGCTCTCTGATCAGGCACGTTACTTCAATTAGAAATCTGACTCTGCTCGGATTAACTGACTTCGGTACAGTTCGTGGGACGCCCGGTACAGAAATCATCTCTGATTGTAATAGAGACTATTTGGCAGTAAGCAAGTATCTGTAGAGATGAAATTTACAGTTGTGCACTTGTAAAATAGTGAAAATAAAGATTTGACTTTAAAAAAAAGCTTTCAAGCGCTGCACAAAAATTGTAATATTTAAATGGTAGTCACATATGTTTGCGCCTTAATTTCCCGATACCTAGGGCTCATTTTGAAGAAATGATTGTAACACAGACATATGGAGTAAATACCCTTCAACATATACTCGGGGGATCGAAATCCGTTCTGAACAGGTCTGATGGTCTCCAAGTTAGTGCATTTTAGCTGTTTGTGCGGATGTTTCAACATGAGTGTTGAATTCGCACAACCAACAATGCCATTATAGTGGAAACAGAATCTCCTGAAGATTCGCAAAAAATCCTAAATAACAAGGAACTGGCTGAAAAGATGCGATGCGAACTCCCTAGAAAACGAAGGCCACTCATGATTTTTTACGACATACCAATAACAATTCATGTAGACAACCTTGCTGATGCTGTCTACCAGCAAAACCTTGAGGTTAAAATAGAGAAAGGACAATTTATGGAAGGTTTTCAACCAAAATTTAAAACTGGACCTAGAGAAAGAGCAACAGTTCATCATGTTGTGGAGGTGAGTCCTTCTGTTAGGAAACTTCTGTTGCAGCAAAAGAAAGTCTTCATAGAATTTTCTGCTATTACAGTGAAAGACTACGTTGTCGTTCCAAAATGCAATAAATGTTTGGATTTAGGACACGTCAGTAAGCACTGCAAGAAGAACAATAGTTCTTGTTCGCACTGTGGAGAAGAAAACCACCAAAGGGATCAGTGCAAGAAAAGTTCTCAACCTTCAATATGCATACCGTGTAACAGACGGGGCAAAAGCTGCAACAAGAAGGGCAAAGAGTGTCTTACCTACCAATTACTCCTACAACGAGCTGTAAACAGGACTGATTATGGATAGTTTACTACAAGGAATAGATATGGGAAACGACATATACTCTCAACTGGCAAATGTAATTAGGAAAATAGTTGAGGATGTAATTGGGAAGGAGACCACAAAAACGAAAGGAAATCCCCCTTCAAGACAAAAAAGAAATGCAAAAAGGGCTGCCTGCTTCAGAGAGAAACTAAAAATGGAGAAGAATCGTAATAAACAAGATGTTGGAACGCAGACGGACGACCACTCATTACAGATCAACGAAATCTCTTCGAGTTCCGCCAGTCATCCCCGGAATCCTTATGTCAAAAGGATTGGTCTGGGTTGGAATACTGACAGACCAAATGGGGTTGAACATTACTCACGACCTGTAGCGAGTACAAAATTGGTGGAACAACCGCTGAATTTTGGAAACATAGCAGACAGACGCAGTTCTATAAACCCTAAAACAATATACAGTGATTTTGAAACTAATTTAAAACTCGGTCGACTGGAGGAGGCTCCGAATCTCAATGTGGCGCTGAGGCATCTAACTCGAATAGCGCATCCGGCTGGTAAATATGTAACCTTCCCTCAGCTAGAAGCGATTGATCGTATACATCTAAAATCTATCAATCTTCCTACAGAGACTTCTCAGCTTCTCTCTCTCGTGCATAAAGTCTTCGAAAGAAGGAATGAAACTTTTGATCCCGATCAAATATATAAACAGTACGTATTAACTCATGGGCGTATAGTTTTCGATTCACAACTCCCGTGGCCACAGTGCAACGTCCACACCAGACATCCATAAAACACAAAATGTCTTGTATGCTACGAATTGCACAACTAAACGCCAGGAGAAGCAAGTTGGTTCTGCATGAGGTGAGGAAGCTATCAGAGGAACATAAATGGGATGTCATATGCCTTCAGGAGACACATTCATGCTTCGGGAAGATTCCTTACATGCCGGCATCGTCACAGATAATCTCAACAGGTAGAAACCCTATGACAGCAATAGTAGTGCTATCCAGACAAGTTACTGTAACTAAGATAGTGCAGTTCTGTGATGAACATACGACATGTGTGGAGCTCATTGCCGACTGGGGTAGTGTAATTCTCGTCAACATGTATTTTCAATATAGCGATCCCATTGAACCATACATTGGGAAAATAAGAGAAGTGTGCACTGCCCTAGAAAACAGACCAATAGTGATAATGGCTGACGCCAATGCTAGATCCGAACTCTGGCACAGCGGGGAGACAAATACGAGAGGCGAGCTTTTAGTGGAAGCTATTAGTGAACTGAATCTAGAAGTAAGAAATCTACCACATAAACCCTACACATATAGCAACCGAGCAGGAGCTAGGTCAAACATCGATGTAACATTGACCAATCTGCGATGTGGGAACTTATTGAGGAATTGGAACGTTTTAGAATTTTTAACTACCAGCGATCACAATGTCATTACTTTTGAGTTGGTCAGAGGGAGGAATGATTTTGACACATCGGAGGCGCAGATTTCCAAGGTACATTACAACATCCGACGGGCAGACTGGAACAGGCTGAGGGAAAGTTTTGCACAACAGGAAATCATATTACATGATAATGATGTAGATCGAGCCGCAAGAGACCTTACCCGGGCACTCCAAATATCAATGAGGAGATCTATTCCTCTAAAGAGAATCATTGGCACAGTTGACAGACCTTGGACAGATAGACTTCAAAGACTACGACAAAGGATGCACAAAGCAAGAAAAGATTACCAACGTTGCCTCATCTTCAATGTTAGAGGACAGCTCCTGGAAAGATACAGACAAATTAAGAGTGAATTCCAAGAACTGTTAATACTAACTAAACAAAAAAAGTTGGGAAACATTTGTAAAAACAAACTTGCGTACAAACCCCTGGGGTATTCCATACAAAATTGCAGCAGGAAAGGTAAAACCCCCAACTACACTGTCTACTGTGCAGAAACAAGATGGAACCATGACTACGAGCTGGAAATCTACTGCAGAAGTGTTACTCCAAGAACTCCTTCCAGATGATATAGCGGAAGATGATGAGATGGAGCACAGAGCGCTCCGTCTGGAAATTGACCAACATAGGCAAAGTACCACCGACACTCCAGATATTAGCATCTTCGAGGTAGTACAAGCAATAAATGCCTTGTCCAGGAATAAAGCTCCGGGTCCGGATGGTATTCCAGCTGAAGTAGTACAAGAACTGGTAGTGCCAGTAGCCCCCACTCTGTGTAAGCTCTATAATGCATGCCTGCATCAGGGAAGAGTACCAAACATCTGGAAGCAGAGTGAGATATTAATCATCAAGAAGGGAGATGATAAAGATCCAAAATTGCCTAAATCATATCGACCCATCTGCTTGCTAAACGTGCTGGGAAAAATACAAGAAAAGGTGCTGTGCAAGAGGTTACAAGAACATTGGGAGAAGGAAGGGATGAACCCAAACCAATATGGATTCAGAGCGGGGAGATCTACAGAGGATGCAATCAACCAGACAATGAATCTGATACAGAACTCAAATCAGAATTACGTGATAGGGATTCTTGTCGATATATCCGGGGCATTTGATAATCTATGGTGGCCTGCACTTTTTGCAAGGCTTAAGGAACTTAATTGTCCAAAGAACTTGTATAACTCCTTTAAAGATTACTGTAAGAACAGATATGTTAAACTCAGGTGTCCTGGAGTATCCATTAATAAAAAGCTAACAAAGGGTTGCCCACAGGGATCCATTTTTGGTCCAATATTTTGGAACATTGGGCTTGAACCGGGAATGGCAAGGCTGCAAAGAATGCCGGAACTCCTGGGACTTGTTGCCTTTGCAGATGACCTGTTCTTAATTATAGAGGGTAAAACCAGAGCCGAAATTGAGGCTAAAAGCGCAAAGGTTCTGCGTGAACTCAGTCGATGGTGCAGACAAGTCAAACTAAGGTTAGCACCTCAAAAAACCTGTTATATGTTATTGAAAGGTAGATTACAGAGCAATCCAACCATTAAAATAGACGGAGTTACAATAAGAAGAAGTCCCTTCAGTCGATACCTTGGTGTGAAATTAGACGAAAGCTTAAATTTTATGGCCCATATGGAGGAAGCATGTGGGAGAGCCACCTCAGTCATGAATAAACTAATCAGTATGGGGCAAAGGCGTTTCCAACTTCCACCGCTTATTATTCGAATATACCACAACACAATATTAACATCAATTGTAGGGTATGCAGCCAGTGTCTGGGCGAAACACCTCAGAAAAGCAAAACCCAGCCAACTTTTGAGGAGGACACAGCGAACTATTCTAATCAGGCTGAGTGGTGCTTATAAAACAACAGCAACTGATGCCCTTACCGTAGCACTGGGGGTGTGGCCACTGGACTTGGAAGTTCGCAAGCGGGGAGCATTATACTGGCTCAGGAAAGGGAATGCGGAACAGGTAGAGAGAATCACGGGAGCACCAGCAACAACAGCTGCAGAAGTAAACAAATTGTTATTGGAAGAATGGCAGCAAAGGTGGAATGTTAGCACAACAGGAAGAAGGACATATGATATGTTTCCAAGTGTCTGTGAAAGACTCAAAATGTCGCATCTTCACCCATCGCCTGGGCTGGTACATTACATAACGGGTCGTGGCCCTTACAACAGTGAACTGCAAAGAAGAGGAATAGTGGACAATGGTAGCTGTGACTGCGGAAGCGAGGGCACTCCGGAACATGTTGTATGGGAGTGTATTTCAACAGCAGAACAAAGAACCCCGTATCAGCAAATATTACAGGCCAGGCGCATTTTTGACATATTGCGTGACCAGGAATTGTGGTACTTTCTTGATGCAGCTTGCAATCTGGCCTCACAAGCAGCCAAAGAAAGGTTCTTGGCACTTAGAAACCGTTTCAACCGACAGCGACTGAGCAGTGATGATTCCCGAATAAAGAAACTCCCGATGGGTCGAAGGAGGACACCTCCACTTCCAGAAGTCATCTCCTGAGGGAGGTAAGTTACTCCGAAGTGGCTGTGCCGGGAGTAAATGTGTAAAAGTGTAGTAAATATACAAAGTGAGAAACAGTGAGACAACAGTGCAGTAAGTGATTTGTGTATGTGAATGTTTCCTTGTTTAATTATATATAATAGTATCTGTGTGTGAACGTATGTTATTCAAATTACAAATTTACAGTATATATCAAAAATAAGAACACTAACACATATCAAATATATGCTTACACATTGTTAATTTAATTATGTAACTAATTTCTGTGAAATTTGAAAGTTTATGCGTTACAAACTAGTTTTACATCCTGAATAATATTTAGCTATTATTTGCAAACTATAATTATCTTATGTACCTCTTGTAATATATTGGAAATATGGGCCCAGAATAGAAACTAGGTGCTGGGCTATTATGTACCAGGATATAAAAATAAATAAATAAAAAATAAAATAAAATGAACTGCCGTTTTGAGTGGGCTGCTAGTCGCCGTTTGTCGTTCGGCTCTCTCTGTACGCTGTGTACGGCTTCTCTACCGGATACGGACCACACGCAGTCTGGTCAGATGAAGACATAGTGGAGCATGGAGAATTTTCCTCATAACTATAACATTTTTTAAATGTTAAACTTTTCCCAGTTGTAATATTTCATATTAATTAAAATATTTCTCCGTTTGTTTTACTGCGTTAACTCTTTCCCCTTATTGACGTCTCGGTTAGCACTTGGAATCACATTCAGGGGTTCTGATCACCTACTGAGACTGAAGATGTATCCAGGCGAAGATCGAGATTTCTCAGATAGAAAATAGTTAGCGCAGCAGAACAATGTATCAAATATTGTAATTAATATGAATTAAAAGTCGAATCTCAAAGCAATTTACGCACTTTCATTTGGTTTTAAATCTAACAAGTTCCTTGAGTTTGTGAAAGTAGATTTTTTTCCCCTCATTTCCTATGCTGACAGAGTTTCGCTTTACTGCGTATTTCCGCTCTGTCGTGTCTTTAACTAACTGGTAATCCAACCGACTATAGGCGACTACTGAGCGTCTTAGAGCACTTCGCCTGAAGACAGGTATGGGATAAGAACAATTAATAATCAATTGAAAATCTGATTAAAATCCAGATTTGAAGCAAAGGTCTCTGTATCTAGATCACAAATATTAATGAGATAACTTATCACTCCAGCCGTCACCAGTTTTCCTACCGGTAATTTTCAACTTCTTATAAGCTGTCAGACATTACGAAGCTAATTTACAATTGTAGAAGTAGAATAGCACATAAGTATTATTAAACTTTTGTATTTGTTTTCCGCCACCCAAATAGCTTATATTATGTACAAAGGTCATCTGAAAATTTCTGGCCTCTAACATTATACTGTGTTGTATTTTTTTAAAAATCAAAATGTTTTAAGAAAATTACAGTCACTTATAGAAAGTGATTAACAAAATTTATGGAAATTTTGTGTTTTGTAGTTTGGAGGTATTATCCATCTATATTCAAGGGCAGACAATTTCGAACACCACCATCATAAATTATCTAAAGAACACTATCGAGAAGGGGTTATAGCCTTTCATGGTTGTAGAGTGGTAACATTTGGGACTGGGATTATGGAGGACACTCATTCGATTCCCCGACCAGCCAAATACATTTCGATATTCTATGCTTCCCCAAAATCACTCGTAGCTCAGAGAAAGAATGGCTGATCTTATTTCGACCGAGCGTGATGGGTCAGTGGTAACGTTCTGGCCTCGCATTTTGGAGGATTGTTATAACTTACATTTATCGGACCATAACGAAATAACGTTGAGACCGCGCTTAGTTTAATAACTATATGCAGATTTCTCTTCTTCCACACAGATAATTACATTATCAGCAAACAACATCATACTGCTATTAATGCTGTCTCAAAGATCTTTTATAAAAAAATTAAGAAAAGAAGTGACACTAATCAACTTTCTTGCATGATGACAGGTGCGTCGTCAAGACTAATACAGGCACAATACGACCGATCTGTTAGGAAATCACGTACCCATCCACAAATCTGGCCTGGTGGGTTGGTGGTAATTCTCAGGTCTGATTTATGTTCGAATACCCGATTTCGGTTTTGCATGGATTCCCGAAATCAATCCCGGCGATTGCCTGGATGGTTTTCTTCAACAAGTCAAGGCAAAATTCCTTCACATTCCCTGACCCCATTCTTTTCTCGCTTCTGATGACCTCGATGTCGAAAATGCGTAAATCTATAAACAAACAAAAACAAAACAACAAACAAAAAATAAAAAATAAAAAGCTATCCATGGCTTTGAATCGGTTGAAGAAGAATGACCTTTGAGCTAAACTCAGTGCTTCTTCTTACATTAGATTTTTAAATTACTGTCATTTTATAACGCCTGGGGTGTATATTTGAATCACGCTGTGTATGCGTGGCGGTGATGTTTGAGTGGATTGGCGTGTGTTGCAGCTAGTCGTTAAGTGTCTCAGCACTTGTGCCAGCAGTTAAGTCTTCCTCGCGAAGCCCCACAGGACGGCGGCTTTGGTCGTGCGGCTTGTTGCCTGCCATCATAGAGGATTATTGCCGGTGACACAATTGCCAGGGAAAACTCTAAATTTCGTTAACCGTCTTAGAAAAAATTGTCTGTTAAACTCTCTTTAAATTATACAGGATATGAGCCTGTAGCGAATTCATCAACGGACAGTAAAAAAAACTGCCTTTACAGAGTTTGGGAAGCGTTTTGTGCTCGACAACGACGTTCGGGAGAAAGCTGGTTCAATCACCAGCCCGACCAGAACAATTTCGGTTTCTTGTGGTTCTCGAAATCATTCCAGGGCAGCGTGGTTTCTTGAAAAGGCCATGGAACATAGGTTTCCGTTATTTGCCTCCAATTCTCAACCGTCTCGAATAACCTCGTCGTCAAAAACATTATACCAAAAAAGCACAAACCATTAAGGAAAAGAGAAACGGAAACGCAGTTGGTTGCCCGAAATCTGAACAGACGAATGTTGGGATGTTTCCTTGAAAAGGGCATCGTCGAATTCCTTCCTGTTCTTAGCCCCCAGTCCTTTCCCGCCTCTAATAATCTCGACTTCAACGAGGTTTAAAGCCATAAGCAAAACAATTAAGATTCAACTGAAACACTGGCTGTGCTAAAATATTAATCTTCAAGTTGTTTTTATAAAAACAGTGTTACTATGTAACATTCGGACAGTTCATCTGCAAATATGACGACAGTCCTCAATTACAGTGTTGGAGAACCATGTAATGGAGTCCGCTAATAACCTGTAAATATGTCAAGCATCGATATTTGCAGTCTGACCTACCACACACGAAATATCTGTTAATGACATCTGAGAACAAAGCCCTAATCGCACGAAAATCGACTAACACTGCCACTAATTTGATATTCATTTTTTTCCACTTAATTATTTACATACATTATGTAACCATTTGTCCTCCCTAACATGTTTAATTAAATCTTCAGTTATCATGCTGAAGATTTAAGGTTACCTATAGTGTTTAAAAACACAGAGCTGGTACTTAAAGAATTACTAGGTGTCGTAAGGACAGCATTTCAATTAACGCTGCAAAAATTCAATTTTTTTTCTTAATTCAGTATCATTATGTGTGGATCATATGTTGTGGTTTCTAGTTAAAAAAAAAAAAGGTGGGGGGAGGGGTCTCTAGCAAGTGTCATTACGTTTCGTAATTGTGTATGTTCGCACCGACCGCGCTTTAGAGAAACGCCGCGCCGGCATGAATTAGTCTGTGAATAGCACAGCTCTGTTGGGTCCGCCCAGTACAACAGCGTAATTACGCCCCACATAGAGTAATTTTGTGTACGTCCGCAGGGCAGAGCAAATTGCGTCTGCAGCGTACCCCATGCCGTAAATAAAATGCCCGACCCTTCGCTCCGTTCCGGAAAGTCGCTAATCTTGTTTTCTGTCTTGTTACAGGTGAGTGGCTGCCTTGATCCTGCCTGCGGCTGCGTGAGTAGGAAACCAGAAATTAGTTTACAACCGCGAGGTCAGGTCACCTCACTTTTCATCTCTCAACACACAGGCCACGTACTGAATAATCAATACTGCCAAACTGATTACTGAAGTTTTTTGGGTCAGAGGTGCTTAACCTTTGTAAAAGGGTATTCGGCTTGATCACTGCGTTGCGCCACACACACACATAGCATATACAAAGTAGTCTGAAAAGTCCTCGGCGTTTTTTACGTTGTTACATATACCTATCTTATAATGGTAAATTTCTTTACACAGTGCCATAGTTTGTTTATGTTTCTATACAACGCTAACCACCATAGATTCGTGTAATGATTGCGTAGACTTCCGCGGTCAATGTACGTATTGTCTTGATTCTCTGGGTGGAGCCGCGTCGGTTCATGAAAGCCATATCACGATGACTGAACGTTAGGTTTTGATAAATCGACGCAGCTCCACCTGGAAAACCAAGATAATAGTTTCATCTGGTTACATATTAGTACCAACCACGAAAATTAAAAAAAATAGTACTGTTGTACGACTGAAACAATGCTCCAGCACTGAAGTCCAGTAGCATCACGAGGAATTCTGTGTTCATTCGAAGAAATTGCAGATGTTTATTTTTACAGCGTAAACTTTTATTTAAAAGTATTTTCCTTCCAACACAACAGTAATTATTAGCAAAAATTTTAAGTAGTGTAACCAAATACGTCAGCAACTGTACTGATAAATTTCTAATTAAAAGAAAGATGTAAGGAAACATATGTACCAGAACAGATTCAAGCTGCAAATTCATATTTACATATAAATAAGGAAGGATAGGTAGAGTATGTCACCTACATGCAGGAATATGGTTCAACACAGAAATATTGCGTTTATTTTGTGTGTGTGTCCGTCGTTTCCAACCGCCGTCATTTGTGGTAAGTGTTGTTTCTTATTTTCCTATCTTTCCTTAATTCCACTTCCTTAAAGCATGTGCATAACACAATTAATTTAACAATTTCTATTAAAGAAACTCAAAACAGGATAATAGAATACGTCACATTGATCAAGAAATATGTAGTTTTAATTCATTTTAAATAAAAATTCGATGATTTTGTCAGAACTGTTTAACTTCTTCAAATTAGAATTTGGTTAAAACTTTCAAATACTTTTTCATCGTACAGGCCGCAGACCCGAGTAATATATTGGGCACTTCAAGTTTATCGCTTTCCTTGTCACAATCAACACTTTACCCTCCATTGATTGCCAATCATTTAAAGACTCCCTGCTATGCGAAATTTGAAGCTGTGTGGCTAATTTAATGTGGGACGGGTAAGAGATGTTGATAAAGCGTATACCGTCATCGCAGAGTTTTTTATTCTGAAGGAAGTTAATGTCACCAGCGCAATTTCAGGCCAGCAAATGAATATAATATTGTACTATGCCATTACTTATCTTAACTGCTACTACGAACTGCCTAAAAAGTACTGAGCAGCTGTGTGATGAAAATGGTGTTGGTAGAAAAAGTACTAACAATCAACAAAACGTTAGTCTGTATTTCCATTTTGCCGATATTCATCGTCAGTTTGAAATCGAATTGTTGTCTCACCTCTATATTGTTTACGAAAACATTTGCTAATAAGAGGTTTCACTATTTGTGGAATCTGATACATAAATGCTATTTGCTTTCATGAGTTACCGAAAGCTAATTCAGTATTCAACTCGATATTTTGCCCTTGCTCACAAAATTCTCATAACACCGCATATTATCATCGAAATGTCTGCTACATCCACAGCATCACAATTTTTTTTTTTAAACCTTCAACCCAAAGATTAACTGAAAACAAAAACGTTTTGAAGTTTAGTAACGTCTGATGTTGTCTGGAAACAACGACGTAGGCAAAATTTTCTTTAGTTACCTTAGTTAACTTTAGTTCAATGTAATCTGGTAACAAGCTACTTTCAATTGGACGCTAAAAAATTATTAATAAAAACAGATAAGCCACTTTCAATAGGATGTTAAAAAATATTAATAAAAAAACAGCTATAGGGAAAAGGCTAACAAACAAAATTATTTGTAGCTTTACCAGAAAATTGTTAATTATTTATTTGTCCTCATCCTTTTTTCGTATATTCATGCATGAAGTGTTTGGTTTATGTTCACCATTAGATACTTGAAAATAGGGCGGAAATATATATTAATTTTCCGTGGATCGTGAGACGCAGAATATTCATGTCACTCCACTCACGTAAAAAATACGACATTACGAAGGACATAAAATTATTTTGTCAAATATTCTAAGCAATAATTTTCACCCGTGCTCTCCTTGGAAGGCGGTTACAGCGAGTGCTATGGCTGCCATGGGTGGACAGGATGTGACAAATCGAGTCGACCCCGTTTGGCGTTGTAAGTGTCCCCTTTATGTCATACCTAACTCCAGTGACGTGGAACCTGTCGAAACGCTTTGCTCCTACAACGATGTCAGCTATGTTGAACCTGACAGCGTTACATGTGCTCGCCGCTACGAAATTTTATATAGCGGGCAGCATCGTCAATTCGGCATTTTATTTTTCGGCGAGACAAAGTCGCTGAAGCCGGTTGCCGTGTAACTTGCGTGTAAAACAAGTTATACGTTAACAGATCCTCTTCTTCGAATTCTGCAGACATAAAAGTGCCTCCTGCCACGAATTGGTATCTTAATTCTTTTTCTTAATATCTTAACGTTTTTAAGAAGACAGGACATCGTATGCAACCTACATGAACATTCAAAACTCAGTATGTATATGAACTTTCAGTTATGTAATTAAAAATTAGACTGGTGAGTGACAGGTAACACTCTACCCTGGCATTCGGGAGGACACGGGTTCAAATACCCGTGCGGCAATCCATAATTTCTCGAAACCAGTCGAAATTATAGCCGAATCCCTTCTGTTCCTTTCCCCCAATTTTTCCGACCCTAATGACCGAGACGTCAAGTCCAAAATAAATAAAAAAAGTTATGTCAAATCTTGAAGTCAGGAAAACATTCACTAGATATGAAAATAACTTGTCAACTTTGTAACAAATTTACAATGTATTTCTATATTGATTTATACTCTCTGTGTACGCAGACTATGTAGCACCACTGGATCTAAAAGTGGAAAGTAAGGCCATGATGCATTTAGTAGCTTAAATACAACTGCTAACGGTGCTCTTGCTATGCTGGAATTATTGTCCTCTGCCTATCTAATTGTCTGCCATACACCGGAATAACCATTGAAGGGGTGCCTTCCTGGAGATGTATCAAGTATCCTAAGCTCCCGTAACTTAAAATTTTTCGAGCCAGAAAACAAGCCGTGCAGAAAACATTCCAGACTTTGATTCATATTACCAATCCTTAAATCGGTGCTGAGTACGTACTTCGAACTAAATTTAAGTCTTCCGTTTCAAGCGGATTCTAGAAAATAGAATCCAGACATCCAACCAGTTCCACTGCAGAAGATCTGACAGCTGTATGGAAACAGTAGTAACTACGAAACTGCCTTCCGTAATGCAACGATCTGCCATACATCTCCAAAACCGCTAGGATTTCAGCATACTTGAGTTGTATCGTTCATGATCTACCAAACACCAACAAGCCGTTACTGATGTGAAGAACGCATTTAATAAGTGGAGGAGGATACCATCGCAAGTATGTGATTGAGGGACCGAAGGACATACCGTTAAGCGTATTCTGAACGAGCATCCCATACGTCCGTATAGTAACGATTTTGTAGACTTCCTCAATACAACTAATCAAGTAATAACTTATGTAAAAGTTCTTGATTAAAGCTCTAAATTTCTTGTGTTTAATTGTTAGTTTTCCTCTGATGTATGTGCCGTAACGCCAAATAGATAAGGAAATGTGTGGCGGTATGTGAGTGACATGATTAATATCTGTCGTTATTACTGACTTTGTGAAACGGAAAGTTTCGGAATAGAAATGGGAACTAGCCGGCATTCGAAGGATGCTTTCCGACAGCGGTCATAAGATTACTGGACGTTGACACTGGATCAGAACCTGTGGGGAATCTTCATATCCTAAGGAATTGTACGTTAATGCAGTGAATAAAAAATGGAACAGGCAAAACAGTCGTCCATTGATAAACTCCCTAAACGCCAATAGATGACGGTTCTTTCGGATTGGGTAATACGGAGTGTGTTATCTGTCGACATTTACTTCTCTTCAGTTCCCAGTAACCAAAAAAAATTCATAAGTGAATAGTTGTTTACATGATTTTAATCCAACCTTTTCTTCACTGACTGCAGATATGTAAGACAACGTTCTAGACTTGACATTTGTGATCCCTGCGTAATATGTTATTGAGTTCGGTGCGACATGTTTTTTAGAAAATTAAAAACTATGGAAAAAATGCTTCCTAAGTACAGAGTAGTTTTGGATCGTAGTAATTCTGTGATATAATTGCTCTTGCTCTAAATGAATCGTCGCGTCACCGCAAACTGTTCGGTCCAAAGGCTGCTGCAAACGACTTAACTGATCGGTGATTCTGTTCCCATCTCAGCAAAGTAAGATGTCAGTCAGCTGTTAGAACGTAATGCGAAATAGTCAAAAAGGTCAGTATTCCTGTATTACAAAAAAAATCGTTGCAAATAAGCTGCCATATCACATTATCACATTCGTTATTTTTGCTTTGACTTTTTGTCAGTTCTGCAACACTTTCACATAGTTTGTATTGAACATATTTTGTTTTGTGCTCTATTAAGTTCAGTAATTAATGTCACCAAGAGACGTATACAAAAGAATTTTTGTCGAATATACCTGCAATGTCCTTAGATGAGCAGTACCAAACGTTAACAGTTTATTGTAGATCTGAGCTGGAAGCTATGAATGCTATTTCAACAAGCAATTTACTTTCACTTCACAGAGCCAGATACTTGAAAACGGAAGAAGATATTGAGGATTAAACTTCCCGGATCAATGTCCGCGATTATAAAGTCGCAACGTAAACTAACTCGGTTAAAAGCGCTTCCACTAATTTAGCTGTTACTTGAATACAACACTTCTATTTTTTTACTGAAGCAAAATTATTATGACATCGTTGCGTTCAGTTCCATAGCAAATCAGTTATCCCGAAAAAATATTAATTAAAATCTACACTGTTGTCAGCAACAAATCTGTTTCACCTGGACGTGAAGCCACAAAACGACCTTGTTGTGTCGGTGGTTGTCTTACGTAAGCAATATTTATACAAGTATCTATAATATAAACTCCAAGTGTGACGATACCACTGTAACCAATACAGCAACCATTCTTATCTCTAAAGTATGACGTTTAATCGACAATTTTAAGTGCACTAGTTATCTATAGCACGTTTCTTTTTCAACAACACATTACTACAGTCTTAACGGAACGTCTGAGATAAATATATAAGGTAATAAATTCCGTGTCGATGAAACTGCTGACAAATAAATTGCACGAATGTTTTTGCTCTCATTACAGGGCTTTCATCTTTAGTGATCTATCCAATTAGCTGTGTCAGCTACATCTCATGTGTAATGAATTAATGCTATGGTGGAGGACGCATTGCTAAAGACATCGGGAGATCATGTTTGGCGAAATACATAACTAAACAAAATTGTAACAAATCTTTTTTCCCCTCTTTTTTACGTGAACTGGTCAGTGCCTTTAAACATTTTTGGGGGGAAATTTGTTTACGAGTATGTTTTTTAGATACTAAAAGACATCATTTGGAGAAATTTCAACACAAACAATTCGGCGTAAATACATAGCTGTGATTTGCGCCGAATAATAAGGGTACATTTTATGTCATTTCCAATAAACTTACTTTGTCCACAGTCCGAAGTTTGGTTGGATCCTTCGAAAGGAAGCATACTAATTGTAAGTCATTGTGTTAGAAGTAGGCACGTGCAGTTTAACGTGGATTCCGAACCCCGGGATGTCCTTACATAACTCATATGATCCTTTTTTTTTATCTGCTTAACGTCTCTCTAATAGCGAAGTCTTTAGAGACGGGAAAGGATGGGGACGAAGGAATGGGAAGGAATTCGGCCATGGCCTTTTGAATGAAGCATCCTGGCATTTGCCTGGAGTCATTTGGGAAACCATGGAAAACCCAAATCTGGATGCCTGGACGGGGATTCGAACCGCCTTCCTCCCGAATGCGAGGTCAGAACGCTAGCCGTTACACCACCACGCTCGGTTCATATGATCCAACACAACTCTCAAACCCGGGATCGGATCATAAACTTTCGAAAGCAAGAGCCTTACAACTAAGCTACCTGGCCGCTCTCAGTACCAATATGCAGCCCTGAAAGCTGGCAACAGAACAGTTAATATGTTGCTCTGCTTCCTCCATATCTTCACTGCAAAACTGACAATTTTCCCTCCTTGTATCACCTAAAAATAGGTTATTTAACGCACCTACCTTCATGGAACTATTCACTGACTCCGCACGTGAGCAGCTACAGGCTGATTGTATCTCAAATACTTTTTGCGGGTAAATGAAATGTCATTAGTCCGGATAAAGGAAAGGTCCGCAGTTAAAGGAAATTGGCGGCCTCGGGCTCCTTGGCGAGGTCCCTGACCCAGTTTGGCGTATGATCGGCCGAGCCATGGGGCCGGGTTCGTGCCCCCCGCAGGAGAGCACCACTATTTATAGCCTCGAGTCAAGGTCGCTGTACTACGCGCGCCAGGCGAGAGTACAAGGCCACGCGATCGTCACGCTGTATGGGATTACCTACCGCATCCTCCAACGCCTTGTCGCACCACATTACATCACGCCCCGCATGAATATTTCAGCCTCATAGCTACCTGGATATTTTTTTCTCTTGCCAGTAATTTATCGCTAATCTTGAAAATTCTCTACCTAGGAAACAAAAAAAAAACATAAACTTCTAATTTCAGGATCACTTTATAATATACCTTATATGTAGGTACGTATGTTCGTTTGGGCCAACTAGGACCACGTTAAGCCTTTGTCTGGCTTAAATTTGCTGTGGATGTGTACACACCAGTGTTACAACTAGGATTGAGAAGACCTACAGTTTAATGTGTAATTCGAACCACAGAAGCGCTCTGGAGTACTTCACATTATTCATTGAGCTGTGCCAGAGGTGAAGGTCGGGTTAAGGGATTATGAAAATCTCTGCCAAGACAGGGATTCGAAGCAGTGACCTTTCGAACTCCACACCGAGCGTGGTGGGTGAATGGTTGACGTTCTGGTCTCGCATTCGGGAGGACGTGGGTTCGAATCCCCGTCCGGGCATCCAGATTTGGGTTTTCCATTGTTTCCCAAATCACTACAGGCGAATTCCAGGATGTTTCCTTCAAAAATTCCATGACCGAATTCCTTCCCGTTCCTTGTCCCAATCCCATCCCGCATCTAATGACCTCGCTGTCCACGAGGCGTAAAGCCCAAGCAAAAAAAATTGAACTCCACTCAGTTGCCTTAACCACTGAACCACCAGGTGGCTCATATAATATTTTAAAAAAGTTTCTTGTGACGAGCTATTTTTCTCCTTCATACTTAACCAAGCTATCAAAGATAATGAACCATTTCAAAAGAATCCTAATTGGGAATCATAAGCTCAACTGGTGATTCACTGTTCATTCTGTTCAAGCATACCTCATTAAATAGGAGCTTCTTGAGGTAGGCGGATAAAAGATACTATAAAAAATCATAAGATCTTAAAAACATGGTTGCCGGAAGACACAAATGATTTGGTTACCATCATGTTCTAGGTGCAAGTTTAATTTTTATAAGTATTTATGTCGCTGTAGTGTAAAATTATCAGTATGCCGTGAATACAATGACCGACGAATGCGTGCCATTTCAGTATAATTATATAGTGTGCTGGGTGGACAGTAACGCTCTGGCGTCGCATTCCGGAGAACGCGGTTTCGAATCCCAGTTCGGCCATCCAGATTTGGGTTTTCCATGGTTTGCACAAATAAATTCAGAATAGTTTCTTCAATAGGCCATGGCCCAATTCCTTTCATTTCCTTTCCATCAATCTTTTCCCGCCTCTAATGAACTCTAAACAGATTATCCATAAACCCATAAAGGGGGGGGGGAATAATTTAACTGCAGACTGGTATGAAAAGAAATTACATAGCATTACTTATTTCAATGGACTGTGAGCATATGGCTCCTTGCAAGGTCTGCTAGATTATAATTCTGCTGGTATCATTCAGGCACCGATTTTCTCAAGCGTAGCTGATGTGGCTTTCGCATATGACTCCAATAACTGCACGTACGTACAGCATACGTGATGGAGGTATAACGAGCCAGACATTTCCTTAGTTGTTTATTACTTATTTCAAGGTGTAGTAAGTAAAGTAATATCTGCTTCTGATATCACCATTTAGATACTTGATCAAACAATATAGGACTGCTGAATTACATCAAAGAAATACCATTATGCTTACAGCTCGTGAAGTGCAAGCCTGAGTTTCGGAGAATATGTTTGCTGTACGAAGAACTTAAAAATAACCATTATCAAATATTCACGAAAAGATTTGTCATTACTTCTTCTATCTGACAGTAAAGTTATACCCATTTGAAATATTGATATTTCAGATCATTTAAACAATCTACTAGCGTGGGTAAATACAGGGTCGGATCAAGGAACAGCTATAACACACAGCAGTTTCCTTCGAAAAACAACAGCAATGAAAATTTTCTTTATAGCCGTTCGCACGAGAAGCCTGTTGAAGTGCCTACGTAGCACTGAGCCAGGCAAGCAATATGCACACAATATTTGTTAGCAAGAAGCGCGTTCCAGACAGCCGCAGTGAGAATCTTGTTCCCAAACAGTGAGAACCAGTCTACAGCCAGCACGTCATGTTTTATGGGCTGCCGCTGTGTTTGGAATTCACGGCCGGTTACATCCTTGTCTCAGAAAATGAAATTCCCGGCACATGTTCAGTTATACAGCATCACGTGTAGCTGAAACGCTTGTACGGCAAATTTGCTCTCGACTAACCGAGCTCCGGTAACAGGCGGGTGAGTTGTAATAGTCCGCGATCAGGCTCCATAATTTCAACTTCCATCTGTTTTTTTCTTAACTGAAATCCAATTTTTATGGATGGTTATTATTAGCAGAATTCGGTTCTGTTTGGTTGCCTATCAAAATATGTCCGCAAGTATTTAATTAAAATTTCAAAAAATAATTTTATTTGAAAAAAAATTGTTCACTTGACTTTAAAAAGAAATACATTTAATTCATTTCAGAGAGAACTTAAAAAAGTTTGGGTTGGCTATGTAAAAGTAGCCGCAAACAAGGTTTTTTAGCTGTTAAAGATACGTAAAAACGAGAGAGAGAGAGAGAGAATGTACAACACCATCGCTCTGACACATCCCTACAGATCGTCGTGGCTGGTTGGTTAGCGCTCTTTCCTCGCATTCGGGAGGAGGCCGGTTCGAAACCCCGTCCGGGCACCCAGATTTGGGTTTTCCCAAATCACTCCAGGCGAATGCCGGGATGCTTCCTTCAAAAGCCCTCGGCCGAATTCCTTCCCGTTCCTTGCACCCACCCCCATCCCGCCTCTAATGAAATCGACGTTGACGAGGAGTAAAGCCTCAAGCAAGAAAAAAAAAGTACATATCTCTAACAGCTGGCAATCCCTTCCTTTTATTTTTTTTAACTGCTTTACGTCTCTTTCTAACATCGAGGTCTTTAGAGATGGGAAAGGATGGGGGGCAAGGAATGGGAAGGAATTCGGCCATGGCCTTTTGAAGGAAGCATCCCGGCATTTGCCTGGAGTGATTTGGGGAAACCATGGAAAACCCAAATCTGGATGCCCGGACGGGGATTCGAACCGCCGTCCTCCCGAATGCGAGGCGAGAACGAATCCCTTCCTGCCACCACTTTTACTGAGACAACCAAAACTTTTTAAGCTCTCTGTGAAATGAATTATAATTTATTTAAAAAACAAATGAACTATTTTTAAATTTTAGTTAAATTACTTTCGGCTATATTTTGATAGGCAACTCTGTAGAACCGTATTCTGCTATTAATAATTATAAATAAAAATTGCGTTTCAATTTAAAAACAGATGGACATAGAAATCAGGCAGCCGGATCTTAGACCATAACGCTCTACCCTTGCATACGAGAGGACACGGGTTCAGATTCCCATTCGGTATCACAGAATTTGTTTTCCACGGTTTCAGAAATTACTCCAGATTAACGTCGACGAAGCATAAAACCAGAAGTTAAAAACAGATTTAATTTAGTACTATACTGGCTTCGTGTTGTCAGTACTGATATTGTTATCAACTTAATGAAAATGTTATAGTGAAAGTAAGGCCAATAAAATACAGTAAAAATCGTCTGGAATTCTGAAACTTATAAAAGTAATGAGACAGAGAATTACAAAATTGCCATTAATTAATTTAAATGACAATAAATAAGAAGAAGGTTGTACAGGGCGTTCGCCGGAAAACGCAACCCTCCCAGTCTGTTGCCGTCGGCAACTTGCTCGGACAGCGGGGCCAGCAGTTTCCGCCACGCGGCACCGTGAATCACCGCACTGTTTAACACCTCCGCTGCCCCAACAGTGCAGTGCAGTGACCCTTACATTGTTAAGAACGGTTTCTTTGCATTGTAGCTAGTTTGTGACTTCAGTCTCTTATTAATCAGTGTTGTGAATAAACGTTTCTTTGCGGTTTGGCTGGTTTGGGGCTTCATACTCTTACTAATCTGTACCGTGTTTGAGTGTGAGTAAAATTATGGTACGTTACAGTTTGCAACAAAGAATATTTCTCTACGATACATATGTGAAGAAGAAGTCGTTTAAAAAGTGTCGCAGTAAATTTCGTCGCGAATATCCTGGCGCTTTACTGCCAGCTAAATCAACAATTCTGCGTCTGGTTAAAAAAGTAAGCGAAACGGGTTCATTTTTTAACAAAAAGAGACTGTCGGTCAACCGTATTCTCACAGAGGAGAAAATTGACGATATCGCTTTTCGACTAGAACAGTCACCCAAAAAATCTTTAAGTCAGTTAGGGCAGCGTGTGTCTCGAAATATGTTCAGAAGATGTGAAATGTGCATTACACAAGAGTGTCAACACTTCCAGCATCTTTTATAAGGTAAGCTAATGAATTACGTCACATTTAAATGCTTAGCACATACAAGTTTATGAAATAGTCCGCGGCCGACGGTCGAAAAATGCCGGGAGCTGACCGCTCACTCGCCGCGAGCAGTTTCTTCCTTGTAGCGCTAACAGTGGGTTGCGTTTCCCGGCGAACGCCCTGTACTTATGTTACCAACTAGGAGAAATACTGCAGACACTAGAACTTTTAAAACTGGAAGGAAATCTTTCTTCTTGCCAGCATAAATCAAATGCTGAAAATATGCTTAGATATAAAAATAAGTAGATGCAAATACAGAGGTTTGTTAGAATTGAATTCAATGTGTACTAAGTCATTTATTTTTGGCATTTAAATAATACCGACCTTATCTCGTCAGACATTAACCCTTGAAAAGTTTTATTTCACATTTCCGCATATACCGAGATGTGAAACATGTCATAAGGCCGATATACTACACTGCAGGGGTGGCCAACTCAAATGATCTTGCGGGCCACTTCGGAAATGCATCATAACTCCGCGGGCCGCATATAAAATCATATATCCCCATTTTATATTTAGACCCATTATAGACTTTTTTTTTTTTTGGAGCGAAAAACTGAATCATAATGAGTTATTATTCGTGTTTCCTATTATTCTTAAATGTAAACATTGATAATATAATAATAATGATACTCATTATTTAGACAGATAATTTTTGAATATATGGACACACGAATAATGTATTGTTTTAATACATTGGTTTTCACTACTTTGTCCATTATAAAATAAGTATATTGTGTAAAAGTGTGATGAATCTTGCGGGCCGCGGGTTGGCCACCCCTGTACTACAGCATACCAACAGCCAACAATCAACATATTAGATTTAGACCAATAGTTTGTCAAGATAACCTTTTCTAACCGTAATTCTTCTAAGGTAGCGTGAAATTTTAATCAGCTACTCTCCCGTTTTGTCACTTCACGTAAAAGAGCCAACTTAAAAAAAAAAAAAAATACTGCTGAAAGAGCTTTTTCAGTGTGTTCTGTTCACATGTGTAAATAACCACACGGGAGCTGATACGAGTAAGCTTCTAATTTCAGTTTACATATGTAGATTATTTCAGATTTTTTAAATGCTTCGTTCCTCTTCAACGAGCTGGTTTTACCATATTTTTATATGAATTATTCGTGAATTGGACCTTTTCATTTTTTGCAGTCTCCACAAATTCATTTTATACTGCATTTACAAGCTGATATACGTTAAGACATGGCGTCTGAAAAACTTACTATCCAGCTATCATCCAACCGTAATTTGACATCCATTCCGCACTGGCAGCCGTAAATATTGCGTCTCCTCCACACATGGCTGGCTACAACTGAGTTTAATTTCCTGTCCAGAAGTGGTTTGTGATCCGAGGAAGGTTGCATTTCCTGTAGGAACACAATTAGATCGCATAGCCTTCCGGTGCAGTAACCGACGGCTTTGTTGGGATTGCTGACCTAATCGTTACAGTCCTTAGTCCCCTCTAAGCGGCGATACGGTTCAGCCGTTTTGTACTGATTGGCGAAAACTGCTTCACACAATTATGTCTACCTCTGCCAACTTGCTTCTTTTAAGTGAAACAATTTGTAAATGTCCCAAGCTCAGATTTTCGTTAAACTGTGAGTCCAGTCACAACAGGAAAGAAATGCTCTGCCACTTGAAACTCTATCACCCAGGCAAATCATTATGTGCGTTTACTTATTCTTAGAGGCATAGTCTGTAATATCTCATTGATTTCAGGGATACGATGGTTACCTGAAAACTATTCAGACTCAAATAAAGTCATATACTACACTCTCTAATAAAAAAAAAAAAATTACAGAATTCCGCTAGAAATATTATTTGTAAATTTTGCTTGGCCTTCTCTGCTAAGCTAACGACTCATTCTGCATTCCTTGTATAGTCGTGCTAAAATGTCTTTCCATTATCAGCTGGTTAAAGGTACAGGTCCTGCAAACCGAAATACGACAGTGTAGGTATAGTTATGGACACGAGAAAAATGGTAACGTTAGAGTAGTTTGAAAAGGGATTTCTTGAATTGGTAATTCTGGAACGTCCGTAAACTACGTGGCTCGGTTTAGGAGGGGAGGGGGAAGGGTTGGCTGGAAGGCTACGCTGCGCTACGGGAGGGGAGGAGGGGTGAGGGGGGTTTCTAAGCCAGGTCACGTAGCTTTCCATTCATTTCAATTTTCATAATTAAAATGAAGTGCAGAACACTCAACACCATGTGAATATTTATTTCCTTCAACCATTTACTTATCTGCGTATGTAATTTACTATAGTCTGACAAGAGAAACCAGTCCAAAAAATATTCTGCAATCAAAAGTGAAAAAAACTACGTGCTACGTGGAGGAAGCGGGGGGGGGGGGGAGGGTTAGAGGCAAAAGCCACGTCGGGGGGTTCACAGGAGGCCAAAATGGAGCTACGTGGTTTATGGACGATACCTTATTATGATCACCCGAGTAACTCGCTAGATCTGCAAAGACTGAAGATTTCACTATCCTGATGTTGATTTTGAGTTTTTTTGGTCCATTAACACGGTTATGTTTCCATTTTTTTTCCTTATGGCTTTATGCTTCATCGACGACGAGATCATTCAATGCGGGGAAACAAATGAGGGTAAAAAAAAGGAAAGTAATTCGGTCATGACCTTTTGAAGGAATCATCCAGGCAGTCGCCTGGAGCGATTTCCGGAAACCATGGAAAACCGAAATTTTGGCGGTGGGACGGAGATTCGAAACAGTGTCCTCCAGATTGCGGGGCCATAGCGTTACCGCTCAGCCACCATGCTCGGTAGTATGTTTCCTCCTGTCCGCTGTTTGAGTACCGAGTACTCTGGAGCCTCTCCCACTACCTGCGATGCTCGGCTGACCTTGGCCTTGCTCCGCGCCTTCGTCTCATGAAATTCAAAACACTCCTCCGCTCGTCAGCTCGCCCGGCTGGCTGGTTTTCAAATTAGTACCAGCTCGCGCAACGCGTGTTCACTTGTAACAGAGCCACTGAGTTCAGCTTCCTCGCTTCGTTCTAAGAAAACAACTGTTTCACGCCGCATCTAAGGGAGCGTGCATAAACCACGTAGCTCCATTTTGGCCTCCTGTGAACCTCCCCCTCTCCCCCCCACGTAGCCCTACGTAGCTTTGATTTTGCCTCTACCCCCCCCCCTCCCCACGTAGCACGTAGCTTTTTTACCTTTTCATTCCAGAAGATATTTTGTACTGTTTTCTCTTGTCAGACGATTTTAAATTACATACAAAGATAATTAACTGAGGGAAATAAATATTCACATGCTGTTGTGAGTTCTGTTCCTCATTTTAACCGTAAAAAATGTTGTGAAAGGAAAGCTACGTGGCCTGGCTCGAACCCCCCCTCCCCCCACGTAGCCCAGCGTAGCCTTCCAGCCAACCCCTCCCCCCCCCCCACCCCCCCGGACCGAGCCACGTAATTTGTGCACGGTCCCTAAGTCGGTGGCCTACAAGCCCGCAAAACGTTTGCTAGCAAATCGGTAAATTTCTACCCATTTTCTGCTCTTTGACCTTCAGAATACAGTAAGTTGTAGGGACGTTAGAAAAATTGCAGGAGAAGATCAGTGTTATTATTCTATTACCACCATTCAGTTTCAGAGGAACAGTCCTGTGGCAAAGGTGTCTGCCACGGACCGAAAGGTACCCGGCTCAAATCTCTGATTCGGGTGCGTTTATCAGACGTTTCATAATGTTTTATAAACTGGTCCGATTCTTCTTTTAAATCCTTTCCTTTTTCCCGCCTAGGGAAGCCTTGGCAGCTGTTACGGTCGAACAAACATTACAAGTGATTTCACTGTCTCCCATACATGAACATTTTAAATAATATGCCAGGTTTATCAGTAGAACAAAATGATATTACCTATGATAAAAGTTGTCAAACAGGTACGATTTCAACATACGTATTCTGGAGGAATACTATTAGTATTCTGAGTCAACATTTGTAATTAAGAATCTGTTACTCGTTTCTGCACTGTCGATGAGAAACGTGAGGTAGTTACACCTAAGATATCTTTTATTAAATAATAATAATTTTCGAGTAACGAATTTTTATAACACTGACAGAAATCGAGAAAACTGAATCGAAGGTAATTACCAACTGTTTATACGAATATTGCTTACCATTCATCCATAATAGATAGGTAAAATTGGTGTTTATGTACCTATCTTGTAGGTAAATTTCGATAGGAAACTACATTTTTGGTTAATATTTAGCATGATGACCTGGCAAGCTAATTTGAGTGCTAAAATCAGTTTTTTTTTTTTTTTTTTAATGGCATTCGGCTACTGGGCCATACAGCCAGCTCAATGTGATTTGTTACTATCAAGTATAGACACAAGGACACTACAACACGGACAAGAAATTCACAGACACAACACTAAACACCCATGCCCTCGGCCGGACTCGAACCGGCGACCTTCGGTACGCGGAGCTAGCACTCTACCCCCTACGCTACCGAGGCCGGCTAAAATCAGTTATCCTAGTCACGAAGACCAGCTCGTACAAACACACGGTGCGGTGTGTTAAACTGATGTAACATGCGCATATGTTTAACAACTCCCTCGGTTGCTGGCTGCTTTAAATCCAACATCCTGTACCGATAGTCCAGATCCTTCATGATTAATAGGCTTTGCAAAAATCCGGAAAAGGCATTATGAAATACGGCTGAAAGACATGAATTACTTGAAATATGGTTCTACTCTGCGTGAATATATACACTGAAATAATGTGTTTTGTTTGAAGCCACCGAGAGCGGTATCGCTCTGGCCTCGCATTCGAGGGAGGGGATTCGATTCCCCGTCCGGCCGTGCAGGCTTAGATTTTACATGGTTTCTCCAAATTACTCCAGCCGAATGCCAGGATAGTTCCTTCGAGAAGCCATGGCCGGACTCCTCCCCATTCCCTGCCTCCAGTCCTTTCCCGCCTCTAACTACCTGACGTCAACGAGATGTAAAACCAGAATCAAGAAACAAAATAAAGAAAGAAAACTGAAGCTTATACAGTAGCCAACAAGTATACAATACTAATTATATAATAATAAAGTATCTATAGACTTTATAGACAACTTGTATTTAGTTGAAATTTACTTCTTTCCTGAGAAACATCTTTATTCTGTTATGATCCCGTATCTATAAGTATTAACAGTTTAGTGAAATTAAAATAATCGATGGGGATGATTGTAGTGAGCAGTGTAGAGAATTGCACTTGCAACAAAAAAAATTTGTGACACTTGTGCTCCTTAAAATTTAGCGTGACAATGTTGTTTCACTATCTGAAAACTCTAATACCATATTTTCCGTAATACTTTGGGGTGCTTATAGATAGGAGGTTATAGACTAATTTCTGTTTTGTTTATAGCATACAGTATAATTATTATTTTTATTTTATTCTTCTCTCATCAATCTTTCAACCTGGTTAGCAGTAATAATTATTCTCAATTTAATTCTAGTTTTATAAATCTCTTTAAATGTCGGTACATTTTTTACATTAACTATTCTCAACTTTTATTTATTCTTGGTCGTCCCTTGTTTTGTCCATTCATCGGTAGAAACCCGTCTTTTATGGTTTTCAATAAAATTGTCCAAGTCTAACTGCATTAAGTGATACTCTCCACATAAATATTTGAAAAGTTTGATTATTTGTAGACTTATAATCTTAGATGTTAATAGCCCCCGTTTCTGTTTACTGGGTACTCTTGCCTGGTTTAACTTGTTACTTATTTCTCGTTTTACATCTCGCATCGTTTGTTATTTTGTTTTCTAGACAGATGAATCATCTTACAGATTATTATTGATCACCATTCATTATATTACATCCGAATGTGACCGCATCTTATTTAATACAGTGATCTTCGTTTTTTCTTTTTTTATTCTAATTCGATTTAGTTTCCACTTCTTCTAGCAATTCGTAATGTCGAATTCATTCCACACCACAAGAACTATATAATCTTCGAACAAACACACTTCTATATTTTAATTACTTCCACCTCTCTCATCTTTTAATATTACAGTAATTTCGATGCTGCAGCGTCACTTTCCATGCACACCAGCTTGTGCTTAACTTCGACTTTATACTGTTCCATTACCGTTAACTGAATTATTCAGCTCCTCTCTTCATAACTTATTCCAGTCCTTGACTCCACTATCTACAAATAAATACTTTCTTACTTCCAAATGCTAATAATTGGTCGTAGTAGTCTATTCGCCCAAAATCAATCTTGACTTCAAATCGAACATAACTATAATTAGACTTACAGACCAATTTATTAGCCTCTCTTCCTTCAAGGATTCTCAGCTTAAATGGTCTATTTAAAAAACTAACACTGTATGCCCTCGGCGGACTAACCCGTCGACTTCTCTCTAGATGCCGACGAAACCAGAAAATAGAGTGAACAAAATGTCTCAGTGGCTGAAGTTAAACTCCCACCCGGTTCATTTTCACCGATCTTTGCTATATGCGCCAAAACTTGGCTTCTCTCTTCCCCTCCACACTTTCTAAAGTCACTGACACTACCCAGAACAACGGCCGAGCAGCCTACCTTCCTCAGATGTGTTTTAGCTTCTACGACACTGAATGAATGGGCACGTCCGGCCGCTTTGTGAAGAGTTCAGGCATCTCAAACTTTCCCTCGACCACTGTCCACATCACTTACGGTGGGACGATATACAGCAGCCAAAATTCTTCTTTTGAGATGCACTGAAAGTCTGTTATTCACAAAAATAAACTTGTTTATTATTTCTTCATAAATAGCGATTCTGTCTTCTTCAAATAAAACCATACTTGGTCTCGTGATATAACTGTTGGAAGTAGGAATATGCTGCAGATTTCAGTTCGCCCACATCAGTTGGGTGTTGGTAATATCCCATGTAGCAGCCTGCCTTGAGCAGTACGTACAAGGGTGTAATGATTGGTGGTCCCGTGCTGTAATTATCTTCTTCTGACGTCACTGCTTGAGGCGGATCGTGATTTATGAACTAGTAACCACCGATCCGTTAAATCTACATTGGGAGTCCGGTTTCTCAGGGGTCTGTAATTATTACCGAAGATCTTTCGTATTAACAGAAACTTCCCTGGGAAATTTGACTAGTGTTTCCAATTGCTTTCAACAGTGTGGTTTGTGTTACAACTAGGGACTGCAGTCCATCAATGCGGGATCCAGCAATCCCACGGGATCCCGCATCATTTGGCAGTACGGCGGATTCTGTACAAAATCAAGTGAATCCTCAATTCGCAAAATGAGGTGTGACCTTTCCGCCCTTCATCGCTTTCTGACCGATCTCGGTCTCTACCGGTTTTATTGTCTCTTTTGTTTGTACCCTCCAAGTTCACATTGATTCGCTTCAACAAATCTGTGTTTGTTTGTCATCTTTCGTGATTTGTAAATAAATAGATTCACTTATATGTTTTTTTATAAAAACTTCCGTTTGTTTTTGTTGTATGTGCTGCTATAATTTGAATCATGCCGTCCTACAGCAAAAGACATAATAATCATGAGGAAGTCTTGCAAACCTTGAAGTTATTTTGTGCCACTTTTAACAATATTTACCTCTTATCCCAACCCGCATGAATAGAATTGGAGACACTTAAATTTGTACCATCGCATCCGGTGGTTGTAAGAGTATTCAATTCTTCTGTAATATTCATAAGAATGCCGAGATCGATAATGATAAGACAAATACATACTAAACAATGAAAAACCAGAGAGATTATTAGGTTGCATTTGATAAGATAGTTTTTTAAAATTTAATATTGGCCTTCGGTCATTGCGACCATTCAACCAGCTCCAATTTGTTTCATACAGAGTATTGTATCAGGCTCTAATCATGAAATTGTGGACACTACAGTGAGGACAGCACAAGACGAACACAACACTTAATTACAACCACCCATGGCCGAGGCCGGACTCGAACCGGCGGCCCTTGCAATGCTAAGCTAACACGCTAGCCACTACACTGCCAGGGCCGGCGATAAGATAGTTAACCAGAGTAATATTAAATCGTATAGATGTAGTATACGGAAAAACAAATGTTATTTGGAAGATGAGTGAAAATCTTGTCGATGAAGAGAATTAGAAACATATCAAGGTCAAAGAGACCGTTGAAGGACAGTGTAACGCAAAGTTAAGGAAGTCTCAGGTGACTGAAAAATGGAACAGATAAATAAGGAAAACGATTCTGATTTATATGATAAGACAAAGAAGAATCTTACGTACTTAAAGTGAAAGGTACCATATAAGTAATGACATACGAACTATGGTAGGTGGATGCAGGGTGCACCATAATTTTTTTAAAAAAAGGGTTTACTTTCTATCAACGTAGAATTCATAATAGGAAAGAAAAGACTGAGCACAAATAGCGGGAAGGAATTTGGCCGTAGTCTTTTAAGGAACCATCCCGACATTCGCTTCGAGTGATTTGGGGAAACCATGTAAAACCGAAATCAGGATGCCTGGACGGGGATTCGAATCGGCGTCCACCATAATTCGAGGCCTGAACGAGAGCGCTCAACCACCTAGCTCCAATTATTTGACGCAGTTCTATAGCGTCCTAACAGTGACAGCTCTCAACAGTTTCATAACACACTTTGTAACTAAACAGCGTTTTTTTTTTTTAATTGCAATACTGAGTTTTCTTCCTCATGTAGTGACTGTAGACGGGGCTAATTGGAAAATGTATTGACCACGTCCTTACACAGATGATGTTATCTGCAAATTGATCCCGCAAAACACTTTGACCTATATGAATCTCCCTGTTGCTTCAACATCTTCTTCACCTCCACACAAACTGTACGCAGATAATTTTTTTTTATCAACTCTGAAACTTAAAAAACAGCCTAAATATTATAATGCCGAAATCCACTTACCAGATAGTTAAGAGACTCAATTGATTGTTCGCATGAAATAGATATATATCTACCATAGTTATTTATATACGGTGCAATCACTCTCACTAATTTTTCCACATAGTCCTAAAGAACAAATTCATCCACGGTAATCTCAGTTGGAAGATTTGATTCATACCATGACTGTGGCTTAAATTTATGTAACTTGCCACATTCTTCTTTTCTTTAGGAAGGACCGAGCACGGTGAGTGAGCGGTAAACTCCGCTCTCGAATTTGGGAGGACGTGAGTTCGAATCCCCATCCAGCCATCCAGATTTGTCTCTTCTATAGTTCCTCGATATTACTCCATGCGAACGCCGGAATGGTTCCTTCAGAAGGCTTTGGATGAATTCCTTACCGTTCTTTGCCCCAAGTCCTTTTCAGCCTCTAATGTCCTCGTCGACGAGGCGTAAAACCAAAAGCAATAAATATATAAAAATCATTAGAAAGATTTGTCTTACCATGTTCTATCCGTTTACCGACTACTTTTTTGGAACCAGTCTCTTATATGGACGCTCCCAGATTCCTTTAAATTGCGGGCTAGTGGTTTGTGGGCGCGGCTGCTGGGAACGAGCATCTCGGAAACTGAGAGGCTGGTCGGCTGCTGTGCTAGTAAGTAGGTGGTCATAAGGTTTGGCTGATCACTGTATATCTGTTAACAGTCTAGATAATACAAAAAACAATCTCCGTTTACAACTTGTTACTGCATAATCGTATTCGAACTGTTATTTTGGGGTTCGTGATGTATGAGAGAATCTCAACCTGCCCAAGGGCTCGTAACTCTGATGGCGCATTGAACTACGTTGCATGTAACGACAGTAGACACTTTCAATGCCGAAAGTAAGTTACTTTTAGCGCCAGGAAGTAAAAAACATCAAATGCGTACTGTGTAATAGTTAAATATATTCAGTCACTTGCTAATTATTTGCAGTCTTCCCGACGTCACATAAAGATGAATCATTTCTCATTCTATTTTTGTGTTTCTGGGGTCTACATACAACGAACGAAACCCTGACAGTTTTTACGTTGATCGGCTCAATGGAAGAGCTTATTGACGTTGCATCGATATAAAACTTTCCTCATTTTACTCCTGGGACCATTGGTTGTACATTTTCCGAAACCCTATGATATAAGTTCAATGGTTCTTCTGTTAATCGTTGAGAAATAGACAGACACTCAGACTGATGTTGAAAGTAAGTTCTGCTCGCAGTCGAATTATTTACTGCCAATTATATATTAAAATCGAAACTTGGCTACATGAAATAAACAAACAGAAGTAGACTGTTCAATACTGGTACACTTAATGTTATAGAACAAAGAGGCATGGCAATTAATTAGAGCTTTAAGAGAACCCAGTCAAGCAAACATTGCAATAAACGGACCGGCCGGACCTTGCTTTCTTCCTGCAGCTAAGGCTGAAATAATGGCCCAAAACTTTGCAGCTCGGTACACTACAGCAGAGTACCAGCTCACACCAGCAGAGACCCGACAAGCCGAGGAAACAGAACGTCAAGCATTGGAAAACCTCCAACAACCAGTCGGAGCTAACAACCCCGGGAGAGATACGAAGCGTGATAAAGAAACTTACAACAAATAAAAGCCCAGAATGTGACAAAATTAAAAACATACATTTGAAAAACCTGCCGGAAGAGGGCTTAGTGCTCTTGACTAGAATATTTAACAGTTGTCTCATAAATTATTACTACCCCACAGCCTGGAAGCTAGCAAATGTTAAAGCCTTACCAAAACGGGGAAAGGACCACCGTCAAGCCAGAAACTATCGTCCAATCAGTCTACTGTCACCAACATCCAAGGTGCTAAAAAGAATCCTGCTAAAGAGAATTAACACCAGTCTCGAGGAAGAGAAGACAATAAGACTGGAACAATTCGGATTTCAAAACCGAGTAGCCGCTACAACTTCTCCGAATTACAGAAGATATATCTAAAAATTTCAACCTTAGTAAATCTACGGCAGCAGTATTTTTAGACATAGAAAAAGCTTATGACAAGGTTTGGCACGCTAAACTTATTCAGGAATTAAGGACACATACGGCCATTAAACACTGCTACATCAAATTCATCGGCAGTTACTTAGCAGACAGCAGCAGTACTGGGAATGTGGATCCGATCAACGGAGGAAACTGCAAACGTGCTTAAACCCCCTTACGGATACCCCCAACCACCCAACTCCACCATCACCGCAGGAACAAAGACTCTTCAGAACTACCCGCCATTACAGCGGTAATGGTGAGGCTAGGAACACTTCGCCACCCAAGTGGGTGCCCGCGGGGAGCGACGAGGAGGCGGCGCCTGTTATGCACGAGGCCGAAGAGGAAACCTGACCGTATAGCTACAGCCATCTCCGCGAGTCCAGCGAGCGCCCGGCCCCACCTGTCCCCGGGAACAAGGCGGAAGCCGTAGCGGACCGACCGCAACGCGGACCTAACCTTTTCGCGCGTTCTGCCGCACCCGCCGCCAGCACAAGCTCCAGCGACAGGCATCAGGTTCACATGCTATAGGGTATGCTCCAAGTGAAACGTTCCACCGCATCCGACCGGCACTCCGGTGTGGATGCCTCTGACGAAGACGGCTTCCCGCTCACTCGTTCAAGCTCGCAGAGCACCATCGTAATGCACATCCCACCTCAGCTAAAGCCTTAGCGTACGGGTGTCGCTGCCCCACCCGGGTCATAGACCATACACTACTGGTCCACACATATAAGAGGACCTATTTTGGCAGCAAATGGCTCATACCGGCGGCAAGGGGAGCACAAGTTCCTTGATCACTGTTCACCAGTCCCAGCGAGAGCCATTCTATACAATCTGGAGATGACCTTGGCCGTTGCCAGATCACGCCAACTTACCGGTACCGTCCGTTGCCTCCCATCAGAGTCGCGTCACCTCCCTGCACAACGGGTCCTACTGCCGTGATCCTTCGGTCTTACTGCCCGGGCGTTGGTAATGAGTGCTACCGGCGGGAGGGTGCACACTTCACCCCACAACGATCTCAGTCTTCCGAAGACCAAGATCACAGGTCCGTTTGTTTGGTTCATACCGGCGGCAGGGGGAACCACTTCATCTGATCACCGAATCCCACCTCAGCAGCGGCCGCTCCCGAAAATCTGAATACGACCCCACCTTCAAGCGGCAGACACCGGCTTACCGGTACCGTTTGAGTGTTCCCAAATCACTCCAGGCAAATGACGGGATGCTTCCTTCAAAAAATGCCATGGCCGAATTCCTTCCCATTCCTTGTACCCCATCCTTTCCCGTCTCTAAAGACCTCATTGTTAGAGAGATGTTAAGCAGATTTAAAAAAAAAAGAAAAAAGAAAAGATGTATAGTAGTAAATCGACGTGGAATTTGATTTCCTGGTGAAGAAAACTGAAATGTGTTCTTAAGATCTATGAGGGTACGTTCAACATGTTTGAGATACAAAAAATGAAAACTCAGTCAAAATCGGTTCTGCAGTTTTCAGGTTATGCTAGAGTGATCGTAAAATAAATGTGAAGTTACGTCTTAAGAGATACATTAAATTTTAACTTTGATCCCAACCTTTAAAATTTTGAAAATCCATCCAATATCTGTATTTTCTGTGTGATGCCGGAGTAAACAGACACATTGCAGATACATGTTTAAGTATGTGGTATGTATTAATTGTCTTTCGGTACATGTTCCGATTTTCAAGGAGCAACATTAGCAGATGTTGTGATTAGGTTGAAATGTAGCATGGACGAAAATGAAAATGAAAACCGAAATTCCGAATCAAAGCTTCCAACCCACCCCATTCTTAGAACTGTGCTGCTAAATCATCGTTAATTCAGTACCGGAAATGGCTGGTATCAAATTAATGAAGCTTGGTACACTTGAAACTTATCGGACTAATAAAAACTGTGAATAACTTCAGCTCACCCCTTTCTTGGCAGGGGGCGGGTTAATCTAAGTTTCCTTTAATTCTGGAAATTGATGGCGCGAATTTTATAAAACTTGGTACACATGTTGCTCATTGCGTTAATAAAAATAGTGTACTGGTAAATCTTCGCCAACTATGGAGCGTGCACAAACTACGTGGCTCGGTCCAGGGGGGGAGGGTTTGGCTGGAAGGCTACACTGGGCGACGTGGGGTGAGGGGGGGGGGGTTCCGAGCCAGGCCACGTAGCTTTCCTTTCATAAAAGTTTTCGCAGTTAAAATGAGGCACAGAACACACAACAGCATGTGAATATTTATTTCCGTCATTTAATTATCTCCGTATGTAATTTACAATAGTCTGACAAGAGAAAAAAGTACAAAATGTCTTCTGGAATCAAAAGGGAAAAATGCTACGTGGGAGGGAGAGGGGGGGAAGAGGCAAGAGCCAAGTCGGGCTACGTGGGTGAGGGGGGGGGGGGAATGAGGGGTTTACAGGAGACCAAAACGGAGCAACGTGGTTTATGCACGCTCCCTTAGTCCGGGCAACGCCGGGAACTCCGCTAGTATTTTATAAACTGTGAATTGAAAGACGTTTAGCCATCAATGCGGTTGCGTACGTTTAGCCGCCACCACGCTGGTTTTAGAAGGTTCAGTTGCACCAGATTCGAGTCCCGGTTCCCGCGTCCCGGCCGTCCTGAAAGCGATTTTTAGTGTGTTTTCCACAGTCCCCGGCGAATGCTGGGACGGTCCCTAATCTCCGCTTCATATACTACACATTTCACAAGCAAAACTTTTCATACTGAACACAAGCTACACATTTCACAGACATATGGCAACACATCCCCCACCTGAAGCATGACTGGCTTATCAAGCCGGTAGTGACGGAAATTTGCTTCTAAAATAAGCACAGCCTCTGTAAAGCATGTTCCCGCGGAAAAGGAAACGTTCGAAAAATAATAGATGATGAACTGAAAGACGAAAGCTGAACCCATGTTTCACGTCAGATCTTCAAGACCATCTCATAATCTCAAAACTTTTTTTCTCTATTATTAAAAAATTGTAAACCATCATAAAACACCATCCCCAGTCTACTCTTTGTCAATATAAAATTACAGTATATTATATATTTGGATTGATAAATATTTGTAGTATTGATGAAAATGTTCACCTCTTATTTTAAACAAGTAATTGTACCATTCAGTTATTCTGTGACTTCTTTTACTGTTATTAGATTAGTAAGCTTGTTATATAACAAACACTAAATATAAATCGTATTTTTATGCAAAACAGATAATTTTACATTCCGGAAACAATCATTTCATTTGCAGCGTACAGTACTATACAAAAAATAATGCGTTTAAGTGTCTTCAATCCAATAAAATGTATTGGGCTGACCTCCGATTTTTTGTTTTTTTTCTGGATGTCATTTCCACTTGATTTATGTAACATCATTCTAGTCTGTTCTTGAAAACCTTGGGTTAGATACAGGTAACAGCACTAAACGAGTAATCCCATAAATTGGATGGATAAGCTTCCTGCTGCCCTTTTGAAAATAACATAATTCTGAAATATTTTTGTTTTCCCGTGGAAGATCTGACCTTTTACGTCGTGGATTACCAGTTCGAAAAGACCATCGTGTTCGCCCAAACCGGCAAGAGTCTTCCTTCATTGGTTTTGACTTCTCTGCAGCAAAGCCAAGTGTTTCAAACCAAATAAACATGAATTGTGTACAGTACATATTATTGCCTGTATGCAAATAATACGTCATGAATGAGCTCAAATCTTACCTGGATCAATATGTGACTAGATGTTTTATTAAGGAGAGCGTACGAAATTTAGGTTACAAATTGGTTTTTATTTGTCAGACATCTTCATGACAAATTCCTTTAGAGTCATGACTACTGATCATTATAAATTTCAAAATGTAAAGCGAAGCCATCACAAGAGCTTGAGTGGCGGATTGGTGACCCTCCCATTAACCCGAAGAAACCTATTCTAACGGGGAAAGCGTTATTGCTGCCATCTGTCTGCGATTCGTATAACTTATGTTCTCAAAGAAAGGTGTATTTTTGTTTGTGAAACGTGCATTTTATGAGGCGGAAATTGGGAACTGTCTCCACATTCACCTAGCTAATTTTCGGAAAACCATTTAAAACCCACAATCAAGAGGGCTGGTACGGAAAGGCCAGGACTTGAAAATTGTCTCGTTGTACCTCCCAGATCCATTGTGCTGGCACTTTAATGCTCGCAGCCACAGTAGGAGTTACAATTCAATATTATCCAGAAAAAAAAACCCGTAATTTATGTGATGTAACTTTTTAAAGCATGTTTCGTTCTTTTCAATAGATTTCAGGTAATTTTCATATTTCTTGATAACATTAGTACGTTCTACTGCAATGTTTTTTCCCCTCGAAAGTTGTGTTCTTTCACGAGATGTAGGTAATTATTGAAATCTTTGGACGATTTGTGGAATCCTATGGCAGACCATTCCTGTTATGGAAGTATTTTTCGGCCAGTCACAAATTTTTGTAAGTTTCACGTTTTCTTTTGCAAGTCAGTTTCAAAGTGCCCACCATACCCAGTATCCGAGCGTAGGTGTTCACACTGGATGTTGTTACCCCCGCCTAGGAACATTCCGGGAAGATGAACAGGGGTTGTTTCAGATTGCCTGCCTCAGTGTTACTGACTGTGTGTATTCAGTGTAGTTGATTATTTGTGGTGTAGATGAAAGAAAGTACTAGATGAAAGCTGGTGCCGACTTATTCAGGGACACCGATGTTTCCAAATAGTCTTACGTCCCAATCCGACGGACGAATCACCATTATCTGTGACGCAATGTCCTCACTCCAAACGCACTGCGGAAAGATTTACTCTAGTACTTTGTATCACAATCTGATGTTCACTGGAATTGTGCTCCACAACCTCTCTTACCCTGCCGGCGAAGTCCTGATGACGAAAATTTTTTCCTCCTACAGAACTGGAACCAGCCAGCATCGTGTCAAGCACCGGAAGCCATCATTTTGCTGCAACCACGTGTGAAAACAGATAATTTCTTCCACAAAAAAAAAAAAAAAAAAAACTTACTAATGAGTAGATTTTGTCTGCAGCTTCACGCGCGTGGACCTATGTGTGTGACGAATTAAAAAAATGTCTAGTATAATTCTAAATTAACGGAGGAAAAACCGAAATTTAGAAATGTAAATGAAATATGTTTTCAGAAAATGTTCCTGCACTAGAAACATTTTATGTCATCCATAAATCTGATAATTCTTTGGGGGGAAAAGTTAATCTTAAGTTCATTTTTTAAAAATAAATTTGTGATGTTATAAACGGTGAATAGTAGCAAAAACGAAAATTCTTCTCGTGTCGATGACAGCATCAAATATCAGCTAGTTTTTCTGCCAATGCGATGGCTTTTTCAGTAGCTGTTTGGAGGTCAAATTGAGATACATTCGTTCCGATTTGTGGAGAAGACAACAGATGTACCATGGTTTCTCTCTGCCCGAACGAACATGAGGTATCTAGCTGTTCTCCCAGGTATCCCCATGAGGCAAGAATATATTTTGAACGGCCTATTTAGCGACTTCCCTATGGGCCATGGTTGTTCAGACCCAGGTGGTACACCCTCTTTTGGCTCGATCCACTCGATATCATGATGCACTCTCTCCCAAGCCAATATTTTTTCCTTGCTTGGTGCTCCAGTAGGTGGCTTTAAAGTCAGCAAAAGGTTGTTCCGGACTTTAGTCTCGATAGCGCTGGTGTATAGCCGTGTAGAAGGTGTGGGACGTCTTTGTTCACTCTAAGCCTTGCCACTTTAGTACCCGGCGTATGTCTCCAGGGATGATTCCAGCTAATATCTCCACTTTCCCCACAGGCGATGGTCTGAGGCAAACTGTGATGAGCCGGCATGTTCCGTGGCGCGCAACGTCTACTGTCTTAGACGGAACAAGATGTATGGATGGTAAAAGTTAGGTTGTTCTCCGGAACCAAACCAATCCATTCGTCTTCTTTTTAAGCCTGAGATCCTTCTCTGCTCCATCTTGTGAGGATCGTCGTAAATGGAAGACGACAGATGGATTCTGGGAAATTTCCGGTTTATTTCTTCTTTATTCTATTCTTTATTTATGACATCGAAAAAATTTAATGCGAATGCTGTGAATCGTAATGCTCAGTATACTCCATATGTTGTTGACAATTTGTGTGTTACACAACAATTGGTTTTGTCATGCCATCATATTCCAAGTTTGTTCAGCCAAAAATTTTTACCATATGTTTGTAACTAAATGATTGTATTTAATTTAAAATTTAATGGTACGAAAATCAAACTTAATGAATGTATTCTGGGAATTAATTTCCTCATATGCTCGATTTTATTGTAGCCTCTCTGGCGGTAGTTAGTCTGCCAACGTAGACTTGGCGCGTGAGGTCACTGTGTGTGCAATAATATAGATTTGGAAAAAGTTCAATGGCCTTGATCCGTTGATAATGTCTATCTGATTTACGAACTTGACCCGTATTTTACTAATAGCGTTTGCTCAGCAAAATTTGAAGAATTTGTGTTTAGTTTCGAAGGAGGTATTGTGGTTAGCGATAGACACCGCCCTTATATGAGGCGTTTCAATATCCCACCGGAGTGGAAGGTTTCTCCTGTTGACACAAAGCCTCTGGAACATAGTGATGACCTGTTTGACTCTAATTTTTTTTAAGTGGCATTCAGCCTTTTAGCCATTCAGCCAGCAACTGTGTTTCATTTTTCTTTGTTTCTCAATTGTGTCTGTACATTATTCTTGTGTTATTGAGGATTACAAGTGACAGGACAACACAGGACAAATACAACACTTAATTAAAACCACCCATGCCCTGGGGCGGACTCGAACCGGCGACCCCTGCAACGTGAAGCCAGCTCGCTAGCCCCGCGCTACCGGGGTCGGCATTGACTCTAATTCCGCAGGGACAGAAGTTTATACGGAACTCCGCGAATACCAACCCATGAGGCTAAAGGGCTGTACTTAATAAGAACTATCCGAAGAACAATAATGTACAGAAAACTTGTCATTTGTAATGAGTTCCTCACGAACAGGATATGGAGGACTCAGATATCGTGTGACCTTTGGCAGTGACTTGTCTGCTCAGGAGATGACATTGGCTGAGGGTCTCCGGCTGGATTCAAGGTGCCCTGTCGCACTGAATCTGCTTACTAACCCTGTCATTAAATCTGGCCTTGGGCACCTCGGCGAGCTGCAGTTAATCTTCACAGCTAAACATTATATAACAAACAGTACAGGAGCAAAACAAGGTAGGAGGGACAACAGTTTCTCATTTCGGTAGCAGTGTCTTGTTGGTCCGTGAGCAATCTTTGTTTTTCTGTTTAGGCTGACAAAATTGGAAAACCCAAATCGAGTCTGCTATAGACGGTAAAACATCCAAGTCACGACCACTTAATCATCCGTGTCATGAAGCTGCTCACATTTGTGAGGTCGTGGTATGAAATTGTTTGGCCTCGTCCATAAATGGGGATGTTGTTAACGAGATACGGCACATGAAACTTAACGCTAAATTCTATCATTATCACTCTTTAGATATTTATACTTACATCAAATAATGCGTGTATGTCGATAAATTGTAAGTTAAAACCCGTATATTATTATTTTAACAGTAATTATATTTACAACTAATTTGGTGGGTGAGTGGTGACACTCCAACCAAATTTCCGGATTGTTCCCTTAAAAGGTCATGGCAGAATTTCTTCTTGTCTCTTACCTTACTCCTCTCCCGCCACCAGAACTACGTCGTTGACGAGTCGTATGATTATAAGAAAAATGGAGCGAGATTTTTTTTATGGCTTTACGCCTCGTCGACGTCGAGGTCATTAGAGGCATGATAGGACTCTGAGCAAGGAATGGGTAGGAATTCGGCTATGACCTTTTTAAGTAAGCATCCCAGTTTCCACCTGGAACGATTTGTAGAAACGATGGGAAACCCAAATCTGGATGCCCGTACGGGATTCGAACCAGCGTCCTCCCGAATACGAGGCCAGAGCGTTAACCGCACACCTACCACGCTCGATGAGATTTGTTTGTCCAATGTGTGTTTATTGGTTTTGAATAAATATGAAAATTGAAATAGTTTAATGAGATAATTTTTATGTCTGTATGTATAATTGTTAGCGCTTTACAACTCGTCAATAGCCGGGAATTCGCGTCAGGAAATTCTTGAAAACGGACATGTGAATGGCTGGTTAATGAATCGACTCTAGATCCTACGAGCTACCAGAGCCTAACGTAATGGCTCACTCCCCAGACTCAAAGACGACAGAGGATTAGAAGCAAAAGAACAACAACAACAAATCTACCTGGTCTCTTAGAAACGAATTATCCCAGAATTTACTCCATTTGATTTCGAGAAACTACGCAAAGGAATATGTGGATTCACGGATAGGGGACACAACTTCTTTCTTTCCATCTTCCCAAATCGATTCATTTAGTTTTGCTATAGTACCAGTAGCAGCTAGAGCTGTGATTGGTCCTATAATGGTTACAATTTAATTGGTACGAATCATGACCAACAGAAGTAAGTACGGAATTTTTAGCTATACCGGATGATTACCTTACACAACTGGTCAAATACTGTTGCCATAAATTCAGTTAGGACACGAATTGAATATCTCCATCCACAACGTTCGCACCCACAGAGTTGAAGTGAAAGATACACAGCTGTTCATTTGATTGGAGGATAACAGCACTAGAATGTAGGTGGTGTGGTTAGAACCATGATAGCACAATTCTGCCTCCGAGAAGAAACCGAACCTCGTAGGTAACCATTTGGTAGCAGAGTAAGTTGTGCCACAGAACTTTACAGCCGATAAGCATATATAAAAATAAAAATTTTATTTAGTAGACTGAACTAAGTCCTCGTCTTAAAATATACTAGTAAAACAATATTTCCGTTTCAGTAGATTGTTATGAAACCTTCTAGTATAAATTGACGCTTTAAATGTTTCTCTGCCTTCAACGAATTTCTACTGAGTATCAAAACTAAATTTCTAATTACTTATGTAAATAGGTCAAAATATAACACCATCGGAAGATATAATTGAAAAATTTTACTCCAAATTACATAAAAGTCTGTATCTTATCAGGTACATTATTGCGCTCTCAAAAATCTTGAGAGAGAGAGAGAGACTCAGTCGTTATACCTCAAATTGCTACAACAGGATTAAAGATACGTATTCTGGTTTTCTCTCCTTCGAGGAAGTTGTTGGTGAAATTAGGGTAATATGGCACTGAAACTTTAAGTTAGTGTATCAGCGATTAAAGAAGCTCAGAAATGAAATGAGAAGAAGCATAAGAAATGTCTATACCCACAACACACTTGAATTATTGAGGTCAGTGAAGCCAGAATGAGTTCATGCACTTAGCAATAACTGCTGTGACGAGGCCGTACCAACGTAGAAGTGTCACCAGTCAATGCTGTCAACCATTTTATGTGTGCACTCAACACACGAGTTGTGTAGAAGAGATTAAAAACAGATCTTACATTTAATAAACAGAAGACGAGAGTCTTAAAATTCGATGTCAGTGTTGACGCTGACATAAATGGAGATATTTCCCTAATCTACTTTACATGGCAGTAGGAGAATATCAGCAGTTTAATCTATACTTAGGAATTAAGTATATTCAGGTTTAAGTATTAGTGCTTGCTGTCTGAAAGTATGAATGGGGAAGTATGTATGGGAAAATTCCCACAATCGATCTGGAAGAAATAAAATCGCCAAGATACCACATCTAACCGTAACATGAATCAGTTATCTCTTTGGAATATTTCATTTTCTTTCCCCAGTACGTGGAAACCAGAACTTATTCTTCAAACAGCTATTTGTTCATCGACTCTTAAGGAAACGGAAAACTTTCGTATTTATCTACCATGCATGGATTATTGAAAAATATAATACATCTTTTACTAAATCCTTTTTTTTTTCGTCAGTCTCTGGAATGTTTGATCAAACCATATATATCCTTTTATTCTGAGTTATTTTCTACATCTCAGTGTACTCAATGCAACCTGCACTCTAAATCACCCTCTTTAGAGATTCCAGTCTTTGCCTTCTTTTATAGTTCTGGCCAAAGTATAAAAAAATATGCATGTCCTAAAAAGTGACCCACCTTCCAGCCTCTCTTTTTTTTTCACCTGGTATTTTCCAGAACTGGTTCATTTCGTACTTTATCTTCATACACGTAACATAAATTAAATGTAAAAGATAATAATTTTTCTTCTCTTTTTGCCGAACATAAGTGGTTAAAATTTGTTGATCTTGGCTTGTGTTTTTAATCCAATAAGAAATGAACAGGAATTAAGGAAGTAGCAAACTCAGAAAAAAGATATTGTTACGGGTTTTTTTACTTATGGCTTTACGCCTCGTCGACGTCGATGTCATTAGAGACGGGATGGGACTGGGGACAAGGAACTGGAGAAATTTTGCCACGGCCTTTTGAAGGAAGCATCCCGGCATTCGCCTGGAGTGATTTGGGGAAACCATGGAAAACCCAAATCTGAATGCCCGGACGAGGATTCGAACTCAAGTCCTGCCGAATGCGAGGCCAGAACGTTAACCACTCACCCACCACGCTCAGTCGCGGGTATAGAAGATAATGGTGAAATGTTCAAGTATTGGACACTGTAAATGGTTGTCTTCCGCAAGCGAACACACTCTAAATTACAATCTGTGCATGACTTGGCCTTTTGGAGAAGGAAAATGTGATTCTTCGAAGTACAAAAAGCAACTTCCTGAAAGTTATGTCTGCAAAAAGGAACAGAATTTTCCAGTCATTCAGCAGTTTCGATTACAGATCGTAGTTTGCTTTTTTGCCGTAATCCCATTTTCTTGGGGCCCACTATGGTTCATCAGTGCAATTGTTGTGGCCTTCTACATTGCTATACTGATTACGATTTTTGGTTTGTGCGTCTTCGGGTACCATTTCCAACCCTAAGGATGTGAGAATGTTCTAAACACATTGGACGATGACATTCGCCAACCCTCGCACATCGATTATCGTTTATTGTCAGAATTACCCGAGCTGTATGAAGAAGAACGTCTCCGATAAGTATTGCCGGGTCACGCGGGCAATTGATTTACTCCCTGCTCTCTGTTTCCCATTACGTCTCAGCAGGCAGTCCAATTGTCGCTCGTTTCGCCACACAGATGCTATCACTCCCACGAATTAACACCACTCTGCAATCTGCCTGCTCTTTGGAAACTACGCTGCTTTCTGTCCGTTATGACAAGACAGGTCAATTGGCTGACCAGCCTAGCTGATACTGCAAGGGTATGATTGTAGTCATTACCAAATCAGCTTCATTCGTCCTATATCTTAACTGCGTCTACCTTAGTGATATCATGCCAGTATTTAGCTCACATCACGGTGTGGTTAGATTGACTTTCAATGACATATCACACAATAGTCTGATGCCCTTTCATAATGCTTTGTTTTACATTGTCGAACGTCGTGGGTGAGCGGTAATGCTCAGGCCCTGCATTCGGGAGGACGACGGTTCAAATCCCTGTCCAGTCATTCAGAATTTGATTATCCCTGGTTTCTATGGCGTGGACGAAATCCCTCCGTTTGCTTAACCCCTCCCCCTCTCCCAATCTCTCCCGCCACTAATGACATCAACGAGGCGAAGAATTATAAAAATATTAATTTATATTGAACTGACATCGAAGTTATTTTCGGAGCTCTCCAGTAGTTAATGCTGATAATTAGACAGCCTCGCATTGGATCGTAGCCACGCCAGATACGAGATTTTACTGGAGTGTTATGGTCGAATCTTGTCTGTAAGATGCTACAATGTAATCACTTACGTGAAAATAATATAGTGGTTAAATAAATGAAAAGTTTAATTCTGGTTGCTTTACTCTAGCCAACATAATAACTTTTCGTCAGAAAAGTAAGGGATTCATTCATAAACATATATTTCTATATTTTAAATTCTGAAAGTAGTGACATAATACACATATCTTATAACTCTATATGAGCGCGTCACTTTGATAACTCTTTTTCATTTTTGGGAAAAGAATGAATAAAGCCTTCTGAATCAACGCAGCCTGATCATAATGTCTTTGCTTCTTTTTAATAAGAACGTACTTTACAAAAAGCAACTTAATGGGTAATGGAAGAGAGAGCACCATACGTGAAATTCCCTGAAGTTCTCAACGGAAATGCGTTAGAATGAGACGACCTCTATAGCTATGCACCGTCAAAACTACCAAAACTCGGTATGAGAAAAAGCGCTACTCAATATACACAGATTCTGGAAATTTCATTTTTACGGGAGCACCTGAATTTGCAAAAAAAAAAAAAAAAATTACTAATGTCCGATGACAGTAATCAGGAGATTTGATACATACCGATCAAACACATATCACCAAATTACAACACATGACACTATCGTTCCAAGGACATGTGACGTTCAATACGGTAGTACATCTTATCATTTTCCCGCCTTCTATACTTATAATATAATCGCAGGTACGGTTTCCAATAGAAAAGCATTAACATTTGTTATGTAGTATCTCTGTATCAGCGAAGATTAAATTCCACAATCTCGTTCCGCTTATTGGGTTGTTAATCTTTGATGTAGTTTTTTGAGTAAGGTTTTCTGTGAACTCTAAGGTACTATATTTCAAAAAAATGGAGAAACAAACAACTAGCGTTACATAGTCAAAAAACTTTACTAACAAAATCCAAAGGGCGTAGAGTTTATGTGTGTTGGAGCGTGATCTTTGATGGGTATCTGGTAAAGAAATGTTCATCCGAGATGCAGTGTTATCTGTGGCGTCCATCTGTTCTCGGATGAAGAAATTATCATTTCTGGCTCCTTTCCCTGGTCACATAGAGGCATGAGATATTCCAGAGATTTTAAGCTACATCAAAGCTTTTAAACAGTGAAAACCCCATTGAAATTGGTCCTGTAGTTTTGGCGTGATGCCTGTACAAAGAGACAGAAAGACGCTGACTGCATACAGATTTGTAATGGTATATAGATTCGCTCTAGTAACAAACTATCTTAAGGACCACTCTTTGCAGTGAATTTACTCTCGAAGCAGCCTTGACATTATACCGTCAACTGACATTAACGGCGAAAACACACAATGGACGTCGGTGTTCTGGCTGCGCTGGGTTGGCCGTGTATTAAGTTCACAGCCAGCTCCATTGGCGTGCCAGGCGTAAGATCAACGACGAGGTTGTTGTGCGGAGAGCACGGCGTATTTCAACCTCTCCGAGTGAACTGCTCGGGAGGAGATGGCCGTGACCACGGGCGGCCTTGATAAATCAGCTGGCCACTAACTGCTCGCGGCTCGCGCAACGGCGCTCGCACAACGCGTTAGCTTGTTCGCCTCGTCCAATGCTTCTTAATACAAAACATGCTATGTGTATGGGATGCACAGCCAACCTATGCACTTTTAAGAACTAGGGGATTTTGTGCATTTTATAACCTACAGAAATTGCCCATGAACTAAGCCACGCGTACCACTCTGGCCTCGCATTTGGAAGGATGCGGGTTCGAATCCTCGTCCGGCTTTCGATTTTCCATGGTTTTTCGAAATCACTGCATGTAAATGCCGGGACGATTCCTTCAAAAGGCCATGACCTAATTTCTTTCCGTTCGTAATTCCCATTCCTTTCCTGCCTCTAATGACCTCGACGTCGACAAGACGTAATTCCAAAAGCAAAAAAAAATAGTGAAGATCTCAATTTTTTGGTTAATTTGTACATTTTTTACTAATTTACAAACATTTGGTATGAATTACCTGATGAATCAACAGCAAAAGTGCTTTTTTCCCCTCCACACGCAGTTTCATCCAGCAATCCCTACTGTTTTTACAAATAATGCTTTCTCTTACTGAAAATTTACGCTAACAATTCCCGTCACGTTTAGGCGTTAATCTTACAAACTCGTAGGCTTCACTACAATACAACTATCTTTAGGTTAAGATGCTGAATACCCTTATTTATAGATATAACTGATAGATGGCGTTATAATAGCGTCACATTTCTTAATTGCTATCTTAATCAGGTAATAGTTTTCTGTTCTGTCACCAGTTAAGATAACGCAATGGTGTACACCTCAAATTTCAGGCCAGACAATAAGCTTTCAGACTATTAAAACGCCATCGATATATTTTCAGTAGAGCCACGGTTCATCACTGAACACATCCATTGTACGATTCTGCACTAACTCGGATGACCATCGTTGGTGAGTTTGACGTCGACTTCTTCCATTGTTTCTGAGAAGCACAGTAGTGTTATTCCTGGAGTCATCTTATATGACGTCAGGTCACAGCTGGTAGCGATTGAGGAAATTATGACGGCACAATGGTACGTCACAGACATCCCGCGTCTTCATGTGTTACCTCACATTCCATTTTTCCACACGAAAATGTTCGTCCACACACAGAACGTGACTCTATGATCTGTTAACGTGATGCCGAGGTACCCCCGTGGTCATCAAACTCTCCAGATCTGCCCCCATAGAACATGCGTTGAACCGGCTCGAAGTATCCAGGCCAGTATTAAGGACCTGTTACTACAGTTGTTGGGCGGCTTGCCACAAGAGACTTTGACACCGTTCCCATCGGAATCAGTGCATGCATACAGGCCAGAGGAGTTTCAGTGTGGTACTGAAGATGGGTTCCTACTGCCAAGTGATTTGTAAATTTGGCTCGATTTTGTAATCACTGAAATAACATCACGTACCCTCTCAACGCAGGAAGTTTCAATTCGTTTCCTCCTCCCATTCTGGTTGAATCACTTTTCTTTCTCAGGCAGTATAGTAAAGTTGAAACGTGATATCTCATTCAGAGGTTCACAGTTCGTGTTATTCTGTAGCAGTATGAATGAACCAGATAAATCTCGCTGTCAAAGTTTTCGTCAATGATCTAAGTGAAACCCATCCTATCTCAAAAAAAAGAAGGGGAGAGAGAGAGAGAGAAAGAACAGAAGTATTGCTGTAACTAACACTATAAGATTTGACCGGTTAAAAGTGAATTCGCTAAGACTATTTGTACGAGAGGCTCTTGCACTTTCGGAAAAACTGCCTGTTTTACTCTCTACTTAGAGCAACGATGTTTACAAAGTTTGTTGCAGATGTAACAAATAAATGTTGCTCAAAAGTATGAAACATTTGCGTTAGCCGAATCTTATAACAGGTTACTTGCTACTAAAAAGTCACGAATTTCCTCCCATATTTACAAAGGATGGGCGTTACGGTATGACGTCAGATTAAGACATGAAGGTTTTCGAAACGACGGCTGCTTGTTGATATGCTACTGGTGTAATCTCGAAACACTTGTAAGCGCCTCCCGAAATAATACGCTGTCAGACAAGATTAATCGACTGGCTTAAACACAGTCATTTAAACCAGTTATTTCTCTTTCGGTTTTTCCCAAGGATCTTGACACCGCAAAAAGTCTGGCAATGCATTCGTCACATCCTGCTCTGCGTCTTAATTCTATCCTCAGTGGTTATTACCAACTTTGGTAAATGCTCAGGTATTTACGGCAAGAAGGCGATGACGAAAACAGGATAAGACTTCGTGCACAGAATTCTTTAAAGGAAAAGTGTGCTTGGTATACTATGATTATACAGTCAGCACCAGCCAATTTTTTGGTTTCATTTCTTTGCAAAAATGTCAAAACTCTATTTTTATTGACAATGATCTCTTTATTGTCTGGTTTCTTCTATTTTGCTTCACGGAGACTTCAGAATACACTGTTCAGGCTACGCCTTAACACGGTAGCTCGTGTACCTCCCAATGGTACAATTCATCTAGTTACTATTGGTAGATAGACCCTGATCCGGGAACCCTGAGAGAGGGAAAGTTGTGTCTAATACTCGAAATGTAACTAGTGATGACCTGTTAAATAACCACTACGGAGTCCTGTCTGCTTTTTAAGAAAGTCCTCTGAGATTGCTGAAGGAAATTAAAAATTTTCGGAATAACTACAGACGCTTCGCATGGGTCAAAACATTGAACCCAATTATTGTAGTCCGAATTATTAGTATCAGACAGTAATAACATCAACCCTCAGAATGATCCAAATCAACTGGTGATCATGTTTTCTCCGAATCAGTTTACTTGCTAATCCACTGATAATACAATTGTAGCAGCAAGGCACTTTTAATTTTAAACCTTACCGTTAATGACAATACATTGTGGCATCATTAATCGGTAATCAATGAAGGGTACATTTAGCACCCAAGTAACAAAGGCTAGGTTGAAAGTGCAATTCGCTTCCATCGTGGCTACTAAGTGGTGAATTTTATATACAGATTTATGTAAATCCAAACCGGAGGAGAAGGACAGTGTCAATGACTCTAAAAATCCAGGCCAAAATCGGAATCCGACCAAGCGATTTTTCAGTGTCTTTTCACAAACCTTACCACTGACGCATCAGACCGCTTAGCTTTACTGGTGCAGGGATCATTAATGCCACGACAACTTCGTTGATTTCGTAGGAGCCAACCTGCACTATTCAAACATGTCGGTGGATGGAATCAGTTGAAGGGGGTCGAGAATCAAGCTGTTAGGTGGAAAGTGTTGAGAAGACCAACCGTTCTAAATTTACTTGAAATGGGGGGAACGTAATTCCGTGATAGCCAGATAGTTGAAGGCACGGAACCCAATGAAGTGTGTCGAGAATCAAATTTTCAGATGGACAGTGGTTCCCATCTGGTTGATAAGATCAGTTGTGAGAAATTTGGTCGAAATTGGTGGTATATCCAAACTTTCATATACTCGTAGATATAGCAAGTACTAGCAAGTACTACTTTTAATGTTGCAAGGTATCCGCTATTTTCAAGGTACTGTTGCGTTTACTGGTTAAGTTGAATACTGTTATAACTACAGATGGAGGACAAAATAATACCAACACTTGTGAAAAAGTATGACGTATTTCATACCTGCAGTACAGCCGCGCCACCTGCAACAGAAGTCTGCCACCTAGTGAGCGTCAAGAGGAAGATATCAGTCTCTCAACAGCAGTCAATTGCGTTGCGCACGTCTATCGAACTGTCTGTGATAAGTTGAAATGTCATACCTGTCAGAATTCCAAAGAGGAATGATTGTAGGAGTGCGTTTAAGTGGAGCATCGGTTATGGAAACATCAGACCATTTAGGGGTTGCAATGAGTACGGTATCAGCCGTTATGACAGCGTACACGAAATAGGGTAAGACGGCGTCTTCAAAGCACAACAGTGGTCGAAAGTCAAAGCTTACTAATAGGGATAGACGGTTCTTGAAGCGCATAGCAGCCCGAAAGCACAAGCAATCGTTATCCGAGATAACATCCGATATCAACAGGACCCCATTTCAACAATAACTATCAAAAGGGAACTTCATGCTGCGAACATTTATGGCAGAGTGGCAATTCGTAAACCCTTGGTGACAGCAACTAATGCTTTCAAGCGATGCCAGTGGTGCAGAGATCACAAAGGCTGGTCCCCACAGCAGTGGCAACAGGTAATATGTTCAGATGAATCGTCATTCACCCTTTTTCAGACGACCGGACGCGTTTATGTCTGGAGAACGCCCAGAGAAGCGTCCATCCAGCCTTTCGGAATTACAGACCGTTCTGCAGGAAGAATAGCTTAATATACCTTTAAATATTGTCGATGACCTTTATGCATCTATCCTTTTTTTTTGCCGTCGTCAGTCTTTTGACTGGTTTGATGCAATCCTCCATCTACATTCTGATGACTCCTCCCTGAGCATTCCCCGCCCGGAGATCCGATTGGGGGACTATTTTACCCAGGAAGAAGCCATCATGATATATGTAATTTGAGAGGATTACATGTCCTCGGGATACCCTTTGGGTCTTTAATGCAGTGGTTTCCCGTCGCCTTCTGCATCCCCATGCCGTTGATCATTTCTGATTCATTCGCCTTTAGGGGCCATTTCCAACCCCAAGGGCGAGAGGGTGCCCTGGATCGCTCCCCGCTCTTCCGTCCTCCTTTCAGAGGCCGTTGGCAAGCATTGGGTGATTCCTTATACCGGGAATCTTTCAGTCGCCAGAGCCTCGTCCGTGCAAACAGGATGCACCACGTGAAGGAGAGGTTGACATTTGGATGGAAAAGGCTAGTATAGCCTCTCCCAAACCCTTACACCTCGCATCTATCCCATGTCGCATTAAATCTGTACTTCAGTCAAAGGGTGGTCCAGACCCCTATTAATAAAGATTTTCCAATATTTCACAGGTGTTCGTACTATTTTGTCCTCCCCCTGTATGTATGAGGAATTTTAATAGAGCGTTTTATTCCTAGTGAGTCAAAGAACTTAACACGGCAAACAGACGAAGCGAACAGTAAAGCGCTACCAGCTGTAAACTCAAAGCCATTTGTTGAGGTAATTCCCCAGCGAAGCTATTTTACGGGACGTGAGAACTGCAAACTGTCGGGGCCGTCTTGACGAGCTTGGGTTTCGCCACCTGCGTTGACTCCCGGATCCGGCGCGAAGCCGTCCAAAGGTGAACCGGACGGCTCTCAGGCAAATGTTTACAGCGGCCGTGACAAAATGTCAGTGCCCCAGACAAAGTGAGCGGCTTCCAGCCCATTGTCTGGCGGCTTCCCCTGCCATCAACGTGCCAGTATGGGCTGCACAGTGCTTACTTCAATGTTTATAGCCGAGGCGAGGTGAGAGGGGTCTGAACGAGTTGGGCAGACAGTGAAACATTGTCGCTAGCATTCGGGTCAAGACATCCGACGGGCAGAGCCATCACTTTTATGACGTTGCTTGAGAAATTTGGCATGACTTAACTCTGCGACACGCAACTTTAAAAGGAGTCAAAGGTTGTTGCTGAAAAGTGTGCCAACTCATATGACGTGTGTTCAGCTGACACTTGCTGCAGCTTCTGCAAGATAAATACTTCTACTTTATACGGTGATGGGATTTTCATAGTCACGTTTTCAATAAAATGATGATGTTGTTTGGAATGCTTACTTAATAACGACGGTAAAATGTGATTTATATGTTTACTTCATAGAAGAGACGAAACGGAATACGCGAAGAAGGCGCCGAGGATTTTAAGGTGCTCAGACGCTCAGAATAAAAGTTGAATAAACCGAAATAAGAGATGCTTATAGACCAATACACCTATACAACTGTCACAAATATCAAATTCATTTATTCAAAAAGCGTTTGCTGAATTATATAGTTCTAGTTACTTGACTAAGGATGCCTACTCAGTAATAGGTACTTGATGTAAAAGCCACAAACCAAAGAATCTTAACACATACGACAACCATCCGACTGGTATTGCAGAGTCATTTGGTAGGATACTTGCGACAGATTCGTCCAAAAAGAAACATCAGAGCATTTTCTAATAATTACTTAATGGAAAAGATGTTAATAAAGTGTTACGGAAGAATAATCGCTAGTGTAACTGGTAACACGTTTTATATAACCTGTAATTAAAATGGTGCTTTTACACCATCTTCGTATTTCATGTGTAATTTTTTAGCAGAAATATAAGGGGAGTTGTCATGAAGAAAAAGGTCAAGAAGATCATATTAAGAACTAAATACGAAATCTGGTAGTTAAAATTCGGATTATGACATTATCTGCATAAGCATCGTTCTTGCGAATAAGGTTTGAGGTTCGCTCAACAATAAAAGATACTTCGTAATATGTAAATCAAAATTTTGGTCTATTAAAGTTAAGAGCATTTGAAGAGGAAAAGATACAAATAAAGTGTAGTCACTTGATATTCGAAACTGAATAATTAACTTTAAGCAGGATCACAAATATTCGTAAATATTCTAATAACTGCTACGATTGGAGTGCCCAACAATAGTAACTACTTTGGTAACTGAATTTTAGTTGCCTGCGTAATCCGCAACATCTGACCATTAAAACTAACTCATCAATCCAATCGTAACGCATTAATCCGACCGGGTGAAAGCAGACCCATAGTTCTATCTGGAATTCGAAATACGGAACCGAATTATCGTACTGCACATACACAAAGACAGATTTGCCAGAGCTGTTGCACATGTTAAAGATCTCCAAAAATACAATCCGAATCCTGGAACCATTAGATCCGGAAACCAGAAACCTTTACCACTGAGCCAACAAATTGCCACCGATTTTTAGTGAACCACGGAGTAATAATAACAATAATAATAGTAATAAACCGCTAAGGCATAAGAAAATTCAGAACGTGCACTCAACTTCTATCACACTGAAATCAATTTAAGTATCACGGGTTCAAATCTCTCATTCGTCTGCTTTTTCGTAAGTACCTTCGCGAGACGTTAATCATCACAACTATTCGTTTCATAAACAGATAAGAACTGCAAATTTCAAGGCGAAAAATATTTCACTAATTGCTAAAGCCGAAAATTTATTGAATCCTCAAACAGGAATCAAATTTTTTAAAAGTAACAGAAAGAAAATCAGAAATAAGGAAGTATTGAGCTATTTCAGCCATAGGACCACACAGTGATACAGCCATCCAACGGCAACTGTGTATGTTTCTTTCTTCTTAGTGCTTTAGATGTTGTCGACAACGGGATCATTAAAACTGGGGGAGAGGATGGTGTGCCAAGAATGGGAAGTAATTCGTCAGTGGCCTTTTCCTATCTTTCCTGGATTTGCCTGAAATAATAACAGGAAATCATGGAAATACAGTATACGGATGGCTGAATAATGGATCGAGCTCACGCCCTCCCTAATGTCTGGGCCAATTGTAACTTCTCATTCACAAGGTTTTTTAATTGTGTTTCTTGTTACTTTCAACGTGTACATATGGTTTGTTGGTCAGCATTAGATCACGAGGCACTTGGACAAGATCGGTGTCACCAATGGTTGTCAGAGACATTACGCTCTTATTCCTATCTTCTGGGACCTACAACGATGAGCCAAACATCATGACAACCTGCTATATAACGTAGTGGTCCGTCTTTGCAACGCAATACAGCAGCGACTCGGCTTGGAATGGATTTAACAAGTCCTTGGTAGGTTTCCGGATATCTACGCACAGATCACTTAATTCCCCTAAATTACCGTCGGTTGTTTGTGGGCGTCCCAGATGTTCTACTGTTAAAGCTCAGGCCAATTTGGTGGCCGAGACATTAATGTGAATTCCATATCGTGTTCCTCAAACCACTGTAGTTCAGTTCTGGCCTTGGGACGCGGACAGATGTCCGGCTAGAAGATGACATCGCTGTCGTGGAAGACATAAAGCGTGAAGGGATTCAGGGAATCCGCAATAATTTTCACGTAGTCCATAGCTGTCATGGTGCCTTTGATCACTACCACAGGTTCCATGGTAGCCAAGGTAAAGGTCCTTCATAGCATAATATTGCCCCAACCTGCCTGCGTCAGTGGCGCGGTTCATGTTTCGATCCGCCGTTCGCCTGTAAGATAACGTATCCGGATATCATACTCGAGCAAGCAAGAAACGTCCATGACACGTTTCAATTGAACCACGGTCCAGTCTCGATGATTTCGTGTCAATTGCAATAGTAATTGACGATGTCGTCAAATAAACACGTCAAATCATTTCAAGAATGCTGAACGGTGTGCTCCGAAATACTTGTGCCTGCACCAGCATTGTACCGTGCCATCAGATCTGCCACAAATCGTCCCCTATTCCGTTTTACAAAGCGGGCAAGCCTGCGACAGCCAAGTTCTCTGATGAGGCGTCAACGTCCAGCATCCCTTCGCCTACTCCGCGTTTCACCGTTCTTCAACCACTTTCCATAGATGCTGACTACAGTAGTACGTGAACAGCCAACCAGCCTCGCCGTTTTCGAGATTCTCGTCTCCAACCGCTAGTCCATAACTATCTACCCCTTGTCAAATTTGTTTTGTGAATGGAATTCTCCATTTGCCACTCATCCCGTCGTTAGAATGACACCATGTGTCTCTGCTTCGCAACGCCATCAGACACCATTTATTCTCGTGGTGGGCAGTGGTACGTAATAATGAATTAGCTCATCAGCGTACGAATAAAGTAAAATCCAAACAACTGAGAGTTTACGAAGCTAGCTTTGCCTAAGGAAATAAGTTTACGATGCATAAACATTCTAACCGGGATTGAGATTCTATCGGGAATTCTATTATTCTCCATCAGATGTGTCATGACTATACAGCCAGATCTATAATACAACTGACATTATGTGGTCTAGTCGTGCAGGCTGGGTGTCTACCTTAGGAAGGCGGTGCAGTCTTCCTCGATCCACAGCCGGTAGCTGCGGCCTTGCTGGTCGTTGGCCTCTGCCCAGCATCACAGCATCTCCAAGGTCAGGCTGCAGCCTTCGCAAGGCAAGCAACCTAGAGCTGGTCACTAGCACAACTCTGCTCGCTCAAAACTGCCAGCTACTCGTAATACTGTTTACATTCAATTTACTGCATTATTTGTCCAAGTTATGCACAAGAGACTCTGACGCGAGACTCAGTACGTATACCAGCGTTGCAATGCTTAGTACAACTGTAAAAGAAATCATGTATCTGAAAGGCGGATTTTGAAACCAGATTTTGATATGGGAATCAGTACACAGTGTTTTAGGGGTAACGACACAAACAAGGAAAACAAGAAATCAGCGTGTCTGAAGTAGATAATTGAAGACGCAGATTGTTATGGATATGTAGAGATGAAGAAATTAATTCAGGCAGGGAACAATGTAAAAGTGGCGGTGTAACTCAGGTACTAGAGCATCTACCAGACCGAGATTCGCTCTTCGATTAAACTAAGATTTTTTTTATTTAGCTGAACGGCTCTCCAGGCCCAGATGGCCTGATATCCAATGAACTTTTAGTAGTTTCTTTCCCGAACTTGTAAACAACGACCAGTTCGTTACACCCAACCTTGTCAACTTGTTCTTAGAGTCAAATATATATAAAAAAATATATATATATATATATTAAAATTATAATTTTGCCTATTCGGCCAAACAGTTAGTATTTCCATTTTTTGAATGTATATCTTTTGTTGAAATTCCTCCATTGCTCTCCACAATAAGGACAAACACCCAACACTTAATCAGAACCACTTTTGCTCCAGAGCAGACTCGAACCGGCAGCCCATGCTATACTGGGCTCCTTGAATCCTGCGGTAAGTGACAGAAACTGCAGAAACCCCACGATTTTTTTTATGGCTTTGCACCTCGTTCACATCGAAGTCATTGATGGCAGGCTCACGGCTTAAACTTAAACTCCGACTTAGGAATAAGTGGGGTTTCGAATGAAGAGAAATGAAAATAGCTAATATGAGAGGGCATTACCGAAATGCTGACGCGGTGAGGCTAAATTTAGAATGCTTATGGCCAATCGACCTCACGTCGCCAGCTCTCTTCCAGCTATCTCAGCTGAACCCAGCACTACGATACTATTAACTGTTTTCCTGTTGTCAGTTTCAGATTAATATCATCTGTCGTGCAAATATTATGTGTCTGAATAACATTGTTTAGGTTCGTTGGCTATACTAACGTTATGAAACCGTAACGAATAAAAGTATAGCGTTCGGAGAAGCGTAAAATCATTCTGCATGCTTCATAAACTGACTGTGGTGGGTGATACGTAACAATCTGGCCTCGTATTCGGCAGGACGCGGGTTCGAATCCCCGCCCAATCATTCAGAATTCTATTTCCCACAGTTTCCCGAAATCACTAGAGGCGATTGCTTGTATGGTTCCTCCTAAAAGCCATGGCCGAAATCATTCTCGCTCCTTGTCCCCCGTCAACGAAGCATACAACCATAAGCAAAAAAAAAAAGTCAAGTATCGTTTACTATTGCAGGTCCCTTCCTGTAACAATTTGATGCATTCCGTGCTGTGTAAGCATTAAAAACGTTAATTTACTTTCATGGACAACAGAATTATAAGACATATTTTATAAATGTGACAACGAAAGTGATTTCTTCAATCCAGCGTAGTTTCTACCTATTAGTGATTCTGAAAGCCGATGCCTCTGTTGCAGAAGGCAACGGTATTGACGTTACGTGCTTTAATACTGAGTCCGGTGGGAGAGCGGTAAAACTAGGGCCTCGCATTGAGGAGGACACTGGTTCGAATCCCCGTCCAATTTTCGGTTTTCCATGATTTCCCGAAATCGCTCCAGACGAATCTCCGCGATGACTCCTTCAAAAGTCCATGGCCGAATTCTCTCCTGGCTATCAGGACCTCGATGTCTGAGAGCCGTAAAACTATAGCAAAAAAAGATCTAAAACCAATAAAGCTAGTAACATAAGAGATTTTAACATTACAAAGGAAACAAACTTGGAAGAGTAGTTCAAACATTGTCCAGGTTACTGCCTCCCTTTTTCTTTTCTTATGGCTTTAGGGTGCGTCGACGTTGAGGTCATTATAGACGGGAGAGTACTGGGACAAGGAACTGGAAGGAATTCAATCATTGCCTTTTGAAGGAACCATCCTGACATTCACCTGGAGTGATCTGAATGGTCAGACGCATATTTAAACCGTGTCTTATGAATAGAAAATTAGTATCGGCGGACTGTAAAACCCCTCTACGGAGTTTTCTTGTTTCTTTTGGCGTTTGGCCTGTTAAGGCATACAGCGAACTGCAGTTTTATTTTATTTCATATGATCATTATGTGTATATCGTTCATTCCAATGTGTTTTTGTTGCCAAAAAATGATGAACATCGTAAGAGAAATACAGCACTTAATTTAGATCATCCATTTTCTTGGCCTATCTCGAGCTTCCGACTCTCTACACACGACGCTAGCAAGCTAATCCCTATGTTACTGAGCTCGAAATCTTCAAGCAATTAATCAGGACAAATAGCCAAACGTTCTACGTATACAGTGTCATTTTATGAGGGAAGAAATGAAAAGAGACGAAATAGTTCATTAAAGACCCTTGAGTTGCATCTGATAAACATGATTTAAAATTGATATCGATGGATCATATACTAAGAATTATCATTATTTTGCACAAATTTTGTTTCCAATACGTATGACCACTTTCGTTGATTTCTCAAAAACCCTGTCGGTCCAGTATTAAACACAAAACAAGCAAACGCCATGCTACGACGGTCCTAAATATCCCAACAAGCTGCAACTGTCAAAACAAATATGAAATAAACAGCTTATAACTAATATTTTTACGAAAGTTAACAGAGAAAATGACTAATACTGAGTGTCTTTTCGTTATTGAAACTGCAAGAAAAATCAGAAATTATTTTTACAAATAAACCCTTTTGAGTGGTCCAATCTGAAATTCTTGAATCTAATTCCCGTTACAGTAGTAAGTTCCAGCGCCAATCATTAACGATTCGACTCTTCAGGAGATATTCCGAGATGAAAGTTCTCATTTGTTAAAGGTGGTACGCTCCACTGTAAAGACTTGATCTGTGAGTTCTGAACATAACAGTAAAATGTATCAATTTTCCCGTCCGGTTAACGGCGTAGCAGCCCTTTTATGCAGACGTCACCCATTTAAACCGCCATACGAGACGGCGCTGAGCAGTTTGTTTACGACCAGGTCGCTTCCGTGGCGTCAGCAAACCGACAACTATGCATGACGTAAATTTGTATGACGGCACCGGCATTCTTCGAATGGTGACATCAGCGGAGCGATTTGCCAGAACAGCGTCTGGCAATTACAGGACACAGCGGGCGCCCCAAGAGCGAGGCCAAATGCGGAGCTCAGAGGAAGCCCGCGCGGTCTTCTGCGAACGAGAGTTGTTCTGCGCTTAGTGCGAAAAGGAAATCAGACATGTAAAGGAGCTATCCCTGCGTTCGCCTGGTGTTATTTCCAGAAATAAGGGCTACGATGGCCAAACCGAGCTTTAAAGCCGTTTCAACTACTGCCTTGAAAATGATTTTTGGATGAACTGTAACCAAACTCACAAATCTTAAAATGAAGGAAGGAGGGTTAAAATAGACACATTGAGACAGACAGAATTAAATACTGCATAATTCAGAGTGGGTCTACTTGTACCAATACTTTGTCCTCACGACAAAGTGAACGATCAGAGGATGAAAAACTTTAAACTCGAAATATCCATTGAAGAGATAGTGAGGTTAAATTAGGGTTACCAGACGTTTCCGTTTACCGGGGACAGTCCCCGTATTTAGCTCTCTATCCCCGGACAGATTTCGTTCCCGCAATGTCCCCGAATTTGTCCTCAGATTTTTTTATTTTTTTTTGATCAAGCAAGAGTTATTTAAATGCCCTGATTTGCTAATGCATTCGTTTAAAGAAAGAGATCCGAAGCGTACTAATTTCCTTGTACGTGCCTAGGAATAAAAGAAAATTACAAGGATACTACGTCTTGGACACAACAGCTTTGGAAAATCAAGTCTCCTTGCTGTGTGCAACATGGCTGTGTGTGATGCTCATTTAAAATACAAAATATAAACAATATGTGGCTTTTAAGTTAACACAACATAGAAATATTTATATACAAGCCGCCAACTGCGTTATTTTTTAGAACAATTGATGACAAGAAACTGTAAATTCTATATCTTTCAGATATCATTTCTTCAGAAAGATATCCGACTGAGATTGCATAACACCTCAGAACAACCGTCTGTGGAATGTGATAGTGAATCCTGGACAAGAAAAAAATTGATGACAAAAGTTAGAAACGAGTATAGTTGAGCTTATCTTATGGAACAGAAATTAAAAGAGGATATCATAAAGGAATTATAGCCAGAAATAGTCAAGGAACACTTACCATAAATCAAAAAGGCAGATACAGAATTTTGAAAGACAAGATCCATTCCGGCTGGTGACTGCGTCTAATATGTGAGTGGACGATGATGAGGAAATAGGGAAAATCGTCCTGCTACCAATTCTTCTATGACAGGACACTATTGACGATGTTAGGATTTAAGTCTGTACTAACGACATTAGTATAAATCTAAATGTCAAATTTGCTGTAAGCCGGTGATAAAATACAGAAAATATGTGGGTAAAGTGAAGATCTGATTAAGTTTTTGAAGAGTTATGAAAATATGGTATTTTGTGATATTATTTGTCATATTTGAACGTCATTAGATTCGACAATTTCGCCTGATGAAATTACAAACCCTGTGTGCCTTAAAACTGTCGGATGTAGTAATAGTCCATGGAGGTAGAGTAAAATCCGCTTGGGGCTTTTCAAAGGAGCGGTTGATACCGAAGGAGACAATATCGATAGTAAAAAGAAAAAAAAGTTAAAGTTCTTAAGGTGAAGAAAGAGAATATTTCGTATGTTTTCGTTTGCCATTCACTGCACTTATTTAAGTATCATCATGACAGATTGTTACTTCACGGACCACGTATTCTTAATTATGTCAAGTCACATTTCGCTCAGCCAGCGGCAACAGTTACTTCAGAAAATGACGAAGAAACCTACGATAGTGCAAACATGTGTGTAACCTCGATAGTTAATGGCAATGTCAAAATTTCCTCACACTTTGCTGCTGACGAAGATCAAAGAAATAACAGTAACCACAGCAATTGAGGCTGATCTTTGGTGCGGCGTCCATTACTAGCTTTTGATCTCGAAGTTAATGGCCGAGGACAAGATTGTTGACGACTGTTACTGGCTCAGAAGACATGTTGGATAGCTGACATCATTGCAGTCGTAACGTCTTCGACCTTATCCTTGTGCGTTGCGTAATGGAATCCTGTGAATTACCGTCGGTCCCTTTTAGCAGCTGATCTGCATATCTTCCGGCCGAATTACAGCCTGTAGACGATGCCTGTGTAATTTAGCGAGGCGTGGCACCTAACAGAGGCCAAGGACATTAGCATAAGAGACACCGCGGCATTAGCATAGCAGCATTTTGCTCTTCCGCCACGTTCACGAGCCGTCCCGGGCAGAGGAACATAACGTTCCGTACTCCTTGAGATGGATGTCTGAATTTAGAGGGATATGTTAGACACAAGAATACTGATGCCTGAAAATTATTCCACGTGGCGCATAACACATCCATGATACGACTCCCTTTGCGTTGTGATATTTACAATGTTTTCATGTGAATACGATGAACGTCTAAATATTCGTTAGGTGAGATGTAATGTTGAGAAATGTGTAACGAAATTAATCGCTGAAGCTAGAGAACTTCTTGACTGGAAGGAGTGGTTAGATAAGTTTAGACATGATTTTCTTTCGACCAAATCTTGTTACGTCTTCACGAATAAACGGCTGAATGGATCTTGATGAAATTTGACAAGGAAATACAATGAATCACATCGGATACTTTTATCTGTATAAATAACATATTTTTCCATTAAATTTTGAAGACTATCCAAATTGTGACAGACAGACGGATGACGTGTGTAAGTCTCTGTAATGTTACATTGATTGCTCAGGCTTTGTATCTCTCGTAGTCAGATTGTATGTGATCTGCTTTTATACAGACAACTTATTATATAGTATAGATGTGGATTTACGTTGCAACATACCCTTATTTTGTGTTTGTATGTTGTTAGCTCACCGGTTTAAAACCTCCAAAGGCTATATACTCGTATCTTAGCAACGGATATCGAGACCAAAAATGTTGGTACAAAACGGTATTGACATGAGATATCCCCCGAAAGTAACACAATTTTAAATCACTTTTCTTTTTTTTTTTGTAACTGCTTTACGTCTCTTTTTAACATCGAGGTCTTTAGAGACGGGAAAGGATGGGGGGGGGGGGCAAGGATGGGGGCAAGGAATGGGAAGGAATTCAGCCATGGCCTTTTGAAGGAAGCATCCCGGCATTTGCCTGGAGTGATTTGGGGAAACCATGGAAACCCAAATCTGGATGCCCGAACGGGGATTCGAACCGCCGTCCTGCCGAATGCGAGGCGAGAACGCTAACCGTTACACCACCCCGCTCGGTTTTTTTTTAAATCACAAACAAAAAATCTGCCGGAAGAACTGTGGAAAGTGGTCTTCTACAGTTAACCCCTCACCTCTCCCCTCTCCCTAGTTTGTTACTATTTTTAAACATGTTGAAAGACGGTTTCATTGGCATAATTTTATGACGATGGCTTCCCCGTCGTATTATTCCAACTTCGTGCTTTTTGGGACACCTTTTCCTTAAATTACATCTTTCCATATCCAATTCTAGCAAAAAAAAAAAGTCGCAGGTAACTGCTAGTGTCAAATATAACTCTTATGACGGCAATTCAGTAAGCACAGCGTCTCAGTTGGAGCTTCGTACAACTCAGTGACATTCGTTTTAACTGCATATGAATATTAATTATTGTGAATGCCAAGGTCTAGCAAGAGAAAGGTTGCAGAATTATGTGTAAATGAGTCTCAAACCAGACGAAAACCACTGTCAGGAATGGAGTTGATTCTGTTTTACTTGTTGAAGTAAAAGTCCAAGGAGAAAATATACCTGCGATTGAAGAACGAAATTGGAATACTGCTGACAAGCCATCCATGCCGCGTGTAACTACAGAATGAAATTAAGAACGTTGTTAAGAAAATTTGTAAACTTTGTAAGCGGTTAAAACTGTTAACACAAAGAAAGAAAATACCAGAAGTACAACCAACTTGCATTAATGTATAACAAAAGTAAATAATGATTTCGATATTCAGATGAACATCAGTAATTCATATTCACGAAAATAACAATGGCTGTAGATCGAATATTACCAATCCTACGTTTTGTGTGAATAGGGGTCAGGAGTTCGGTCTGGGGTAAAGATGTTCCACAAAGAAAGTAGGAAATAAATATCTGGTAATTTAACATTCCTCCCTCACGTATGCGTCAGAAATGTCGTTGAGAAACGTATGTTAATGAAATAAAGGTAAGCGAGATGAAATTCCACTCGAATCCCCGTCCGGGCATCCAGATTTGGGTTTTCCATGGTTTCCCAAATCACTCCAGGCAAATGCCGGGATGCTTTCTTAAAAGGCCATGGCCAAACTCCTTCCCATTCCTTGCCGCCCACCCTTTCTCGTGTCTAAAGACCTCGCTGTTAGAGAGACGTTAAGCAGATAAAAAAATAAAAATAAAAAATAAAAAATAAAATAAAAGAAATTCCACTCCTTAGAAACTAGAAAGGAATAACGGGCATTGAATATAACAGGGAATGGGAAGTTAAGGAAACAATAAATAAGAAAATGTTGAGAAAGAGGATAGAGACTACAGACCTCAAAACCTACGTCCAGGTAGTTGAAGGGATGAGAGGAAAATGGAGAAATCTGTGTTCAAAGTAGACCCAACCAGCACTGTGAATGATGATCATGATGTGACGACGTTTGTTGCAACTTATTGTCGTAAGAAATGCTGTAGTAGCCTTTTCGAGTTCGGTCCACGGTTGGGAAAATCTTGTACCTCCCCTATTTTTTTTTAAGGCTGCATCGAGGCAGGGAAGCATTGGGGACAAGGAAAGAATTTTGCTATGGCCTTTTTGAAGAAAGAATCCCGAAATACATTTGCAGTGGTTTCCGGGAATAATGGAAAGCGAAATATGAATGGGCGGACGAGGTTTTGAACCAGCTTGCCCCCGAACTGCTGGCCCAAATGTTACCGTGTTCGGTCTATCTCTCTTATTTTGTAACCATGGTCACTTGGAATAATTCTGTTATGAGTACATTGTAATCACGTGATGTATAAATCGCTAAATCATCGCACAGTACAAGTAAAAAAAAATTGAATACTTCGAATCTGCCATCTAACTAGGAATCCAGAAGATGAAGTAAGGAATTTAGCGCACTTTAATTCGATAATAAAAGTACAAGACATGTATTTCATTCGATTTTTACTGTGTATTTCCGACAAAAACTGAATTTTGCAAAATTGACCGTATATGTCGTCGTTTCAACGACGATGCTACAGCTGAAGTCGTTTTGATTACTTTTAAAGCGATTTTTTTTTCCAGAATGCCTTTAGCAGATATTCGTGAGCATTGAAACAGCAAATATGAAATAATTAAAAAAATTAGTCATTAATTTTTAACTAATTACATTTTAGTTTTAATACTTGGACTTAAAAACTCTTAATTATGCCTTTCCTGGAGAAATACGTTCTTTTGTTATGTTACCTGAACAAGTACGGCAGAAATTAAAGATACAGTTGAACGAAGCAGATAGTTGAAAATTTGATGGATGTATTAATATTAACTCAGATAGAAAGACATGAAGTACAGTATTAACCCAGTCTAGAGGATAAAACGAAATGGCGGAGAAGTGTATAATGGTGGGCACTTTCTGATGAACTTTTGACTGTTGAGGTGGGGCGAGTCAGTCCGATGTTTCAAAAGAAAACGTTTTTCACCTGGAGGGAGAAGTCCACGGACGTTGCGCTCATAAATCAGGCAGAGTAATGAACAACTCTCTTCGCCTCTAACTATCATCTCGACAGTCAGATGGTAAAACATTAGCACTATCATTAAAATCTGGTTCTGAAAACATCACTTCATCATTCGAGATGGACGCAGTGTACAACTGATGAATATGATTTACAGCTCTGACACTGAAGGTTGTGCCTGACCCTGCTAACAATCTTCTTCCGTGGAGCAAGTATTTACAACAAATAACTGAAAATCCAGTATCCAAAAAATTGAGACAAATAACCAAGGAATGTTCCAACTAAACAGTAAATCTTAAATCCTTTCTTTTGCTAATAAAAGTGAATTATGAGTCTTGTAACTAACGCGGATTAACGTATTTTAGGCTAGTCAACCGTAAAATTCAGAATTAATGAAACTATATTTGGCCATATCGAGTTTATAAACTTTAACTATCAGCATGTTGTGCGATAAACAGTACCAGATAAACAACTCCAAAAAAAAAATACTAAAATTAAACACTGATTAAAGATCCAAGACCGTTTTTTAATTGATACATTTGAACGTTTCGTTACAAGATTTAATTATAAATCAGAATCTTGCATGATTGTATCAATAAAGGTACACAGCCACAATCAGTCCTAGAAAGGTTTGGTGCTTTATATCAGGTTATTCGCACAATTTCGTTAATTTAAATGATACATGATAGACCTACTCACCTACTCTTTGGATAGTGAACAGGAGATGTACGTATAACACTAGTATTCCAAATTTTGTTACTCGAAATATCAGCGGGATTTTGAGCCCTGTTTAGATCATACTTAACTCTTAAAGAAATTTGTATCTAGTCACTCATCTTAGTCCATGCTGTTTCTTTGATTCAAATAAGATATGTGTCTCTATAGTTTTGTCTAGATTTTGATGATGTTTAGTAGCCTTGAGAGTTCCAAAAGTTTCTGGGTATTACGAAGTACTGCCAAATTATTTGACTTTATTCGTTCGGTTCGTTTTTGGTCTGTTATCCATGCTCTTGTCGGATTTTTAATTAATTTCAGTTCAAGCAGATAATTTACCTAGCTTAGAAATGAGCAGAAGGATAGAATGTTTAAACACTTCAATAGATGAAGACATTATGGATAACTGAACGAGAAAAATACACGACAGTGAATTTATATATGTGCCTTGTGATTCGCGCAGTTAAGACTGATTCCGTGATTTGAGAACGAAACCTTTCGAGCCATGTTGCTGTGATGTAATGTTCACGGAAAAAAATAACAAAACATGACGTTTCGGCAACTACCTCTATAGTCCGTTCAGTTAACAGAGGCGGCTCAAGGTCAGTCTGCTCTATCCCCACTTCGCTGCCCTTACACATACTTACAAAGCGGAAATTTACCTCTCACCTACCAGGACCCAGCGGCCAGCTCATAGATTTAGGAACTGGAGGGGGTGGAGAGGAGAGGAGTGCGGCCAGGGGAAAATTACCTTGTGCCGCCAGTTCGTAGTGAACAGGGTATCAGCTACAGTAGCAGAGTCATTCGATAACGCCCATCGTTAAATATGTTGTGAAGATATGAAAACAACACGATTCGACAGATGGATACATGCGCCGTCTGACTAAAAGCGACAGAGGGCGTCCTGTGTCTGATAAAAACAGCACAACTAGTCACCGGAACTTGTGTTTCCACAACTCCATGCAGCTTGACACTCTTGAAGATTACTTCACAACACTGTTAACGTCAGAACTTACTAAGACGTTGGTCCTGTAATTAAACTTTATGATGAATGGTAAAGACCCTTCGTCTGCACTTAACAGCACAGCAGCTAATGGTGACTCGTTATAATGATCGCCTGGGGATCGTTTCGTAACCACCTGTCCCGACACGTCCTGTGACCGGCGCCGGCACAGCCGTGAATCTGTCGGCCCAAATGTCAAGGACCCGCCAACAACTGACCTAAAAGATGCCACCGGGTTGCGAAAATAAACACAGTAATGCTGGCGGCAACCAGTCGCTGTTTTCTCCGCTCCGTCGGGCAACGTTTGGACTCTTAGTAACTGTCCGAATCAGTATACGCCCTGGGAGATGATCATTCATGGTACGTAACGTTTTGCAGAAGTAAGACTAGGTACTTCAGCATTACTGAGCAGTGTTTATCGCTGTAACTGGAACCAATAAATCGAGACTACTACAAGCATAATAAAATTTTGTTAATCACATTTCGGAAAATGATTATCAGGAGTAAAGGTTTTACAAGTAGTGTAACAATTTATATCCAACCAAGGAAAACAATCGGAAAGTGTAGTCATAAGCTACTTGAATTAAATAGCGGAGTAGTATCGTAGTATTATGATAACTAATAGCAGCAACGCAAGAAAACGGCATGGAACCAAAGATTAACAGCAGAAAAAGTAGTTTTTTATATATACAAAATATCCTGCATTATGCCGTTAAAGAACTTTAGGAGTTTTGCGAAAGATGGAAAGTTGTTTCGTAAGTACATAGCTTTTTATTTTACTTGTATAAGGAAAAGTTGTTTTTCATTGGGAACAACAATGTTTTTCAGTATGTAAATTTGAAGTAGGATAATATGTTGGGGCTAAAGAAGATGTTATATAAATTGGGTGAAAATAAACACTTCAGACATATTATTCAGCCCCGATCGTTTTGTTTTCCATCTCGTTGAAATCAAGGTTGTTTTAGGCGGGAAGGATTGAGGACGGCGGAAGGAAAGGAGTTTCACTATGACCTTCTTCAAATAACTATCCCAGGATTCGCCTGGAGTGATTTAGAGAAACAATGGAAAACAGAAATTTGAATAGAATGCTAGGCTCAAGCGTTACCGCTCACCCACCGGACTTCGTCTTTCTGTTTGAGCTTAACAGAGGATCACAGGCATGGGAAAGCAATGTGAGTAGGGACCTCGAAATATTTGTGCCACGTACCGGTACAAGCAAAAAAAAACAAAAACAAAAAATAAAAAAATAATAATAAAATAAAAATAAATAAAAAAAGAATGGTTTTGTAGTTTCGAAGAGGGACACATTTTCCTGGATCTTGAACTTCAATGCACTCGATCAAATTCTTCAATCCTCAATGATGTTCGTCAATCAATTCGTAAATTGTCAAGTGACAACTCAACCACTGACGCCAAAATTCGTAACAAGAAACGCTAAACATTCATACATCATCAAGTAGATTCATTTTTCTGGTTGGATACTGGAGGGCGTCTCATTGGGAAACTATGGGTCATCGTTTTCATTTCTGTTTTATATGAGATTTTCAGATGCCCTTTAATTTTGAGAAAAACTTGTCTTAGGTATGTGATGTAAGCTAGAACGCATACGTCATTTGTATTCTACGTAAGTTGTTGGTCCGCTTTATTCGATAGGATAAATAAAATAAATTCGCGTGGATATCTGGTGACATTTTCGATCTGACACGTACCAAGCGTGGTGGGTGAGCGGTTAAAGCTCTGGCCACGCATTCGGGAGGACGTGGGTTAGAATCCCCGTCCGGGCATCTAGATTTGGGTTTTGCATGGTTTCCCCCAGATCACTCCAGGCTACTGCGGGAATGCTTCCCACAAAAAAGCCATGGCCAAATTCCTTCCAGTTCCTAGTCCCCCATTCTTTCCTGCCTCTAATGACCTCAACGTCGACGAGGCGAAAAGTCATAATAATAAAAAAAATCGATCTGACGCGCATTTCACCTCTATTTTGGTCGTTGGACGTACAGTTTTACCATGCAATCCAAACCACGTAACGTCCTGGCATTGCTCAAATGATTAAGTAGAACTAGTAAAAATTTCAATAGTAAGCGTATTACGAACTGATCTACCAGATCACGCTAACCCGATAGGATTATCGTCGCAGACAAAGTCGCCACAACATAGATGAATTGTGCAATGTCACTTAGGAGGCAGAACTAGCTTTCAGGGTATCCTAGAAAACAATCTTATCTTCAGCATATTACAAATGTAAAGTGAATTTTTTCCAACAAATTTCAGTACCGTAAAAGACTTTCGCTCTGTAGATTGTAAGGTACTGGTGTGACTTTTGTCAGAGGTCACGATTCGATTTTTGTGTAGCTACAATTTTCCGCTTGGAAATCGGCGTGAAGTTGCTAATGGCTGCCACGAGGCATAGAGAACGTGTCGGATTGCGAAGCCCTCGTGACCCGGGTGGCCTACATTTAGGCCCCCTCGCTGGCGGTTGACAATAGTGAGCGAGCCGATGCTATCTCGGCGCTCCCTTCCCTTTCTTTCATACTGGCGCCTGGCGCCTGGCGCCGGTCCTCCCGATACAATCGGCCGTCACGGCGCTCCACGCTCGAGTTGCCACCAAGGTGCCCAGGGCGGGTTGCGGCAACGCCTCCCTTCTTGCACTGTCTACACGCAACGGGGGGAGAGCCTGCTGTACCAGCCTCGTTCGTTTCTCTATGAAAAGGGACCGTGCACAAACTACGTGGCTCGGTCCAGGGGGGAGGGGTTGGCTGAAAGGCTACGCTGGGCTACGTGGGGGGAGGGGGGGGGTTCCGAGCCAGGCTACGTAGCATTCCTTTCAAAAATTTTTGACAGTTAAAATGAGGAACAGAACTCACAACTGCATGTAAATATTTATTTCCCTCAGTTGATTATCTCCGTATGTAATTTACAAAGTCTGACAGAAGAAAACAGCACAAAATGTCTTCTGGAATCAAAAGGGAAAAAAAGCTACGTGCTACGTGGGGGGGGGGGGTAGAGGCAAAAGCCACGTAGGGCTACGTGGGGGGAGCGGGGAGTTCGCAGGAGGCCAAAATGGAGCTACGTGGTTCATGCACGCTCTCAAAGACTGAGCACTGATACGTTTTAGATTAGATCTCGTATTTTTTGCTGGGTCCCGTGTCTGACCAATCACATAGACGTGGAACAGTATGCACCATTTTTAAATTCGCTTCTACTTCTACCCGTCAGTCGGTCAGCATTCCCAAATGAACACGATACACAGCTACGTATGTTTGGCAGCATCGAAACTAAAGTATTTAGAATTATCTACTACAGAATATGACTTTTTTTTTTTGACAATGCAAGGATTATTATCAGTTTTCTGCAGAATGTCCGTAGATAATTCTTAGACCACGCTTTTGATAAGATTTTCAAAATGTAAAAACATACCATCAATGAATAGGTAATAGAAGGGTTTAAAAAATACTAACTTTTTTATGGATCTCGTATTTTAATTAAAGAGTTAGAAATCTAAGGTTTTTTCTTTTTTTACTATCCTCATCTGACTTCGGAATTTGAATTTTATGTATGGACCTAGAAATGTGACCCGAACTACAGCTCTTAAACGATGGTGTATTCAAATCGAGAGTTTAATGTTCGAAACCCACTCGGGCTGCTGTCAATTGAGTACCTGGAATTTTTCGGAACGGTTACCACGTCACTTCCATTATGATTCCCAGGCATTTGAAGGAAAATCAATAAAATCAATCTAACACTGTGATCTGTCTATCCTTACGACCTCCAACATTTAGTTGAGAATACCGAAAAGCAGCTAAAGAGACTTTTTTCATTCTCTTTATTTTCATTACCGATCAATTAAAGTATCGAAACAAGATCGATGCTAACTAGGCGATCGTTAGAAAAATTTGAAACTTCTTTTTTTTCTTTTCTTTTTTTTAGTAGGGTTTTTGAATTTGGCATATTGCTACGAACTAGCAGATGTGTTTTTTTCACGCAACACATTATTTTTGACAAAATGTAATTTTCATTACCAATTTGTAGGTTTATCCGAGAGGTTTCACCATCTCCTTTTCTTTTATCTGCTTTATGTCTCTCAACAGCGAGGTCTTTAGAGACGGGAAAGGATGGGGGCAAGGAATGGGAAGGAATTCGGCCATGGCCTTTTTAAGGAAGCATCCCGGCATTTGCCTGGAGTGATTTGGGAAACCATGGAAAACCCAAATATGGATGCCCGGACGGGGATTCGAACCGCCGTTTCACCATCTCCATCTGATTGTATGGAAGGCAGATGTATGGGTTCAGATAAATGAGACTCATGTGGCGGCGGTGCAGCTCTGTGCTTCCTTCCACGACCTCGACCCTTTAGTTGGGGTTAGTTGACAAACACTATCAACTGTTTTACCCTCTTTGGCTGTGAGCGCTTGGTAGAGCTGTTCAGAATGTTTTTCTTTGTAGACTTTATTTGTATGAGTATTCAGGCCTTTCAGATCCTAGTTAGTTGCTCTAATAAATGGCAGTATCTTGGAGAGACCAAATTATTACGTATTATGGAAGAATTTTACTTTTGATAAATCAGGTATAATTCATCCATCTCGTGGGAATTTGAGACACAGGCAAAGAATGAAGTCGAGGTAAAGATTCCTAAGAACATAAAAGGAATTTACAACTATCATTGAAAAAAATCCAGGTTAAAATTGTGGGAATTCGCTGGGGAATATTGTCTGAAATTTTATCACCTGGCTATGACAAGGGATAGTTGATGTGAAAGTCTCTGAATAGGCTAAGGTCAGGAGTGGGCAGATCCAAAGACAATCAAGCAAGATGGAGCTATGATGAAATCGATAACATCAAGTGTTTCTGCGGAGAAGATCAGACTGTTCAGCACATGCTCCAGGGTCGACTATGTCCACCATCCTGCTCGGAAGCTGATCTATATGAGGCCTCGGAAAATGCACTGGAAGTGGACAAGTTTTGGTCTAGTACAATGTAACTCGCAGCCTAGTCTATTAATAATTACACTGTAAGTGGAAATATCGAAGTCGCAGTTTATGCTGTCACCAGGTGATTTGTTCTTCCACTTAAGTATTTGATTGCTTAAATACTTCAATGAAGGCAGTTTCATAAATTAAGAAAATCAATAACTAGCTGTCAACTCACATTTATCCAGGACAGCGCCAAAATGATACATATGTCTTGTTTCTGAAGTAAATAAGCTACGTACATGGACTACTTGCTATTTAATACTGTGCGACACTCTATTCGGCAGATCTCCCATTCCACTTCTGTATTTGCATGCAGTGAAACTTTCCGAACACTTCAAAGAAACCCGTAAATGACAATGATATTGAAATCTCTACATTATGAATAATTCCTAAAGTTCTTGACTTCACTCAGGGTTATGTGGTACTGATTTTAAACGTATGAACACAACAAATAATTTTCAGTTAGTGAAAATATTTATAAATATGAAATTCACTAATGGTGAATCTGGTAACACCTTCTTAATCAAATACCTAATATTAAGGGCTAATTATAATTAATAAACATGCGCGTAACACACTGACAATAAATGTCACATCATAATCGCAGCATAATCTTACATATTAATAAGAGAATCATCATCATCATCATCATCATCACCACCAATAATAATAAAAGGCTTACCTTGGTCATCGTGTCCGTAACGCTGACGTCAGGCATCCAGCCTTCGCTACCGGATTAACAACGTCCAGCGATGCTAGAGGTTATGAGCGTTATTTTATAAGTGTTAATTCTGTTTAGTCAAGCAGCTACGAAGAAATGATTGCCAGAACACTGTAAAAAAAGAAGATATCTCATGGAAATCAGCATATCAATTATTAGTTGCTTTTTATTTGATTATATTGGATCACTTAGATGTTTCCGTTGTATTCTCTGATCACTATTAGAGTATGTTAAGAAATATGGTATCACCTTTATGCAGTGAATTTATTAATGCACCTGCGATGGAAGCTTTCATTTTAGAGCAGACATATTAGCATTCGTAATTACACCAGAGTGAAGGAGTTATTTAAGATTTTGAAAAATAATTTTTGAGTTGCTTTCGGTAGTGCCATGTTACTTAAATCATTACTTCGTTTAAATGAAACTAGTTTCACATCGATCGCTATCTGTACGACCTAGACCACGATTAAAACTACTATTACGCGACGTAACGTAATATTTTATTTTTAATTTACTCAGCATTCACTGACACCGTATCTCTGAGGTCATTATTTCAGTTAGTGTTAGGTTTCATTGTTTCTTTTGGCATTTCAAGCCATACATCCAACTAAATAGTGATTATAGTGCTTCCAGTATGCATTTTACACCACAGGACGGATATGTAATTCACAGACACAACAGTTAAACCCCAATGCCCTCGGCCGGACTCGAACCGGCATCCGGAGCTAGCACTCTAGCCCATATGTTACCGAGGCCAGCTAGTGGTTAGGTTGAAATGCAACGTGGGCCAGAATGGCTAATGAAACTATTTGCTGCAGCTTAAGACACAAGGAATTGTAAAGGTAAAGGGGTTCCTAAGGCACACGGAGATAGAACTCCGCAATCCCATTACAACCGTTGGCACTAAAGTGGATGTGACGGAGTCGGCGCCACGTTCCGGCCATTCTTTACCTTCCCGAGAAGGTTCCTCGACGGTACTCACTGAACAGCAGGCTGAGTAGGCCTGGGCAGCCGTACTGGACGAGGAAAAAACCCTTGGCTTAGTCGGGGATCGAACCCCGGTAGTCCAGGCTGCAGTCAGGCGCTCTATCGCCTGAGATACGCGGCCGCTGTTACAAGGAACTATATAGAGGGGTCCGGAATTCCGGAGAAACACTTCACGTAATTAATGGTCGCCCCAAAAATAGAGTGTGAAAAGGTTGCTTGTTGTGTTACACATTCCCCGCGACTACTCTCGGGGTTTTCCATTGCAAGTGGACGTTACCCAGGACCTGCCTCTCCATCAGGAAGTGAATACCCGTTGTGAGAAGAGCAAGCAGGTGTCTTGGAACAAGCCTTGCCGTTGTACCTATAAATACGGTTGTGACAGGTACCGTAAGGGCTGTGAGACGGTGCATGTTGTTAGCTCTAGATACAGCCCTCGGAGCGGGGAGTCGCCCAACAGGTTGCCGGGGTATCGGATGGCCGAGAAACGAGTTTGTCGGGACGCCTTCCGCCTGGGAGGTAGCCCGCTCTCAAGATAATCATCGGGAGCACAGCTTAAACGGCCAGTGCTTAGAGGATAATGACAGTCATTTGGTGATTTATTTTTAGAACTAATTCGCAACACCGGTCGGCGAATGGTAATATAGCGCCGTTTTGAACCTTTCTGCGTAACGGTGAAGCCAAGTGAAACAACATAGTCGCCGTTTTGGACCTTCTGGGCATGCGGCCAACCTCGAGATTATTACTCTGCAATTATTTTAACGGCAGACGTTGATTAAGTACCGTTTAAAGTTTCATACATAGAAGATACTGGTTAATACATCTGCTAACTTTTGAAGTTTCACGTAAGGGGGCACCCACAAATTACGTGAGGTGTTTTTCCGGATTTATGGACCCCCCCCTCCCCCCTGGTGAGATTTCGTGAGATCTGGCCGGACCCCCCCCCCCTCTGGTGAGATCTGGTCTGTGAGAACCCCCCTTACAAATCGCCCTGGAAACTTTTGTAGACTTTTTTTTTTTTTTTTTTTTTTTAGGTCACCCTAACCGAAATACCCTCCTAAAATCGACTTTGCCGCAAATTGTAGACCTTTTTTTTTGCTCTATTGTCCCCAAATTTTTCGCAAAATCTCACGTGAGATTTCCGTAGACCCCCCCCTCCCCCTCGGTGAGATCTGGTGAGATTTCGCCGGACCCCCCCCCCTCCCCTATTTCACCTCACGTAATTTATGGATGCCCCCTAAGTGTGTTAGGTGAGTGGTAAAACTCTGGCCTCGCATTCCGGAGGACGCGAGTTCGAAACCCGTTCAGCCACTCCGATTTGTTTTTTCCGTGGTTTCCCCAAATCACTCCAGGTTAATATAGGGGTGGTCCTTCAAAAGGCCATGACCGAATTCCTCGCTGTTCCTTATCTTCAGTCTTTTTCCGCCTCTAATTCCCTCGATGTCGATGAGGAGTAAAGAAAGAAGAAAAAAAATAAGATTGTGGAGTTTCGCTTATTTTACCACGCCATTTTCAAAAACAATGTTCTGATATGGTTGGAGAATTTTTGTTTTATCCGAATATAATATTTTAATTCTGATATAAAGATCTTACCTCGATTTAAATCTCCCTACCTTGTTTTACACATTTTTGTAACGTCATTAAGACTGTAACTCAAGTAACAAGGACTCGATCTGTTTTGTTGTTAGAGAAATACAAAATTTATCAGATTTTATGTTTTCTACTTCAGTACAGGAAATTTTGTTTTTGGGTGCAATTTTTCGGCAGATTTCGATCCACAGTAGAAGAAAATCTGAAATAACCCATATTTAACAAGTGAAATTAACGGTATAAAGAAAAAGTTGTGCTTTGTAATAATTAACAATCCAAACTACGATAATTTACTTTGATCCCTTGATCTGCTGGTTCTATGTTTAATGGTTCCACCACATAGCTCTTATCTCAGTTCTAACAAATACGTGTTATAAATACACGTAATACTAATTACTTGATTTCTGCGCAAGAAAGCTTGTTCGTCGAGCATAGCAGTTTTAGATAAGGCATTCTCAAATACAAACAGCATTTACTAAACGGATATCAGTGTTATATTTTTATGTTGTACGAACAACTTATTGCGACAAAATCGTGTGTTTTAGAACGGTTTATTATATTCCAACCAAGGATTTTTGTCATTATTTGACAACACTGTTGCAGGTGAATCGTTTCTTAATAGATTCTTTTTTTATTATTGTTATGTTCCCGTTCTGTATCCACCATAATCTGTATGTTCTAGTGAACTATTCATATAGAGCATCTTAAATCCCACTTAAAATAAACAACCAAAAAAACTATTGCAAAGCAATTTTTCGGTATATTTATGGACGCATTCCTTTGTTACATCTATATGTATATTATCGTTTCTATGGCAGCTGGTGCAGTAATAATTTAGATATATCTGAGAATATGTGTCTGATATTAAGAATTGCTGGCTCAAAGTACTGGATGCGAACCGCAAAAATTGTACGTCGAGTCTGACACTTCATCATATCGTGAAGATCATATCTCAGAACTTGTTGTAACCAAAACTCTAAATCATATTACAGACTTTCTTTACTGTCAGCATGATTCAGTTTTTCCTTGTTTTGCTTATTGAAACAAAAGCGGTCTTTTTCGTGTTAATCAATAATATGCTCACAGCCAGAATGCATATACCCCCGCACATACAAATGTAACCAAAGGACTGAAACAATGTACTCTCCTCCTACCGTAGCGTTCAGGAGCCTGTTGATTTAAACACTCAGAGGTAATTTAGACTACTTAATGGTTGGCTCACATAACAGTTCCGAAACGAGCAGAGAGTATTCTTTGCATTGTACCTTCTAGACGTTTCACAGAATTCACTTACACTCTTCTTCAAATTCATTATTTATGCGTCGCACAGATGTTTTGGTCATAACGTTGTTTTACTGAAGAATGTTCCGCAGCCTAGTCGCCTAATTTGAAACACAGACGTGGGTTTTACAATAATTTTTCATTTGAGCTCCGCAAAAGTGCCTACAGATATATCGTGAACGACATTCTTGTGACGGTATGTTGTATTTCTAACAATTGGATCTGTTGGTGGATGATTTGTCTACAACAATAACAAAGTTTTAATTGAACTGGTTAGTGACTCTTAGGCTGTGGCAGTATGTCTCAAGAGGTCCACGGTTCGCATCTCTGCTTCAGCCGTAATTTGGTTGGTACGTTAATCTGACTCTCATCTCTTCCAAAGTACTTTGTTGGATCAGATTGGAAGCTGCGCTGAAGGTCCCCTTTATTCCGGAAAGATTACCAGTGAGAGGAAGAATGAATCCTGTAAGGAAGGGACATGAAAACTGAAATTGGCGGCCTCGGTAACGTAGGGGCTAGAGTGCTAGTTCACGTGCCGAAGTTCGCCGGTTCAAGTCCGGCCGAGAGCATGGGTGTTTAAGTGTTGTGTCTCGTGTCTGTGAATGTCATGTCCGTCCTGTGGTGTGGATAATTGGTTGGAAAAATGCATATTAGAAGAAATTGGAAGCACTAGATCACACATAATCACTACTGAGTTGACTGTATAGCCTCAGATGCCGAAATCCAAGGGGGAGGGAAAAAATCTGAAATCTTAATTGGGTGAAGTGGTTCTTAAAGATGAGTTAATTCTTCTGATAACTCGAACAGTTCCTGAAAATAAGGGTGACATGTTCTTACATACTGAAGTCAAGCACAATGTTTCGATCACGGCGTTTGTAGCCATCTGTTCGTGATCACCGTATTACTTCTGTACTGGAAGCTGCCGATACGTTTGCAGAATTCGGTAGCACAACAGCGAAGACTTCTGTGTAACTTTTATTACGAGAAAGTCCCCAATCTAACAAGTCCTATTTAGTGCTTCATCAATTTATCCTTCACTGTTTAACGATAATGTAACGATAAGTTTCTCCTTCACTAGTGTTGTGACAACTTCTTCATTCTGTATGCAGATTCCAGAATGAAAGAGCTGACTGCAGCTGGTTGCGAAACTATGTGTCCAGATGACTTACGTGTATCCGGTAGCCGCGAAAGTGACACGCATACCTTTGAGCTCTGTGTGGCTGAGGTGTATTGCTGTGCTGTCACAAGGGTCACGTAAATATGACCCCGTGTTAGGTTTCAAAGGAATCTTATTCTTCCTCCTTCACTCTTTTCGCATTCAGTTAACTTAGCAGTTGCTAAGGCTGCGTTTAAATTTATCTACGCTAAGATGTCTTAATTTATGCTTATAGGAAACGTACCATTTTCTTCCTACCATAATGATAGGTGTGAGCGTCTCAATGATCCTGGCAGGTTCACCAAAATGTGAGCTTATTCTGAAGCTGTCTCTGTATGTAAGCTACGGCGTGTTATCTAATTATTTTCTTTCAACATATGTAAGCCGGACAAACAAATTGAGGGGTATTTTGACAGTATAGAAGTGAAAAACTCACTGTTCTTGTAGAAATTATTATTGAATTTAATTAACAACGCTCAGTGATACAATTTTTAAGACACTTATGTTCATTGACACAAGTTTCCCATAAATTTCACAAGCTATTTTAGATGCTGTTTACAACCTTCTCCAAGCGACACGACACACAGACTACCTCACCGTTCAACATTCATTGGCAGTATTTGAATTTACGTGCTGTGTTAGCAGACATTGTTTCTGGAATAAGTTCACCCGTCCCATTAATAAAACTATCAATTTGACACAAACGTTTACAACTTGGGTTATTGGTCAAAATATTTTTAAACTTCTCTTTAAGTTATCACAGGAATACCTCTGGCAATGCGAATATTATTCATTAACTGAATAGACTCAGTCAGCGTCAAACCTTGAGTTTCAATCTTTTTAAAACTCATAGGTATGTGGTGAAAAAAAATAATGCTAATCATAGCAATGGTTTTAATACTAGAATTGTTAAATGCTTCCTTGTACTGAAAAACTGTCGTAGCGTCTCCACTATCAAATTCGTTTACTACACCTATAATGGCCTCGAAATGTTCATTGTAAAACAGTACAGCTTCAACCCACGTCGCCCATCGAGTTACCACTGGTTCCCGATGTAAAGGCACATTTGACTATTTTTTATAGGCATTATTACAAGAAAATGCCTTAAGAAAATCTTTATTTGTTGATGAAATCAGTTTATTTACATTCCCAAACGCGGATCGTATATCTTCAGCGAGTCGTCGTAGAGTAAAAACAGTGCTGCTAGTTGGTTTTGCCGGCTCCAACATAAGATTTTATTTATTAACAATGTAGCCTACACTACCGGAAAATATTTCAAATATAGCGAAAATACCCATCATCACTTTATTTTAGATAAAATATGCAATATCCGGTGAAAATGGGATTAATATGCAATTTTTTTTTAATTACGGCTTTACGCCTCGTCGGCGGCTAAGGTTATTAGAGGCGGGATGGGACGGGGAACAAGGAACGGGAAGGAATTCGGCTATGACCTTTTTGAAGGAAGCATCCCGGCATTCGCCTGGAATGATTTGGGGAAACCATGGAGAGCCCAAATCTGGATGCCTGGATGGAGATTCGAACCCGCGTCCTCCCGAAATATGCAAATGCATATGCAAATGGATATAATCCGGTTTCTACTAATAACAGTCGTCTGCATGCTGGATAATACTTAATAATAACACTAACAATGCCGGAGATGGCCACGGGAAGTTACACCATTCAAATATCCTCGGGATGTTTCTGTGTATGGGAATATACAACCGTCATTGTGAAGCCGAAAGTGGGAGACAAGGTATGGGACAGAACATTCTTTCTCTAAAAGGATTCCCTCGATTAAAATATCTTTGTCTATATGTAGTAAACATATGTGACGTCTTTTGTATCAAGCAGAAAGCTTGTATTATTTAAAGTGCGTTGAAACTCTAACTTTATAACATAGAGTTGTTGTAAGCCTTCAATAGCTGCAGTTGTTCTATGCTGAATTACCTTTCATTAAGTACATCAGAGTAACTGTTGGGAAGTTACCTTATGTGTTTGAACTCTTTCCGGGAGGTATGACCAACGGCAAATTTAGTTGTTTAGGAATTTAAGATTTCTGATTCTGTTAATAGTATGACCGATGCGCTTTTACGGTACGAGAGACGCAGCACATGATTTACTCAAAGAAATTCGAAAAAACCGTTGGTGCGTGGTTTGCGAGTGAAGCAGAAACATAACAAATCAACAAGTATATAAAAAACACACACTCATTGTTTTATGGCCTTACACCTCGTCGACGTCAAGGCCAGAAAGTAATTCGGACAAAGAACTGAAAGGAATTCTATTATGGCCTATAGAAGGAACCATCTCGGCTTTTGTCTGGAGAGAATCGAGAAAACATGAAAATCTGAAATATGGATCGCCGGAGATTTGAGCCTACGTCCTCCGAATGTCAGGGCTGACACATAATACTTATCAGTTATTACTATTATCTACTATAATGACCTCGATGTTAACGAACCGTAAAACACGAAGCGAAAAAATAAAATAACCTCTAGGAAAAATGGGAAAACAAACAACATTGCTGTATCAAATAAAATTTAATTCATTTTAATATTTTTATTGGTTATGTCCTCCACTGATTTTAAATTTAACAAAACAAATATATCCATTAAGATGGGACCAAATGTCTTTTGGTTTCTCAAGTTAAAACTTTTCTCCTTCTTCGACACCATGAATTTACTTAACGTTACAAACCTAAAATGTTACAATTTTTAATTTGTTATTGTCCCTAGGGAAGTTTTAAATTTTCTGTAAATATAACTTATGAGTCCTTGGAGTGTGTGGCTTTAAAATAAGACCTTACCACAAATGTCGGTTTCCTCTAAGTGGTATCAACTCAAAAGAAGAGCTGACATCAAAATAATTTGCCCAGTTTTAACGAAAGAACGGAGTTATTTGTGCTTAAACTTCCATGAATTAGATTCTGAAAGAGACCAGCGTTCGATTTCCGGTACTCTCATCGTGAATACAGCTTTTCCTGGTACCCATAATTATCCCGGGTGATCAAATGACATGTTTTAAATACAGCCCAGGTAAGAATATATACTTACACATGAGATGTTATGATTGTCAGTGAAACGCATCGAATAAATCTCACTTGTTTGTATCCAAAGAATAGATTAACCAGCTAGTTATCCTGAAAAGACGAGGAGGAAATCTGCTACATCAAACAGTTCATATCAGTGAAATATTTTAAGCAATCTTTTTAAAATTCTCTAGGCTACCACTTAAAATCAAAAACTTTGCACGCACTGCTTGACTCTTAGAATATACCATACCCTTGCACTGTTAGACATAGACCGCTGAAGAACGTTTGTACATTACTCTCTGGCTGCTTCATCGTAGCTACAGGCAGTTTCACTGTGGAGTTCTATGGTACATAGCTCGCTTCCACAGTGACCGCCACTATATTCAGGTCACTAGCCCAAGGTCGACACCTTCTCTCTCGTTTCCAGGATAGCCTTTAGCCGCAAACAACGGAAAAACGTTGTTGCTGAATTCTCTCACTCTCAACTCTGAAATAAACCAATGACTGCGCGTGCCTACATATGTGTGTGCGTCTGTATGAATATATTTACCCTCAATTCAATCTCAAACTTTTTTCTATGTTGTTCGTTTCATGTGTGGGCATTCGGTATATCTTGTTAGTTCTTGTGCGTTAACTATTGTTCTTAACCCGAAATAAACTAAAATCATTAAAACGTCTTCATCTTAAACGTAAATAAAAACTGATGAAGTGTCATCCATTATTTCTTCTGTTTCGGCACTTTGTAGTTAACACTTGTTTACCGAGCCTGGTGGGTTGGTGTTTAGTATTCGGAAAGACGCGAGTTCTATTCCCAGTCCAGTCATACAAATTTTGGTTTATCCCAAATTCTCTTCCACCTCTAATTACCTCAACGTCGAGAGGGTGTGAAGACCCAAAAATAATGTTACCTACGAGCTACAAAATTCTCTCCAATATCAACCACACCACGTATTTAAAAGAGCCAAGAAAATTTACATCTCATATAGCTTTAAACTTGCGACAAAACCAGGAAAAAAATTATTTTCTTATTACATTTCCGTTTAGTAAAACTATTTAATATCAAGTTTTCTTTATTCGGAGTGTATTACTTCGTGATGGGAAGTATATATTATAAATTCGACTGGAGTTGATCAATTCCATCGTAGGGGCGAGCGGCAACGGCATGTATGGAACGTGGAAATCTAATCCGCTAACAAATATTGATTTTTTCTGTAAGGGAGTGTCCATAAACTACGTGGCTTGATCGGGGGGGGGGGGGAAGGCTGACTGAAAAACTACTCTGAGCTACGTGGAGGGGAGGGTAGGTTCCTAGCAAGACCACGCAGCTTTTCATTCATATTATTTGTCACAGTGAAAATGAGTTACAGAGCACACAACAGCATGTGAATAATTATTTCCGTCATTTCATTATCTCCGTATGTAATTTATGAAAGTCTGACTAGAGGAAACAGCACAAAATGTCTTCTGGAATCAATGGGGAAAGAAAGCTACGTGGTGGTGGTGGTGGGGGGGGGGAGGGAGGTGTTGAGGCCAAATGCACGTCGGGCTACGTGGGGGGGGGGGGCAGGGAGGAGGGGTTCAAAGGAGGCCAAAATGGAGCTACGTGGTTTATGGACGGTCCCTAAGTGACAGCGATGTGACCAAACACATCCAAACATGTAAAGAAAATGACGTAACGGGACCTTATTTACGCGAGGAACCGTGATACCAGAAATTATGGGAATATCAATGGTAAATCATGGAAAGCGGTTGGGTGGAACTGTGCTTTTCACGAAATAGATAAATTTGTTCTTCCTATAACCCGCGGTCTACTTTGAGAGTTATTAGTACAATTGTTATGTCCCGGTTCTTCATTCCTTTCTTGACCGGCCTTGTAGCAAAAGTTATAATTCCATTGTTTTTCCCGCCGGTCTATTAAGTCTATTTATTAAGCATGGTTCAAACCACCGCAATACATACTAAGACTTATGACTTAAAATACGAAGGCTGTGATCATTCGTAACCTTTAAGCTTGTAAGGACGCTAACTTTGTTGGCATTTAACAGCAATAATGTATGGACATTAGACACAATAAGAAAGAGGAGAAAAAGTATTTTTGGGTTACGTAACGAGAATTTATAACAGCAGACTTACAAGAAGAATTTGCAACCTCATTTAGAAGAGTAAGAATGGCAACAAGTTGAAAAGGTACAAAGAAACATATGATAAAGATAGAAATAATAGAAGATATGATAAAATATGAGCAAGTTTCACAAGTTTCATGATAATGAGAAGATGGAAGGTAAAAAACATCTGGACCCAACAAAGGAGGAAACAGGAAAGTATGAAGAACTACTGGAAGTCAAGAAGAATCGAGATGTGTATACACGATTACTGTTCGTGGTCCTTAGATGACCAAAATCGAAGAGAAGAAACTACTGTCGGAATTTATATCTCATCAAACATGGCGTGTCGGCCATCACAACTCTGTTGCCATTTTCTAGTGAGAAGTGACGATTGATATGGTGCCAGAGGTAGACGTCGTTAGCTGAAATCATTTGTTTCTTCAACGAAACCAAAAAGCATAAAACACATCTACATTTCATCAGTATTAACCGTTTCTGAAACACATAAAATACCCTCTGACAGCATATCACTCGAAAAGTTTTTTAAATTATCATTCACCAAATGATGTTCTTACGTTGTACTATTTTTGCTAATTAATGCTTCACACCATTTATCCTTTGACTGGATTGCCACGGAAATCAGAATGTAATCAACACTGTACAGAGCAGTCTTGTTGCTTAGTGTTTAAGGCGGAAATCGAAAGGTGTCGGGTTCGAATCTTGGTCGCGGTTGGAATTTTCAAAGCACTTAACCAGACACTCACCTCTGGCACAGCTTGCTGTGTAATATGAAGTACGCCAGAATGCTTTCGCAGTTCGGTTTCCACGTTAAACTTTAGGTCCTCTATACCCGGTAATCCTTAGACAATCTATAGAACAAACAACTCGATTTGTAACACAGATCTGAAAACATCCAAAACAAATTCAAGCCAAACGAAGGGCTAATGTGGTCCTAGTTGGCCCAGACGAACATACAGCACTGTACAGTTGACAGGCCACGCCCCCTCACGTGGCTCCAGACGGAAACAAGTAGTCAGGGCCGACTGTCAGGACCACTGGCCTAAAAACGAGCTAGTGCCTAAAGCCGCGGGCACCCGTCTGGCGCCATACACTGCGCAATAACCAACCTCTCGCAATGTGGAAAAAACCAATCGTCAAAGGCAGTTTTCAACTTTCTCTTAATCGGAGTCTCTTCAGGAATACTTCATAAAGAAATGGCTATTAACTCGCAGTATGAGAATGGGGCAGTTACAGGCACGAGAATTTGGAACATATCATACCAGCGATGAGAAGAAACAGGCAAAACGTACAGAATGCTCAAACTTTCATGTATCGGCAAATTCCGATACACAAAATAAATTCTTGCATATCTGAATTTATCACTTCAAGGAGTAACAGTGGTTAAGGCATCTGTCTGGAGCTCGAAAGGTCCTCGGCTCGAATCATGACTCGGCGAGGATTTTCAAAGGCACTTAACCCGACCTTCACCTCTGGCACAGCTTGCTGTGCAATGTGAGGTACGTTAGAATAATTCCATGGTTCGGATTCCACGTTAAACTTTAGGTCCCCAGTACCCGGCAGGACTGCCAGGTTAGGTAAAAGTGGCTACGACAGGGCCGGAATGCGCAACCGATAGAAACCTGGTCACTACGACAATACGTGATAATTATTATTACTTCAAGGAAAGTTCTGAGAATCTCTAGGTCATAAGAAATAAATACCTTAATAAGAAATAAATTTAAGAATAGGCCTAACTCTGGAAGGTTATATTTGTTTGTAGAGTGACGGTCAGCAAATTGTGGAATTTCAAGTTTGTAGTTTGCCGCCAGCATCATCGTGGCCAAGAACTTTTCAGACAGACAGAATAATCACTATAACAAGAACGACAATGAATAGTTCTTATTATTCAGTGGATAAATAGTGAATAGCGCATCCTTGCAGATAACAAGAAATGACAAATCTCAATAATGTTTTTCTTGTTTCAATAGCAACGTAATCGACGGTACTGCAGCCGCCTTTCAGGCTTTTTGTGATAGTAAGTACCACGTAACAATACAACGATGCCAAATTTTCCAAGCAGTCTTCCCATTATTCCAAGACAGACATCTAACGATTAGAAAAACAGGTCCTATTTAAAAATCACCAATTATTTTAAAGCTACCAAGAAATCCTTGTTAATGATCGTCACAGCATGACAACTAGAAAATATTAATCTCATCTCCCGACCTTAATAACTGGCTGCCTGCCTCAATAATCTCTAGACGAAAGGCAGTAAAAAGTCATATTCCTATCAGCAAGGAATTAGATAAATTAATTAAAACTTGTATAAACGCATTCTCCATCAGGATACAAGTTTGAGGATTTGTTTGCCGAAATTAATTGCGAAGCTGCAATTTTTTCTTCTTCACTACTCTCGATTTGTTGATATACTATTCGTATTATGTATCCGTTGCGAGATAACCATAGAATGCAAAAAGTTACGAGTCATCTATAAATCTTTCTTCACAGTGGATGATTATTCAATAACTGATAGAAATTTAAATGTCTTACAGTATTTTCCTGATATTAATAATTTTCGTTTCAGAAATTTTTTTGTGGATTGGGAATGGGATCGTAGTGAACAACAAAAATGACAGCTGGTATACATCTTCTGAAATTAAAAACTTTGTAAATATTAAGTCCTTCTTAATTTTCCATATAAAATGCTTTACTAGATAGAGCGTGGCATCAATCGTACTTAAATACAATAGAAGTAACCCCTCATCGTTTCATTTCCTCCGTTTCTCTCCCACGTCGCTGATCTCCACGCCGTACCAGGGTGTCCTACGAAACTAGCATCGTCATTCAGACAATTTATCCAATTATTGTGACGAACGTGATCGAAAATACCGATGAGCGAGGCAGCCGATGACCCGGGCATTCCTTGTTGTCGTCACTGCGCTGAAGTCGGTCAGAAGCACGTGAGTGATATTCGGAGATTCGTGTCTGGTGAGTATTGAGTATTAGTTTCGTGCAGAGGGTCGTTAAACACACAGTAATGTGAGCGGGCTACCTGATTCGAAACTAGAAAGAGTTATCAATTTGCCGCATGGTAGCAAAGATAGTGGCGCACAATTCCTCATCTCCAGCTTGTGTACCAAGATCCTGAGTTAAGTCCCAAATCTGACCGCAGTGCACATGCAGTGATGATTTGTCTTTTGGATGTGGCTTCAAAATTGACGGCTCCCTGGTGTATCTTACGGGAGAGTAGCGCCTAGTTTTAGCTTCTTCCTTCTTTCATCGTCATATGCATACCAGACTACAAAGATACAAGAACACTTTTAAACAAAATGGTTAAGAAGAGTGTACACTCACTCTGCTTCAAGACCTAGAAATACTTCATTTACGACTTTCACGATGCCAGAATCAGGTCATTTTATTTTAACAGATACGTATACTACTTTGCCTACCGCAGGGCTTGAAATTAATCACCACCTTAAAGGGAAGAACTCGAAGAGTTGTCATCAGCCAATAGTGCTGGAAATCTTCTTTCTCTCTATATCACTTATACTGTTTTCTGAAGCATTTAGTTTAAGGCAGATTTTTGGTAGGCAGAGAATTATCTTTGATTATTAGCTCTAAAAACTCACAAACTTCACAATTTTCAGTGACATAATCATGGACTGGCCACAATAAGATCATCTTAATTAAATAAAAATAAAGGGTGAACTCAGAAAAAATGAACTAATGGAACAAAAAATCCTGAGAAAAATCGTGGGTTCCGTCAAAGAAGAGGGAATATACAAACTCAGGCATAATAACAAAATATACCAACAACTGAAGAAAATTATAACAACTGTGAGGAAAAGTAGATTAATCTTCTATGGTCACTTAGTTCGGTGCTCATAGAGTCACACAATATCTTAAGCGCCGTCTGTAGAGGGGAAGCGACTAACGCAAAGTGGATGAGTCTAGTTATAAAACATCTGGAACAGCTGGAAAATAATCCTAACGAGACTTACAACGGGAATAGGTACAGCATGTTGGTTAAAACATCCAGTTCTTTCCAGTCACTGACAGTCAAAACGCTGTGCCTTTGAACTGGGCTGAAATGGATCAGGAAAGAAAAGACAACAAAGCGTAAGGATGAAGGAATACTGAGTTAAGAAGAAAGATCACCGAAACGAAAGAGAAGAGGAAACGGCAGTGAGAATGAGGGACTTCTGAACTGAGGTACCTGCTGTTAGAGCTAGCCTAGCTGGTAGTGTTCACTATCTGGGCCAGGTCAAGCCCGGAGTCAACTTCAGCCGTTGCCCATAATAAATCTCACGCGTGGCCCCGTTCCTTCAAGTGTTAATTGCCGTATTCTGCATAAAGCTCTCCGTGTCTACAATCGGAGGGCAACGTTGAAAGCTCGCCCACTGGCGCCTGTAAACACGCCCCAGCCAATTACCTGGCGCCGTAGCTCAACTGGACTAGGCGGACGCGGGCGTCTCTAGCGGTTGGATGGAAAATTATATTCTGAACTCTTAAAAAGCGTTACATTTTCCTCGCTTGAATTAATGTAACATGGTACAGTTACTGTATCTTTGCAGATCAACGTCCACGCATTTTATCACATGCTTATAAAAAAATAATATTAAGTTGCAGTAATTCCACCTAATTATGGTGGTCACTAGTTCCACGCATTTACCTTGAATATTGCAAGAGAGAGTCTGAAAATATTCAACCATGACATCATAATAAAACTACGCCATATTACGTCTATGAGACAAAATTCTCTGTCAACACAGCAGGTAAAAAGATTTTATAACAATGATTATCCTAACCAGTTAGTGATGCAGAGATCATATCACTCAATATTGTGTTCAACTAAATACATTACCGTTTCACGTGTTATAACGCCTTTCTCCTTATAACGTCAAGTAATAATTTAAAACAAACAGAATATATTTCAAAGCAACGACGGCGAAAAAAGTTATTCACATGGCACTGTGAATCTCAAAAGAACCGTATTTTCACAATTTGTTTTTAATGGCAGCAATGAAGAAACTGTGCTGATACAAAATAGTTAATCAGTTGAAAACCGTAGGTTGAATTGCAAATCTTTTTGCAATGTGTATTTAGTGATGACATTACAAAATACTAAAACTAATTAGAGCAGTTGGATACTCATAATGAATTTAACTTTGTGTAATACGGTGTTATCGTCACACAAACCTTCGGCTTGACATAATTCGAAATGCTATGCATTACTGGTTTACCACGTAGATACAAATATTGGAAGCGTCAAGCGGGGGCGATGTAAATTTCTATCGGAGTAAGTATCTGAAATATGTAACCTTTGAATCCGTTACAACTGGATAACGAATAATAATAATAAAAAATATAAATAACTTTTCGGTCTTGTTGTTTTCGCTCTTTACAAATCGCACTTCAGTTTTAGTTTTCTGAAACAACTTCATTAAAGCACCTTACTATTCAGAGACCGCGTTGATCAGTATCATGTCAAGAGGTATCTTACGATTTGAACAGAGAGCGGAAATAAATATCAATTTTAGCACTAACACTGGAATTCTGTTTATAAGGCTTTAATAAAACCGTAGGAAACGTCAAGAAAACACTTGGTTTCTGTAGGCCCTACTTTAAAAGCTTTTTAGTCTGTAAAAAACGTCGCTAATTCGCTAGCTTCAATGAGCAGACGCTGCAACAATGTTCACGAAACACCTGGCAGCGTATTTTTTCGCTAAAGATAACAGTTATATTGAACAGCTTATACGGTATTGATCTTCTCGTTTTGGCCTACAGTACAGGAATGTCAGCAAGTAAAGTTGTTCCCACCTGTTTAATATATCTTGAAGTCAACGGTGAAATAAGATTTGTCTGGCTCTGGCACATGATACTGGTCTATCGTTGTTACTATTGTTTTGGAATCTTATGTTCGAAGAGGAAAAAAAAAAAAAAAAAAAAAAAAAAAAAAAAAAAAAAAAAAAAAAAAAAAAAAAAAAAAAAAAAAAAAAAAAAAAAATTAAAAAAAATAGTTGACAGTAATTAGAGACTGCTGATAGAAGTGAAAAGTTAAAACTATGAATATCATACCCGCAACACGTCTTCATTATAGCTACAGATATACTAAATAATAATAATTCCGTTTGGTCGTAATGAACTTGTGACAGGGTTTATATCGGCTGTACATTCTGCCTCCATCTCAGCCGCCTTAACCTAACCCGGTAGTCCTACCAGGTACGGAGGAGCTACAGTTTAACGTGGAATCCGAATCACGGAAGCGTTCTGGTGTAGTACACATTACACAGCAAGTTGTGCCAGAGGTGAAGGTAGGGTTAAGGGCCCATGAAAATCCTTGCCAAGACAGGGTCTCGAACCAGGGACCTTTCGCTCGCCAGCCAGACACCTTAACCACTGAGCCACCAAGCCGCTACAGATACACTGTTAACATTAGCATGACGGTGACACGAACTAATAAGATTTAACCACCCAAAAATCACCCAATGCGCCTATCGAAGTTTCCAGTTCAAAAACTAAAAATATAACTTAGTACACTACCCGAAGGTTGGTCGAATCTTCCTAAAGGAGAGGTACCAAGCTATTGTGTCATAGGCAGGAAAGCCAATTTCTTTCCTCAGGAGCCTACAATTTAACGTGGAATCAGAATCACTGAACTTCCCGGCGTACGTCATATAATGAAATACAAATCCTAAAAATTCCTGCTCACTGCGGGATTTGAAACCGCGACCGAAGAGAGAAACTTTCGGAAGCAAGCGCCTTAACCCTTGTTTTGAAGTATCCGTGTGCTAAATACTATAAAAATCGGGTTAAAAGGTGGCGTTGTGTGAACAACGTTGACAGAAATTATGGTGAGGGGGGAAAGGAGGACACTGTTTAGGTTTTTGAAAATCGAACGTAAATATTTTTCTATTTTTTTTTGGCTCACAGTTACACGGGTTAAGACGCCACGTGAGCCATATTTGGTTCACGTATACATTGTGCAGTGAGCCGCGTGAGCCATAACTGGCTCACATGCAGAGTTGTGTTTAGAGGCCTCGTGAGTCTCATGGGACTCACAGATAATGCGTTTCAACTATGGGTTTAAAAGTGGTGGCTCCACTGAACACTCTGATGTTCTTAGCAATCAATATTTTTGCATTTGTTAGCCCTGGTGATTCCTAACTGCAACCGTCAGAGATCAACTTTCGACGACTCAGCTGTAGTACTGTTTTGTTTTGCTGATTGCTCGTGTATGCTATTTGAGGTTACGTTTGTGTATTTGGTTAGTTTCCTAGTTTATTGTTATGGCCGAAAGAAGACAAACTTTTGAAGAACTTTAACAGCTAGTGAATGAGGCTATGCAAGATAGCTTATCAAGTTATCAATTTTATATGTAGCTAATATAAGCAAATAAACTAAGAGTTGGAATCATTTCTTGAAAAACGATTTTTTTTTATACCTATTGTGTTTTAAATGATGTGAGCCACATGTGTCTCACGTGGCGACAGATCGTAATTGTGTTAAAATGTAGTTGTTGGGCCACGTGAGCCATATATGGCTCACGCCTGTTATCAGTCCAGATCAGTCATAACTTGATATTTTATGAAGTAACTTAGTTCTACATGATCAAAAGAAGACATCTGATGCAAAAAATCAAATTGGCCTCACAAGTAATATTCGTGATTTCAATGTGGCATAGCAATACATAGTCCAAGTTTCATCATGGCAGTCAATGTGTTAAATATACGAATGAAAAGTTCCATCAAAATCGTATAAAAACTATGTGTTGCAATAAGCGTCCAACACGCATATCATAGGCGCAACACGTCATACCAAATCAGTGATGCGAATTCATAGATTTACACCCAGCCTACAGCTCGCCTATAAAAGTTTTCACTTCAAAAACTATTATTTGCGGTTTTTTAAATGACTTATGTTTACGATTGTGTGTACTGTGCAAGCACCATGGAGGCAAAATGGAGCGTTGGTGAGCTAGCTGATTGGCTGTCATCGCGGCATAACCACTGTGCAAGTAATTGACGGACGGGCACAAAGGGCGTTGGAGCAGCAGCAACAGGTCCGGGGGGCAGTTACGTCAGCGGCGGCGCGAGAGCGCAGGAAACAGCGACCGTAAATCTGCGAGTCGAGTCCGCGCCGCGGGCAGTCTGCTGTAAGGGGCTGATACGAGGGCTGGATGAAGTGTGTTGCGCAGTCGCACGAAATAGGTGAAGTGAAGAGTGGAGAGTACTGCCATCTTTTAAAAACACTGCCACTCCACAGATATGTCAACTCTGTTTGTATTCAATTCTATTTTTGTCTATCGTAACTACTGTAAAAGATTCGTTGTTTCAACACGTTTAAAACAACTCACAGGAAGGGGACATCCATAAATTACGTAAGGGGTTTCTTCGGATTTCATGACCCTCCCCCCTCTGGTGAGACTTCGTGAGATCTGGTCCGACCCCCCCCCTCTCTGGTGAGATCTGACCCGTGAGATCCCCCCTCCTAGAAATCACCCTCGCAACTTTTTGAGACTTTCTTTTTTAGGTCTTCCAAAGCCGATTACACCCTCAATTTTTGACGAAATGCCCCCTAAAATCGACTTTCGCGTCATTTGAAGACTTTTTTTTTAGCTTTACAGTCCAACAAAAGTTTCCAAAAGCTCACGTGAGATTTCCGTTCACCCCCCCCCCCCATTTCACCTTACGTAATTTATGGACGCCCCCTAATTGAATTTCAGAGAGAAAAAATCTAAACTTTAGTCATATCGATCGTAGTTCAAAAGCTGGATGGTAAGATTTCGTGCATCCGAAATTGGTAAAATGAATACTGATTATAATGTCGCAGTGATCGACCAGTATCTGTGACATCTGAGAAGCACCCAAAGAGACGATAGAATATTTACGAAGACGAGTTGCTAGTGTTACAAAATCAACTGAGCACTTAATCTTAAAATAACAAAATGACGGGCAACATCATAATATCGCCAAAGCTGTAGTGAGATTGAATTTGGAACCGAAAACACCCTAAATAATCATCGCATTTTCCCTCTAGCGATTTTCATTTCTATCCTCGCTTAAAAAGAGACGGGATGAATCGTACGAAAATTTTCGCAAATGAAATGTTTCTATAGCAATTATATAGCAAGACACTGGCCCAAACAAAGATTTCGCGAATTAGATACGATGAATAGCAGGGTTGGTGGGTTTTAGAAGATTGAAAGAAGAACGAGCTCATTTGTATCAATACCGTTCTCATTTCGCCTCTACTTTGACGTAAACTCTCCAAACTATCTCTTCCCAAAGCGGAAGTGTCATAGACCTCACCGGAATAAAACTAAGCTGAACAAAACACACATAATGTACCCATATCTCTGTGATATGTGGTGCTGCTATCTAGCGGAAACGAGTATCGAAGCCAGCGAAGTCTAGTAGTTTGGCTCTGAACTGTCGTAAACGCGTGACCTTGATAGTTGATATTTCATTCGGGAGGACTCGAGTCATGAATCACCGTCCGGTCATCCAGATTTGGGTTTTTAAATGGTTTCCCCAGGTCACTCAAGCCGAATCCGGGATCGACCCTTCAAAATGCTATCGTAGAATTCCTTCCCATTCCTTGGCGCCAGCCCTTTTCCGTCTCTAATGCCAACGGCAAAAAGCCATAAGCGATATTTAATACTATTACCATTTAACGATCGAATTCATAAATATTCTTTTCTTAAAATATGATCTTACCAACGCGGAGAACTTAGTCTTTAAAATGATACCTCATTTATTGATATCCATTAGGTACAAGGAGGATAAATAGCTCGTGACAAAGAAAATCTTGTAAAAATAATATATATTATATTCAGGGCATTGATTTTATAACGGTCGATGAAGTGAAGGACCCTGTGAGTTCGCGGATAAAAAATGAATGGAACACCGGAATTCTTACGTGAAGGAATTAGAAAAATGGTTCACAGTGGAGATGGAAACACAGCAACAAACTTTAAAAAGTGATGGCATTCTCACATTTTGTGGGTGATTGGTAGCTTGAGTAAGCAGACTCAACGAAAGACATAAAACCAATCTTCTTTAGGAAGCCGACTTTGGAACAAAATTCCTGGAGAACGTAAAACAGCACTTTCAGTAACCAGACAATAGACGTTTAGAGAGCGCCGACAAAGAGGTGATTAATGCTGTAATAAATGGAAACAACGAAAACCTGACCGGTATGAAAGTTTACGACTACAATGGTAGACTGTAAACTGGGTATATTGTAACATCTACTGCATATGATGCTGTAAAACAAGTTCAGCTCTCTGTAAAGATAAAGCTAAGTTCGGAAACTAACTCTAAAATAGCCTATAAAATTTCCAAAAACATTTCTTGGTTGACTGTGGGGTGATCATCTAAGTTTAAAAATGTTTTAACCCAAATGCAATTTGTCGGATTTTTTATAACTTTCAAATCAACCGTTTATAATACCAAAATTCTGTCAAAGGCAGTTTACTATTTCTGATATTCTGCATCTACTTAGGTAATGGAAAAATGTATTAGGTCGCTCTTGGGTGGAGAGCTAATATAATGCTTCTCGATATCGTGACATTATTTTAGGACCAAGAGTTTAATTTATCTCAGGCAAATACTTTCTTGCTTAACGGAAGTCCAATCACATGGAACTGTTAAATATCTTTTGTTGACATAAATATGTATCTAATATTTAGTCTTCAAGATGAAATTGCTCTACATTACCGTGACTGGAGTATGATATTTTAGTTTCACGCTGAAAATGTTTCTTCAACCTTCTAATACGGAACTTTTTAAGCAAACGTTATCTGTAAATGATGCAATATGTAAAAGAAAGGATTTCTTGCGAAACCAAATCTCCGGTATTCTGGACGCTGCTTCATTTTTTATTAAGACGATGTGACTTTTATATGGAATAAATGTATTACCTCTTAGATTTTATTTCCACAATGGAAGTGTAACTGCCTTCACTTTTACCGTTCCTCAGAATAAATATTACATCTTGCAAGCTACTGATCAGAACTTCTATCGGCTGTTGAAGTTTACGGAAAAACTACAGCGATTTCTCAGGAGTTTATGGTATACATGAAATAATTAAATGGGTGGTTTTTAATAAGCATAATACTTCCACAGATTATTTGAAAACACAAGATCAAGGAATCAATGGAAGTCTAGTTTCATGAATCGGATAAAAAAGTGTCATGAAAGTATTTTTTTATAAATTCCAAATTTTTCGAAGTTCGTGTGTTTGATTTTTACACGTAGGCCTATACCATTTGAAAGGCAATTTCGGAAGAACATATGACGGACTATGTTCAAAAAAAATTGTTACCTAGTTTTTTAAAAAGATGTATAAAGCTTTTTTTATGATCTAATTTAATTAATAATCTGTATATGCTCACTGTGCGAGAGGCACAAAACAATGTCACTTTTCTATTTTTTTAAAAAAAGTAGCTTATAAAAAAATTGTTAAGTTAAATTATATTCCTTTTTTAGTTTTGTTTTTCTTGAATGAAAGGCCCCTTGTGTAATCGTTCATTTTTCCACCTTTCATAGCCTCAAGACTTATGAATCCTGAAAATAAAAAATCTGGCTATTGTAGACATTACTACCCCAGACACGACTATTACATAAAATTTGTAAGAATGATTGGGGAGAAAATAATTATAGATATTGGGTTGAATGATTTTTTATTTCTTAGATAATGTTCGCAGTGGGAAAAAGGAAAGCTGGCAACCTACCGACTCTAAAAAGTTTTTGTTAAAAAAAATCACAATTTGTACAAGTTTTTTGTGAAAAACCATACAAATTTTCAACCTTCATTTTCGAAGTAATAATCAGATTTTTTTTTTTTTTTTTTTTTTTTTTTTTGTAAATTACAGTGATACATAGTCTTCCGCAGAATACGGGAAACTTAAGTTTGTGGATTACGTAAAATTTTTAAATGAGTAATTTTGGTAAAATTGTTTCTTTTTTCGATATAAAATGATATATATAATTCGCCAGAGAATCAGATTCTGATGTATGGACCCTAGCAATATCGTGAAAATATTAATTACTGAAATAATTTAATTCCAATCACACTTTTTTAGTTTATACTACAATATGCAAAATAACATTTTCACTGAATTGAATTTAAAACACTTTCTGGTTACAAAACCTAAAGAATATCTCGTATTTGATATTTTTTTTTTTAAATTTGAACTTCAATTTTTTGTTGTTTTTATTTTAATTTTCACTTTAACTTTGAAAAGGCCATGTGACGCGTATATTACTTTTGTGGAATTGCCCACTTTTTCGAAGTCTGGTGGCTTCTAAAGGATGTTGCGGAATGAAATTCGCGAAGCCTCTGCTGCGATACTCGCCAAGGTGTTTATACTAAACAAACACACACGTGTGGACAGGAGCACGCCCAGACGTTTGCATATGTTACCTCGCTTACGGAACTGTGTATAATCCGTACGCCTCTGCCAATAGCAGTGGCGCATATAAAGCATTACGCATACATCTGCATACAGAGTCGAGCCCGTGGGAGACACCCTCCCATGCACTTAGACGACGCCACTGAGAACAGTTTCCGCCTTGTGCGCACGCGATAGGCAATGGAGACTTATTTTCATTATTCTGGGACCGTCGAATTTTGAATTAAGTCCAGCAGTGTTTGTGGAAATCCAAAGAAACTTCCGCAGTTTTTTTTATGGCCTTACATCTCGTTAACGTAGAAGTTTTTAAAGCCCGAAGAGGATTGCAAGTAACTAACAGGAAGGAATTCGACCGTTGCCGTTAGAGGAAAGCATTCAAGTGGATTGATTACGGGAAACCATTAAAAAGAAAAATATGGATGCTGAACGGGGATATGGAACCGCGTCAATCTGAACGACAGAATATCCTTTATATATGTCCCATGTACCAAGGCCAGATTTAAACACCAGTGAAACTAACTAGGGACACACAATTTCAAGACAGATGAACTGAAGAGTTTGGAAAATGAATTTAGAGTAATTTATAAACTATTTTTAATGTAATACCTTTTTATATAAAAATAGCTTCTAAATATAAACTGCGAGAAATGAGTAGCAATGCTGACTAGAAACTCATGCAAAATACTATCAGCTTAGAATTTCTGTTAAGGGGCTCCGTTTTGAAAATTGTAAATTTAGGAAATGTTTGAATTAACGATACAAAGTGGAAAGGAAAAGAAATTGGTTATACTAATTTCAGTCCGAGGTATTTCAATATTAACAAGGAATTTAAAAGAAATGTTACAAGAACGCAAAACAGCCTGTGCGAGTCCATTAAAACATCAGCACAATATGATTTGAAATTTTTTTTAAAAATAAAGAGAGCATTTATATATACTAGTTTCTTGAAGTCTTCTACATGTCCTAAGCTGGACTAATTTCTTCACCCACACATACTCATCACAGCTACGTCTTCAGTTATCAGTTTCGTTTGATTTACCGCATTCTTTGTCTCCCTCTGCAATTTTATTCGCAGTTATTGCGTCTACCAAAGCACGGATTTCTGAAAATGCAGCTCAGCAGTATACTTGTATATCGATATCCTTTATACACTCGTCATCAATAAAACTTACCGTGATTTCTAATTTTATTTTTCCATTTAATTTTCAGTATCTTTCTATTGCCATACTTCAAGCAATCAAATTCTTTTGGTTATTAGTACTCTTAAAATCCAGGATCAGTTCCACACACACAAACACACACTCACATACACACACAGAGACACACACACACACACATATATATATATATATATATATTAAACCATATCTGATCACGCGAAGTCTCATCCAGGGGCGTAGCTACCATAGGGCTAGGCGGTGCATTGCACCGGAGCCCCCACGCTGAGGGGGCCCCGAAGCGCAGCTCAAGGGGCCCCTACCAGCAACTTGGCGGCCATCTGGCCTGAGGACCCAAAATTACTTTTTTGCACCGGGGCCTTTGTTGACCTACCTACGCCACTGGTCTCATCACGGATTTTAATTAACAATTTGTCCAATGTTTTCACTGGGACGTTGGAACCAGAGATTATCAGTTTCCGGAGCAATCTGGAGAGCTTAAGTATTGCCTACTGTCTGCGATTCGGGTAACTTATGTTCTCGAGGAGAAGCGTATTTTTGTTTGTGAAATGTATAATTTATAAGGCGAAGATTGGGAGCCGTGCCAGCCTTCGCCCAAGTGAATATGGAAAACCGTCTAAAAACCGCAAGCACGACAGCCGATACGCAGGGACTAGGAGTCCACGATTCAGTGTGACGGCGCCTTAAATGCCCACAGCCACACTGTCAGCTTTTGGGTGAACAGTAGCGTTCTAGCCTAGTGTTCGGAAGGTCGCTGTTTTGATTCCCGTTCCGGGTATTAAGATTTTGATTTTAAATGGTTAACGAAATAATTAAATAAATATATGCTGGCAGTCATTGGGAACTGCCGACGGAAGTAAAAACTTTATGAATATCATATGCGCAATAGTCAAACTTTTAGCTACAGATATACTAAATAATAGTAATTCCGTGTGGTCGCAATGACCTGGTGACAGGGTTTCTATTGGCTGCGCATTCCGCCCCTGTCTTAGCCGCTTTAACCCAACCCGGTAGTACAACCAGGTACAGGAGACCTACAGTTTAACGTGGAATCCGGACCACGGAAGCTTTGTGACGTACTTCATATCACACAGCAAGCTGTGCTAGAGGTGAAGGTCGGGTTACGGGTCTAAAAAAATTCCCGCCGGGACGGGGATTCGAACCGAGTACTTTTCGTTTCCCCGTGAGACACCTTAACATTAAACCACCAAACCGCAACGGATATACTGTTAACATTAGAATGTCACTGACGTTATCTCACAAGATTTTAGCCATCCAAAAATCGCCCAACGTACCTAAAGAAATTTTCATTTCAAAAACTAAAAATCTATCTTAGTCCACAACCTGAAGGTTGGTCGGATCTTTCTGAAGGAGATGTACCAAGCTGTTGTGCCATAGGCAGGATGGCCAATTCCTTTACTTAAAGGGCTACAGTTTAACTTGGAATCAGAACCACGGAACGTCCCGGCATAGCTCATATAACCAAATACAACTTGTAAATACTCCTGCTCCCCACGGGATTTAAACCCACGACCAGAGAGAGAAATTTTCGGCAGTAAGTACCTTAGCCGCTGAGTTACTAGACCGCCCTGTTTTGAAGTATACGTGGGTTAAGTAGTATCAAAATCGGATAAAAACTGGTTTGTATGAACAACGTTTGACAGAAATTAAGGTGAGGCGGGAAAGGAGGATAGGGTTTAGGTTTTTGTAAATCAAACGTAAAAAGTATTTTTCTGTTTGTTTTGAAGTATACGTATGCAAAGTTCTATCAAAATCGTGTAAAAACTGAGTGTGTGTATAAGAACATATATATTATACGAGGCGCGTCCAGAAAGTAAGTTCCGTTTGGTAATAAAATGAAATTGTACACAGATACAGAAGAAATTTTTATTGCAAAAAATTCTACAACTCTTAAACTACTTTTCCACATAACTGCCGAAATTTTGCAGGCATTTGTCATAGCGTGGCACCAGGTTTTGTATACCTTCTTCATAGAAATCTGCCGCCTGTGTCTTCAACCAGATGGAAACAGTTTCTTTCAGCTCGTCGTCATTGGTGAAGTGATGACCGCCAAGAAAAGACTTGAGATGTAAGAACAGATGAAAGTCTTACCAGTTATTCTGTAACCAAAGGTGGACGCCCACTTTGTTCTTCATCGTGCACATCACTACGCCCGCCATTGAACTGTCGGACCCATCTTCTCACCATCGAATCACTCATCGCATTTGGTCCGTAAACATCGCAAATTTGCCGATAAATTTCACTTGGTTTCACTTTCCTCGCATTCAGAAACCGAATCACAGACCTGATTTCACAGGCGGCGGGATTTTCAATCAACGCCGACGTTTCAAACAAGCACAACAAAGCGTACGTAACTGACAGCGATCTCCAAATGGCGCACGTTCTTCCCCTTGATACACATCGTCTACAACGCATGTGCGGAACTGCAATCTCAGCGCTGCAGCGGAGATAAATTGAAACGGAACTTACTTTCTGGACGCGCCTCGTATACAGGGTGTCCAGAAAAGGACTCCCTGATTTCAAAATTAAATATCTCGAAAACAAAGATCGATAGAGGAATGCAGTAAACGGTATGTTTATTGTGACAGCTGTAAGAAGTGTATACAGCAGTGTGAAATAATAGTTACAAAAGCTGCTAATAGATGGCGCTGTACGCTCATATCAGCATACATAAGTGAAATAATCGTATGAAAACAATCTTTGCAAACAATCACATCACAATGTTTTCAAAATGTTCACCATTGGCACGTTTCAATGGTGGAACTGATCGCCCTGAGCTTCGGATCACTATTTAGGCATTACGTATGGCGATTACAGCGCCATCTGTTAGCAGCTTTTGTAACTATTATTTCAAACTGCTGTATACACTTCTTACAGCTGTCACGATAAACATACCGTTTACTGCATTCCTCTATCGATCTTTGTTTTCGAGATATTTAATTTTGAAATCAGGGAGTCCTTTTCTGGACACCCTGTATTAGCGCAACACGTCATACTGTTAACATTAGCATGTTGGTGGCGCAAACTGATTTCACCTAACCAAAAAGCGCTTAACGTGCTTATCATATTCGCAACACCTCTTAGCATATCGGGAAAAACAGTCTACGCAAACGTAGTGATGTTCCCTTGAATAATGCCAATTACCGATTTGCTTCAGTCCCTTACACAAAATACATGTCGGCTCTAGTGTCCTCTAGTAAAATCTTAAGAACCACACGTAAATTTTATGACGTCTTTTTGTGTCCTAGATAAATTTTATTTGTGTCATAAAAAGTAGATAATTGCAGATGTATATCTCAAATATCGATTTTTATGTAACTCCTTCAGGGAAAAAGATAATCGATATAGCGTTTAATGACGATATGAAATACTCATTACTGTACACGGTACATGTGTCGAGGCACTAAGTCAGCTGAGTTATCTGACCCGTAAATCTGCCGTCGTGCTTGGCTGCAGCAGCCGGAGCGCTGAAAGCGATGTCGAACAAGTGGATATTTCAGCCGGAGCAACAGGTTGTGCTAATGCACGACTCCTCGGTCAGTTAATATTCCTCGCTACGCGGGACACTCGACCTGCTCGGCTGCATATTGCAGAACCTGTCGACGAATTCTTCCTGCGGACAACCTCTTAAAACTCAACAACTGCTAACGGTGGAGAAACTTCGGATTTTATAGTCTAGTTTCAAGGTAATATGATACCACTGACTTGCAAATGGTTTATTTTATAGTTTGCGGAGCAAGTTGTGAATGTTTTCATCTGACAGGAGTCGCATAGTTCCTGCGATCATCTCTTTCACTGACACAGCGATGATATCACAAACTATTTCAACCAGTGATTCAATTGTGCTTAATACGAAATAGTGTACTGTCATTTTCCATAGTTGTAGTGCATAAAACGCATGTGTGAGATTTTCTTTAGGAAAAGTGTTCCTTTTTCTATTTCCGTAGTTGATCATTTTAATCTCTATTTTGTAAGTTATTTCATATAATGAAAGAGGAAAAGTTTATGCAGGAAAAAGGAATATTTTACGACTGTGAAATAGTTTTAATTGCACTTTTTGTCAATACGCAAGCTAACCCCAATATGGTCACTATATGGATTCAAAAGATAACATCTGTAAACAGATATTAGATGACCCACGTGAAAATTTCACAAATAAAATACGATGGATAGTGAGCTTGGCGGCTTGTAAATCAACGAAAGTAGAACCGCATCATTTGTAGCAATTGTTTATTTGTTCAGTGTAACAATATACTTACAACACATTACGAAGCAATTGGGAAAATGTAAAACATACTGTATGTATGACAAACTGTCACTGACCGTACCAGAATACAACCAACCTCAACAAAATACACGCAGCATATACCTATCTCTGTGTTACGTGTTGCTTGGATCATAGCCTGTGAGAAAATTTCACAATTAAAATATTTACATAGGAAATATACAGCAAACAGAAATGTTGCCGTAACAGAAAAAAATATCCGCAAAGCTACTTATTGTATAAAAAACACACAGTTTATTGATATCTCTGTGATACGCACTGCTGCTATCTAGGGACTTGTCTCTGAACTGTCTAATACGCACGACCTTCATAGTTATTACTTTTGCCTTTTAATCGCCAAATTATGAAATATTTCTTATTTAATTTATGATTTTACCTAATAGGATACCTTAATCTTTAAAACGATATGTAATTTATCGGTTTTGGCTAGCTTTCAAAGGAGATAAATGGCTCGTAATTAAAAAAAAATACACGTTGTAGAAATATTGATACTTTTGCTCCTTAAGGGTAGAATTCCGGAAAAAAATCCTGTCTTAAAATATGATGTCATCAAAGCGGAGACCTCTAGCTTTAAAATGACACCTCATTCATAGATTTCGGTTAGGTATAAATGGAGATAATGGCTTGTGACAAAAAAAAAAAAATCCTTACAGAAATAATATACATGATTTAATTGCACTTATTCAATAAAACACCACTCATTCAGGCACCAGCTTCTGCAGCTTGAGCATATCTCACATGTCGAGTCTGCTCATTAAACTTTAATCGCTGATATCTCGCTGTTTCAGGTGAACGAAGAGGAGGCAGTATCCGACGACGAAGACGACGACTCCTCGGATTCGGATGATGACTCCGACGAGCTGGACGCCGGCTCTGGGGGAGACTCCGAGGAGGACTACGCCGACAGTGAGGACTACTTCGAGTACACGCTGCCGGCGCCGCTGGCTCAAGCTCCCGGCGAGACGCCCCACGAGCGGCTGAGCGCCAAGTACGCCGACGTCATCGCCGGCATGGCCAGCAAGCTCAAGGAGGCCACCACCACAGCCAGCAGCGCCACAGACAAAGACCACCAGCAACAGGTGGGTAGGCTGCATAGCCATGAATGTCTCTGGTTAAATATCCAATTGTAGCGAGTATCTCTACGTGAAGGTAATTTGAGGAGATTCTCCATTTTCAGATATCTGTTGATAGTGTCTTTATTCATAGGTAGTATCTCCAATTATTTGTAGCGTTGGATATATTTCTGCAAGGAGACAACTTGATGTACACTGATCAGCCAAAACATTATTACCTTCTTACTAGCATATTGGTCCACCTTTCGAACGTAATACAGTAGTGATTCGATGACCTATTCTACAAGTCCTTGGTAGGCTCCAGAAGTATCTGAAACCAGATTTCTACTCACAGGTCATGAAATTCCCTTCAATTACGGGCCAGCGATTTGTGGGCACGACGACTGCGAACGAGCATCTATGGAAACGATAGGTTGATCGCCTGTTCACCTGCTATTGTAGTGAGCATCTATGGAAAGTGTTTGAAGGGTGATGAAACCACGAGTAGGTGACAATTTGGTGGACACCCACGGCACATCACAGAACGTGGAGGTCGGAGGCTCGCCCGCTCTGTAAAGCAGGATAGGGGGTGTTCTGTGGAAGATCTGATGGAAGAGTACAATTTTGGTGCTTCCAGAAGTGTTTCAGAGAACAAGAATTGCGATTCTGCCACAGATCACCCCCTATCCTGGTTTGCAGAGCGGACAAGCCTCCGACCTTCACGTTCTGTGATGTGGCGTGGGTGTCCACCATATCGTCGCCTACTCGTAGTTTCACTGTCCATCAAACACTTTCCATAGGGGCTCACTACAGTAGTACGAGAACAGCCAACCAGCCTCACCGTTTCCGAGATGCTCGTTCCCAGACACCGCGCCAAAAAAACGCTGGCCCGTAATTTAAGGGAATATCGTGACCTGAGCATAGAAATCTGGAGTCAGATACCTCTGTAAGCCTACCAAAGACTTGTTGAATCCATGCTACGCCGAATCTCTGCTGTATTGCATTCGAAATGTGGATCAGTATGCTAGTAAGTAGGTGGTCATAATGTGGCTGATCTGTGTAGCTTCACTTGTCGATAGCGTTTGAACTATCTCCATACTTTTCCTCGCTGACCCTTAAGGAAATGGCTCTACCACGCAAGTACACTTCTGCGCTGATAATCCGTGAAAGTTCACGCTCTAACCATGCTCTCCTATTTATACCTCATGTCTAAAATTCACATTGGCAGGGCCTACACGTGATGTAGTGAATAGAGTATCTCAACACATGGGTATCATTGGTTCAGTATCCACTTGTAGCTAGTAGCCTGAGTAACTCGACGTGTTGGTAGTTTCTGGAGTTGCTCCATTTTCAGATTATTGTTTACAATGTCTTCATTAATTGGTAGTATCTACAATTGTTTATAGCATTGGATACATTTCTACAAGCAGACAACTTTCGCAGTAGCTTCATCCTTCAGTGGTGTTTGGACTATCTCCACACTTCTCCACGCTGACACTTAAAAGATTGGCTCGCCCACGCAAGTACACTTTGCGCTGATAATTCGTGAAAGGCCACGCTGTAACTTTGCCCTCCTGTTTATACATTCTGTCTACAAGTTACATTGGCAGTGCTTCCACGTGATCTAGCGATAACAGTATCTCAACACATGGGCATCATTGGTTAATTATCAGATAGTGAGTATCGAGACGTGTAGGTAGCGTAGGGGATTTCTCCATTTTCAGATTACAGTTGACAGTATCGAAGCAATAATCGCGGAAACAAAAACGTAACCTGTGGGCAAGGTAGGACCGTTGATAATATATCGATATATCGAAATATCGATATTATTTTTCGAAAGTATCGATATTTATGAGTGATATTTTTAGGACGATATATTGATATTTCGATACTAAAATCTGGATATCGGCGTCGATGTTTTAAAAAAATGAGTTATCATTTTTCGTTTGCTATGAATGATACTAGTTTGCTCAGATTTCTGTTACGTATGGAGATCAACAAGCTTAAGTAAATCTTATTACGTTTCTACAATTAATTTATTATAGGTACCAAGTCTACTCAGATGATGTAAATAGTGTAGGCAAGGCATCGCTCTCCCAGCAACAATCGAAAGCGAATATATTGTTTGAAATGAGCGTGGGCATTGTTCAGGGAAGTCTACTTTGAAATGAATGTGTTAGCAGGAATAATTGGAAGTGTAAATAACAAATAGCTGCTAATTAGAGAGCAAGAGAAGTAAGACAAGTCAGAATAAGCTATCAACATACAGAACTAAATGAAATATCACAAAAAATCTTATCAATAAAAGTTATGTAACTTGGCCATAATGCATGCTGCCTCAACTGTATTGCTTATCAGACTTAATAATACACAAAATGAGATTTGCCCCGAACCTCTTTTGAGTTTATAAATTTTATTAATTTTTCTGAAAATTATAACATGCCTAATGATCAAATTTTAAATAATCAACAATCATCATCACCAAGAGATACGATTCGAAAGTGAATTGTTGATTAAGAACAATATCACGCATCTATTTGTCAGTGGACAGACTTAATTTTACAAGATTTAATTTTATAAAATTGCATTTATGAAAGTATCGATATATCGATACTTTTTTCGATATAACGACAGCCGATATTGATACTTTTTAAAATATCGATATATCGAAAATCCGATATTTTAAAAAACATCAACAGCTCTAGGGCAAGGATAAGACATGTAAAATCTTTGGTAACCTGTACATTTCTCGATAATCTATACTGTGGGCAGGGTTAAAAAATGAAACATCTTTGGTAAACTGTAAATTTCTCCATAAACCAGAAATGTTGGGAACTTTGGAAAGAACATATACTGTGGGCAGGGTTAAGTTATGTAACATATTTCTACATAAGCCAGAAATGCTGAGAAGAACCTATACTGTGGTCAGGGTTAAGACTGTAACATCTATGGTAAACAGTATATTTCTCCATAACCCAGAAATGTTGAAGAGAACAAGTTAAGGTCACGAAGATAGAATTGGCAGTACTGTCTATAACTCTAATCAAGTTACAATTCCCCGACAGACTATTTGAAGCCCACCAATCACAATAGGAACTATTAGCGCTTTGTTATGATTGTCCAAATTAAGATGATGGTCGACTATTGCGTGACGTTGGTAGGTAACAATAATTAATTGAAATCATAATGGTGCCTGTTTTTATTTATATTCTAAACCTTGAGTTTATCGACTGCGAGAAGCAATTTACGTTTTGCTGACCGCGATCGTGACTGTGATTGGATAAATGGGATTCACGGGAAAACTAGCGCTTGAGGTTTGATGAAGTTTTAGTATTGTATAACCAATTGTATTGAGAGTAAAATGGGGTATGTATTATTATGACGAGAAGTCTGAAAGCTGATAAATTTAATAAAAAAATGTTCACAATCTAGTATCCTTATTTCGATTAATGCCCTTAACGCAACAGCTACTAGTCGGATTTTGATAAGCTTTCCAATAATGTACAGCCCATAGCATTGGCGGAAAAAATATTCTTCATTTTGGTGTAAAGTCGGAAAGGTGAAAACTCTAAGATAAATTAGTTTCAATTTTCCTTTGAATCCGATTATCGCACAAAAAGGTGATAAGGTTTGGATGGCCTTTTGGGTAAGATATGTTTTATTTTGATGTGAATTCGGAAAACTGAAACACTTAAAACAAAAGTTTCCAAAGATAAATACCCATTTCTTTGTTGATAGCGATTCACACAAAACTACTGATCTGATTCAGCCTGAAAGTTTACCGTGACTCTATCATACCTTTGGCATCATAATAGTTACTTTTCGTTGCTGGCGATGTGTCAGGTGTCACATAATTGGTTTAGAGGTTCGTACCTTAGCGGTCGACGTGCGGGTAACAGATAGTATCTACATAAAAGGTTGTAAGTTCATTTTTGTCTCTCTTATACCGTATCATTCGCTCACTCTCGCTACGATATTATGTTAACAAGGTATTACGATGATCTGAATACTAAATTATACAAGGTAATTAATTTTTCAGTGTTTATAACTGCTATTTTGGAAGGTTGCTGTGTTAAAGGAAATTCTAAAATCTACGAACATTATACATAGAGATTATACAGTTTTGAGAGATCAGAATGCGCAACTCTTAAAAAAATAATAATAAATAAGTTATGATTGTAAAATTACTCAGTTTTTTATGAATAACCTTTATTACCGATAAATATTACTGATAATTATTGCAAATTAAAGATAAACAGTTAGGTGCCTACATTATAATCTCCATATCCAGTTAGCTTTGGCAGTATTTCTAGTTGGGGATAGCACTTGGAATATCTTCATATGTAAGTAGCTTTGGGTGCATCTGCACACCATGAGACTTTAGTATATCCAACTGTTAACATCGTTGGAAATACCACGATGTGTAGCAAGCATGGCCCAACAGACGATATCTGAAAATTTAAAGGAGTTCGGGATGAAGCCGCTTTGTCTCTGCCTCGTAAGGCCGTCGTCTCTGGATCCAATCTCCTGGCTGGCAATTTTTTTTATTTATTCAAATGTGTATACAGATAAATCCTGGAAATCAGTTTCAACACTTATACATTTAATACGGTTTATTTTTTTAAAAAATATAAAAAACAAAACTTTTGTTGTGAAAAACTCAACGCTTTCGAAATTCATTACGTTGTTCACATACAAAGTTGTATTTCAAAAATAGAAATATTTGCTTCGCGAGGTATGAAATACAAATATCTTAACGCGACCTTTACAATTGAAGGACGGGAGGGTCGAAACAAGACGTCGTCGGTTTTTCACCACAAAAAAAATCATTTAATAATCTTATTATATGCATAGTTGTTGAAACATAAACGTGCAAAGATTGAGCGTGGATAAGTGTAATCTTTTTTTTTTTGTGAAATGTGTAGATTATGAGGCGTAGATTGGGAGCCGTCTCGACATTCGCCTTGATGGCTGCAGACAACCAACTAAAAACCGCAGGTGAGGGAAGGGGGAGGGGGGGGGGCGAGGACCAGGGCACATCAATTGTACCTCGCCGATACAGTGTGTGACACCTCAGCACACTGTGGCACACTGGTGAATTATATATATATATATATATACCTTTTTTTAAATCATTATCATCATTTTTTTACTACATGTTTAAAATGCACAATGGTCTCTTTAGAAGCTTGAACTACCATAAATCAACAATTGTTTAAAATAATTGTATCAGTTAAGTTTTTTTTAAAGTTTCTTTAAAAAAAGAACATTGTTTTAGATGATATAAATATTTTTGAGTAAATTAAATTAAAAACAGGGTTCGAAAAGTCTTAATTTGTAGAAATGGCATGGAATAAACTGAACAAAGTCACATGTTTCGAAAAATATTTAACAAATCAATATCTCGAAAATGGCGAGACTTTTACTAAAATAAAATTTTGTCATATAGTAGGAAATAATGTTACCTATGTGCGGTTGCAGGAGCATCCTTTCATTCCTTTACACCCTGTATATATTCACAGTTACATTAATAATTCAACTTACTTAAAACTCTCTCCACCGATGTGCAGGTTTAAAGTCGTGTAAAAATAATATTTAGTTAATGATGAAAAGTTAGAGTCACTATTTCCATTCCTTCGAAACATCGCTACAATATTCCACAAGCATTTTTTACATAGCAGATAGAGATGCTATGAGCCTTTAAAAATCCTTCCAATGCAAACTTTCGAACTGCAAACCTATCCCGTCTTCGCTGACACTTTAAGATAGAAACATCAGCCGGCTCTGTAGGTATGAAGCTAAATATTCTGTTAACATGAGTTTGTATAGACAGCCTTGTTTTTATATCCATGAATCGTCATTTTCATTTGTGTGGTCATCCGACTCGATGTAACATACAAGTATCTGACTGTACTTCTATTTTACCGTAAATAATATAATCACACTGCAAATCTGCGAAGCTAAGGGTCTGAGCAACTCGTCGAAATTGTGTTTTCAGACTGGGTCGCCGCGGCAGCGCCGCGAGATCTCTGGGGCCGCGGTGCCGGTGGTGGAAGGCAGCTACGGAGTGCCGCTGCCTCACAACTCTTCAGCCCTCAAACTGTACGAGGCGCTGGTTCACGGAGACGGGCCCACGCTGCCGCCAACACAGAGTCCCATCAAAAAACACCACAGGTACCTGTTAACTAACTTAATGATGGGATGGTTCCTTTAAATGGTCATGGCCGAATTCCTTCCCGTTCCTTGTCCCCCAGCGCTTCACCTCAGAGGAATGAAACGTAACCTAACCTACAGAATGCAAAGATGGTAGTTACCCTTCTGTGAAGTAGAGCTGTCAAAGTAACGAGAAATTGTGCATCCATATGTATTTGTTACTAAACCAATCAGTACTCGTTACTATCGAATCGTTACTTTCGTATCGTTTCGTTAGTAGTTACTTTGGTAAACTTGCACTGTAAAATAAAACAGAAAAAACGCATTTATAAATCTCTGAAATCAATAAAATCTCGCTAAGGTGAGATAAAAAAAACAATAACCTTCTGAAATTATCTATCCATATATTCTATTTACAAATTATGCTCTGTAAATTTTAATGTTAAACAAAAGCAAAAATACAAAATAACTCTTTATGTTGTCAAAATTACTTACCTGGTTAAAAAATCAACACTTAACAGTAAAGGATATTAATTGTGTTGAAATAATATACGCGTAACATGTTTGTACTTACACATCTTCCTTTGTAAGGAAACAAATTCAACGAGCGCGGTGGATGAGTGGTTAACGCTCTGGCCTCGTATTCGGGAGAACGTCGGTTAAAATCCCTGTCCGCGCATCCAGATTTGGGTTTTCCATGGTTTCTTCAGATCACTCCAGGCGAATGCCAGAATGCTTTCTTCAAAAGGTCATGACCGATTTGCTCCCTGTTCCTTGTCCACAGTCTCATCCCGCCTCTATTGACCTCGACTTCGACGAGGCGTAAAGCCATTAGTAAAAAAAAGAAACAAATTCAAATCATAATTCCCACAAATACGCTACACACGATGTTCAAATGTCCATTCTTTCATTCCGATTCATTTAGTCGCTGGACGAACCGTTCCAGCTCCCGCATGATACGTCGTGTTTACTCGTTTATCGGATCACACTGTCATCCATACGACAAATGCGAGTAACGAAGTGAATTTGTGAATAACGATTCGGTAATTCGAGTCAGGCTATGTACTCGTTATTAACTAACGAGTAGGGCCTAAATACGGTTTGCTACAGCACTGCTGTGAACCGTTTCACGTAAGTTGAACTATGCGAAAGGTGGTACAGTTTAAAAGGCAGCTCCAGTATATTTGAATCGTACGGAACATCAATCCTTATTTTTGCATTGGCACAAAATTCGATTTGTTTTATGTGTATAAATTCGCAAGCAACACCTCCATCTTTCTAAGTGCTGGCGTATTAATTGCCATTTTTTATTCTGGAGCTATTCTGTAGGTGTCTGTACTTTTTAAGATATTAGCAGATAAGATAGACAATTGGAGTGTTCTTTTTCACGCCTTTCAGATCATAGGACACAGCTAACATTATATTCTGCAAGCCAGCTTGCTTCAAAGTTAATTTGTTCTCATTCAGAACTGGGAAAGTGTGTCCCCACTCCGACTCTGTACGAAGTATTCAGTATGAACTATTTGGCCAAATCTGTATAGCCACGCTACATGCACGTGGGCAAAAGCCAACCGGCACAATGTTCTCTCCTCCCTAATCTCTGTCGCGGAGCGCACTTTAAGCTGAACACTGAGCCAGTCTGTTCAGGCCTTCACAAGATGTAACAGGCCGGCCTTGGTAGCGTTGGGGAAGGTCGCCGGTTCAAGTCCGGCCGAGGGCATGGGTGTATAGTGTAATATGAATGTCGTGTCCGTCCTGTAGTGTTCATGTGTCTAGGCTTATTGTCTACATTGTACTGGAGAAGGAGATATTGAAACACTAGAAGAATCAACAAACACGTTGAGCTGGCTGTATGGCCTATGTAGCCGAATACCATTAAAAAAAAAGAAAAAAAAAAAAAAAAAAAAAAAAAAAAAAAAAAAAAAAAAAAAAAGATGTAACAGCCGAACCGAATCAATAGGTACAGCAATGCTGATGCAATGTTACAAGTACAAAGTATCCTTTAGTATATTATACCAAGTAAAATAAAACAGCACTGCATACGAACACCGTAGGGGTTTTTCACCATTAAGATCTTTTCAAATGATCATAACCCTGGTTTTTCCCTTAGTGTGATCAATAAAAAGTGTTCCAAACAAAATCCTTTTACCCTACTCCAAGAAGTAAGGTTACCAAAGGTAGTGGGACTTCACTAACAGGCGCTGAGACAGCGGGAAAAAAACTTTCGAAAAATCATTATGTATAGGATATTTTTATTCCTTCTGCTCACTGCAGGTGCAAGTTTAGTATAAGGACTTCAATTTGCCCAGATTTCATTATTTTATCTATAGTTTGACAACAAATTGCATTTCCTGAACATATATGTTGTCGTGTAGAATGTACAACAATATAGTTGACTTTCCTCCGTGATTTCACTTCTGGAACTAATTCCTATTCACTTTGCTAGCTCTAAGCAACAGTGGCAGTAAATCTTCCACCACAACACCACATATTTTGGGTGAGACACACTCAAAAGAGCGCAGGTCAAACGAGCCCATAGTTTGTGTATTGCAACAATCCGCTCAGATTGTTACATTACATCCTGTGACAGCTAAGGCAATTAAGGTCAAACTTAAAAAGAGAGAGAGAGAAAGAAAGGCATTTCAATAATTAGGCATAAATCTAGCTAATTGTGTTTTGGGTACTTCTCTTCAGTTTGTTTCTGCGTTGATATCATGTATTTGCCATACAAATGTAGTACATAAAACAAAAGAATAATGCCCGATCTCGAAACTTTCAATGTAAAGAATGACTTGTTCTAACTGAGGATAAGTCTCCGCACATATTTAAAAACTTTTCAAGTTTAATTACAAGGAATTTTGCATTATTTTGTTTGTAAAATCTGTTTTTCTGAGGCTCAAAATTAGGAACGATATAGACATTCGTCTAGTGGGAATCATACCGGCATTAACCTGCGCGATTAGGAATAAGTAAAAAGTCTGCAAATAGGATTAAAAATGTAATCGACCTGTCTCAGAATCGTGCAGACTGAGTAATGGACTGAAGCTCTGTAGATTATCAAAAACAGAGATCGAAAGATAGAGCAAAAATTACAACATACTCAGCATAATATCCCGCAAAGTATTTGGTTAATAGAGCATGACTAAATTGAATAAAAAATAGTTTTCCTCTGCTATTGTCTGAAAGTCAGTTTTCCATGTTTGTATGAAAAAAGCGTTTTTTTACTAACTTTCCGTAAACAATGTCAAGCGCGCGATGATTGAGCTATAATGCTCTGAATAATTGTGCTGGTGCTAAGGAACGTCATACTGACAGATAAAAATAATTCCACTACAGTGAATTCGTAATTTGATTTCCACACGGATAATGGTTATGACAACGGTCGGACATGACATTTGGGAGGACATGTGTTAGATTCCCGGTTCGATCATCCAGATTTTGATTTTGTGAGGTTACGCGAAATAAGTCCAAGTAACTGCGAGGATGGTTCCTTCAAAACACCTCACCCTCAGTCCTGGCTCCACCTCTAATAACCTCCACTCAGATAAGCCGTAACGCCCTATCCAAAAAAGTTATCATCACTTGAGTAGTGCGTGTTGTTCTTTGGTCGGCCTTGAAAAAGTCTTATCCATGCTAGTTATATTTCTAGTTCCCTTCTCTGAATTACCTAGTCTTATGGATGAGTGGTAACGCTAATGCATCGATTTCAGGAGAATGCGGGGTCATCCAGATTTTGGTTTTCCATGGTTTCTCTAAATCATAGAAGGCGGATGCCTGGATGGTTCTTTCAGAAGGCTAAGGGTGAATTCCTTCCTGTTATTTTTTCCCCTATTCCTCTCCCAACTCTAATAACCTCGACGTCAACGAGATGCAAAGTTGAAGCAAAGAAAAACAGTTGTCTGAATTGCACACAGTTGCCCAAAAGATATGAAAGACTGTCCTCGTTCTAAAACTTCAATTAGTTTTTATTCTAATTTAATAGGATGACAGATACAAGACGGAAATATCGAGATGTTGCTGTCATTTATTTCGGGACCTGGTTCTTTTCTTCACTAATACGGCTTGTTATTTGTTCTATCTTGTCCAGTAAGTCATTTGCATTATACTGAATATATTATTTATGCTCATAATATTTACTGCTGTTTCTGATTCCCAACTTCCGCACTTCGTATCTACGAGACCTGCCAGCGTATTGTAAATTTTCAGGAAAATTTCTCTTAGACTTCATCTCTCAGGATAAGAGCTAGAAAACTTTCGTTAACGGAAAACGTTAGAACTTCGTCCTTGATACCATATCATTCCTCTCCGCCGACAGCTTAATTCTGGGCGCTCTAGATACCACACATCCGCGTCGCCACAAACTCAAGGTAATTAGGCTCTCCAGCAGTTGGCAGGGCCTGCCTATTCATCACATCTCGTCCTAGAGAGCTCGGCCATTAGACTTGCTAATACGTGGGTGAAATCCGCTGACACGCGCACCAAATATCCGTGGAGACGGCCAAATATAGATCAGAGCACCGGCAAGGTTGGCTGAGTCAGTCAGATGTATGCTCTGGGTTTTAAGGTCTCTGCTACCGACACCACGGAGGACATGTGTGGCGTCACAAGAGCGTCGTCGTTAATCTATTTCATTTATTTAGAAAGGGTTGACTTTCGAATACAATTCAAAGTCGTCAAAAATGGAAATGGTGTGTATTAGATTGGTACATCAATTCATAGCATTTAATTATGGGGCGTCCATTATTAACTCGAGGTGTTTCTCCGGAAATCCATCCCCCCCCCCCATTTTTCTGGTGAGATTTGTAAAAAGTTTTCACGAAAAACCTTAAAAAAAGAAAACAATTCCTCCTTTGTTTCCCAAGCTATTCATTTCTTTCAAAATTAACAAAATATTTAGCATCCTAAAGTTTACAGGAAAACTCTAGCAATCTTCTGAATTTTATAATTTTCATAAAATAAATGAATGGGAAAATGAACAACAGGAAATAATATTGTCGATAAAATTATTATGTATCAATCGATAGAGAATTTCATGACTCTGGATACATAAGTGTGTGGTCAAAATACTATTTAGAAAATGTACAAAATTTTTCCTAAGGCCCTCTACAATATTTTTTTACCTCGTTATTTTTTTCGTGATTTATATGTATGCACCTACTGAAAGACAATTTTAGAAAATTATTAATCAACTCAATTCAAGAATCAATTCCCATACAGAAATTTTTTGAAAAATCATTCAGTATTTTATTGAATTCAGTTTAACATTGTACACAATCTGGGTACGGAACGTTCAGGGAGCCAACTCGACTAATACTTCAGATTTAAAAAAAAAAAAAAAAAAAAGAATTTTTTGTGGGAGGAAGATAACAAACCAACTAAGGAGGAAAAAACAGGGTAGGCAGTACTCGAACAAAGCCGTTTTTCATTAATACTTATTTGATTTTAAAGATATTTATATCATTATTCAAGTTTTTTATGCACGGAAATGTGAAAAGGAACGTCCGAATTTATATAGTCCATTAATTCCAGACATAATCATATATTATCAGTCTATACTAAAATTATATTTATGTATATCAGAGATGTGATTATTGTTTAGCCGTATTATTTTAATCAGTGTCTGCTGAAATTAATCTCATATAGAGGCTTCAGCCAATTATTTATGTAAATCTTTGCTTAGAAGAAATTAATTATTCAATTCACCTACTATTAATTAAATAAACGTAATAACTTTACCGCCTGTATAGATCTCAGTTAGGAACAAATCTACCACCCCTGAAAATAATAATAATTGGACAGAGTATAGAATACTATCGGAGAAAATCAGCAAAAGTTTTTTTTTTAATCTTACTGATTTTCACCATCATGAAAATCATCTTTCTTTAAAGAAGACAATGTAAATGTTATATAGCACGACGATTATCTTCAGTAAAACCAAGATCTCACAAAACTCGTTAAATCTAACGAGACAACCATCGTTCACCATTTGAATTCTGTTCTCAAGGATCAAAAATTGTGTTTATGTATTCCAAATACTTTGTGTAAAAATAAAAAGGAGAAGCGGATTTGCAATATCTTCTTCTTGGCTTGATAGTGACATTATTCCACATTCCCATCTTTTAACATCAAGTTGCTCAGTCAGACTTCAATCTTCGAACAAGTTATTTTGATAAAGTAAACGCCCTTCAAACCTCTGGATGTGTTCCATAATTCCGAAAAAGCGGTTTGGTTCAGGCGTAGAAACGAATATTTCCCCCCCCCCCCCCCGCTTTTGAATGGATAATGCTGTCGTACGTATATAATGCAGGAGAATATATCGTTCATATCTTCTCATCACTTCACATAAATAAAAACATTACGACCTTATAGATTAAAAAATATTTCATCTAGTCCCACCATTTCAAAATATAATATTTATTTGCTAAATAAAAAAAAATCTTTTCGTTTCTGTTTAATAGAAGTATGATTACAGCCATGACTTTGTTTTCTTTACATCTTGTTTTGGCGATCTCCCGTTTTGCGCCTATTGAATTCTAAAATAACATATTGCAATGAGAAAAAGTTCTTTTTCATTCGATATGTGAAGCAACATATTCTGATCGTAAATCTGCGAACATCATAAGTTGGTTTTTGACACATACCAAGAGTTTGGAAACAACTAGTTACTACAGCGCAGAGATTATAATGGCGGAGATGTTTTAAAAAAAAATGTAAGAAATAACATGGTGTCTGGTGCCGCTACTATTTTTACACTTTTTACTGAGACTCATTGACATAATATGAACATTATATTTGAATGAGAAATGGAGTAGATGAGTAGTGCTTTCATCCATTAGTGAATGGCAGGCGAGATACAGCTGGTAACCCACAATGAGTTAAACGTCGGTATGTGAAATAAAAATGGACGTTCACACAATGGTACCAAACGTTTACCGTTATATTATTATCCCATTCTGATCGATGCTTAGAGAATGAAGCCTATGAGGGTAATAAACTATTAGTGGTTATGCTGTCGAACGTAAGTAGTGGTTTCATTTGACTCTTGGTCACACCAGCTGAATGATACTCACGATTTTTTTAAAAAAAATTCTTTACATTTCTAATCAGTAAATGATACAAAACATATGAAACACATTTCAGTTTTCTCTCTTTAGAAATATCCGTTCAGCTAACTGTAGTCTATCTTATATCATTATCATTCCCTCTATTCACTTATTGCAGTTTCCAATATTGAATAAACTACTGGCATTTAATCATATCGTATCCATGACCCCCTCCGCACTCACTTTACCTTTATTTTTCTTCTTCTCATGCGCCAATTCATTCTGCCTAAATCTCGTGTGCAGAGCGCCTGAGTCATTTTTCAGTGCTGCTAACTACAACATGACTCGCACTATCAAACATCATTGCATATTTACTTAAATAATATTATGCAACAGATATGAAAAACAAAAATACAACAAATATTTTAAAATAAAAAAGGGAAGCATACTCGTTATCTCACAAAGCCCCTGCACTAATTTCCATTCTTGCACCTTTCTCCTTCCTCTGTACCCACTGTCTACACTCGACATGTACCCGTATCTCATGCGTGGTGCTTCTTCGGTCACATTCCTGTTCACTTAAATTTCGCAATTTTTCCAAAGAATCTATGCAGCACATGACCGTATAACTTGAATCTGTAATAATTATTGTATCCTGTTAATGCCAAGTACTTTGCCTCCTCATTTTATACGGTAACATCTGTGTCCCAAATCCGCCGCTAAGGTGGTAATCAGGAACATAAAAAGCAATGGAGACAAGACTGTCAGCGTCTGCTGAACTTTATGAGGTGGAAGGTGAAAGTTTCCTAGATCGTATATCTCTGCGAAGAAACATTTTGTAATGAACATGAACCAGAGTCAGAACCACATTCTATGCGTCCTCAGACGAGGTAATAAGCAAGTAAAATGACGTGCACTGTTGAAAAAGGAAAGGCTTCGTACACGGGCATTACATCGCAATCCTGAGCTGAAGGCCTTATTTTTTAGAATTGAGCTCCAGCTAGAAACGAGTTGTTGCCTGAAATACATTAACACCGTAAACCAATGTCGAGTAAGGACGCTGCAGCACTTTGGAAATTTTTAGAGGGCGGCACCCACAGAAAAGTGCAAAACACAGTGGCCTTTTCGGTGAGCTACCGAAGATCATTGTGGACAACCAACGGGGAATGAATTTTCCCACAGCATTTACGCAGAATCGATGGGAAAACCATAGAAAACCAAACTCCGAATAGTTGGACCGAAACTGTGTCCTCCGAAATGCCAGTCTTGAGTGTTACCTCCATCAGATACTTTGTCTTGTCTTACTTAAAGGCCCAAGACGTGGCCATCATTCTTTACCGGCAAAAATCACTGTCACCACAGTTGTGAAACAGAGACTCGCTTCTAATTTCAGCCTCTTTTTAAAAGGAAATAAAAATATTAACATTTGATTAGAACCCACTCGTAAACACAAATTCTGTTATAGACGTTCTGAAACATATAAATCACAATGTCATTAAAACATTAAAGAAAATCAACAGAATTTCATTACTATTATACGCAACGTTAGTTATTCCAGTATACTGTAAAGCATTTGGTCGATACTATGCAATATACGAGTAGCAAACGTTGCAAACTTGTATTTTGCTTCTGCCAAAGTCGAGAAGACTCTGTTAATGTCTCTGAAATTTGCTGTACTGAAATAAAAGGTGATATTTGTCGCCTACAGATGATTCATCGGAGTGGCACAATGCGCCGTTAACCAAGGCTACCCTGTGTAGATATTCGATTCGCATCCGTGTTATGCAACAAAGTCTTCCTGAAACCATGTTCTGAACTACGACAAATCTCCTCCTTGGCTGAAACTGATTTGCTTCTCACTGCTGATTTGCCTTCCTTCTTATTATCGAAAAAAAGTCTGACTGGGATAACAACAATTCAACCTTCACGCCGATTCTATTGCTCATTTTTCAAGAGCATATGTCATTTCATTTCCTGCTATTCCGGTGTGTCCTCTTATATGCCAAATTATTTTAATATCTCCGCGTTCATTCCTCTGTATTTTATCGGAAATTTCAGAAATAATGTTGTGCGCCTGTTTGCAGATGTTGGGTGAGGCTATGGCTTGGTGTGATCTACTATTTTTAGAGCATCTCTATCGCAAACGCTTCTTCTGTGATATTTGAAGCAGCAGGCTGAAGAATAAAATTCCCGTCCTGTTCCGTCGTCTTGCAAACATAAGCACTTCTAACACAATTACACCGATCCTGATTGGATTCGTCATTGTAAAACAGCAGCACACTTTCATCGCTGCCTTAATTAATACTTTTTCCTTTTTTACAAATATCATTATCCAGTAATCAAAAATCGACAGCTGTTTCCAAGTTAGTATTAAATTTTATGCAAATTCCTCACATTTAACATAGCTTTTAATGAAAAGTTTCACAGAAAAGTACTCAAACAGCGCCGTTAAATTTGAAATACAATTTTCCAGTTCTAACGAAGTCATGATCGTATATATATACGACAGATTTGATGCAGTACTACATCTCTTCCTACCTTGCGCTAAGCTCTTTATCTCTTACGACCTACCTCTTCTATTATGTGTATCATATATTCTAATCTTTGTATATGTCTACAGTTCTTAACTTTGACTGTTCCCACCACTAACAAATTAACCAATCCCACATGTCTTATAATGTGACTCGCCTTCATTTCTCTTCTTTCTGTAAGACTTTATATCAAACTTGTCCCTCGCACGTCATCTCCAAAACACGTTCATTTGCACAACAGAGCTGATAAACATAATATTATTTTTTATCATTTATCTTTATGATATGATCGACAAAAAATAAAGTTTTCTAACAGTTTATGAAACTTCGAAATTTGTAACTGCTGGCTTACAGAAACATTTAGATGCTTATGAACAAATAGACAGAAAAGATTTTCTATCCCTAAAGATGGAACACGGTGCATTCGGTCACTTCGTTAGCCATATCGCCCTGGTATCTCCACGCAAACCAAAATACCAAGCAACGTATTTTAAAACTTCACATATTTCACATTGAAGCACCGCAAGAAAACGTAATTTCGCCTCCCTGCGTGTACGATAGTGGTCTATGTTGCAATAAAAGTCACAGATCATCAAAAGATGGTTGGTTTTAGAGAGCGATGGTCACCTTATCTTGAAGATATCACAACCGTTCGTCCTCTTCGTATCCATTGTTTGGCCTAGCAGCCTGTTTCGGTCTCAATCCATCTTCTTGGTGGTTTTCCTACATCTCTCCTGCCTCTGGAATGGTATTTGAGGATTTTTAGTGGGATCCGGTCCATCTTCAGCCTTAAAACATGGTCTATCCATGAGGTTCTGTAAGTTTTCTTAATTTGGAGAACTGGTTTGACTTCGAATTCTTTAAGATTTTCGTTAGATCTCTTTCTGTCTCGTAACGTGTAGCCATATGTTCTCATCATTATTGCATCTCAGCCGTAAATAGCATCCGCTCAGTCATCACCATTCAAAGTCGAGAACTTAACCACTCTTGTTCAGTACTAGGAGACAAAAGATTATATTAGAAACAGTACAATCATGCCCGAAGGGTCATTTATATGGCACAGAGTAACATATCGTTCAACTTTAGATATAGGTGGATGATGCTTGAGATGATTGGTGATCCAGTGCCACATTTGTAGACTACACTTGACCCTGCTCCCGTGCACTCGCTAGCAGTCCTGGTACTCACCATGTCAATTGACTATGATTAGTCGCTCTGTGTTCAATTGGTTGTTGATGTTACTTCTGTTAACCCGCCATTATCCTGGCGACCTTGCAGCGTGCATCTATAATGTGTCCCTGTTTTTTACAGTTTGTCAGTTAAGGGACTGGAACACTATGATCTGTTGAAGTGTCGAGTGGTTTATCGTGAACAATAAAATTTCTTCGCTCCCATTTCAAATTGTATTAGCATTATAGTATATATAAATAGATTTAATTAAAATAATGCACTGTTTTCTTAAAGCCTCAGTAGCATATTCCCGCTTCTTCGTCCCGGCGGACCATGGCGTCCGTAGTAATGCGTTTACCTTTTGTTTTTGCTCTAGTTGCAAACGATAAACGTTTGTGATGTAGTATCTTTACCGTAAATGAAATCTCATATTTTTCGTTGCGTTAATTGAAATATCAATATTCTTCGATGTAGCAGTCTAAATAACGTTACCCGTATATTCTGGCGTACTACTTGTATATTTGAGGAAACTTAAGATATAAATAAACTATGTTATGGAATCGAAAAAAAATAATACAGAATCCAAAGGATGTAATGTTTACATGCGTTGTAATGTGGATCTTTGAAGGGTATCTCGTAAAGGAGAATAGCAATTGAATTACAGTACAGTGTTTAACGTGACGATGAAGAAAAGATTTAGAGAAAATAACAGAAACAAAATTACTCGAATAATGCTGTAATGAAACACACTTTTTTAATTAAGGCTTTTAGCCTCGTCGACGTCTAGGGCGGGGAATGACGGGGGGCAAGGAGTGGGAAGGAATTTGGCTATGGCCTTTGAAGGAACCATCCCTGCATTCACCGGGAGTGATTTCGGAAAACAATAGAAAACCGAAATCTGGATGACCTGACGGGGATTCGAATATGCGTCTTCCCGAATGTGATTCGAGAGCATGATCGACATCGCTCGCTGGAACTATATGCTTACTTGCTTGCAGTGATTTCGGCAAATCGTACAAAAAGCAAATGTGGCTGTATTGATCGATATTCTAGCAAGTCCATGCTTACATACTTTGACCTGTCGGCAAGGTTTAGTGACAAGTAGGCCTACTGCTTGTGTAAAAGCAAAGCCATATGGCAATAGTAAAGCGAACTTCTAGTTTCACGTGGATTGCAATCATTGGGAGCCATAGCTGCTTTTTTTTTTTTTTTTTTTTTTTTTTTGCTTATGGTTTTACGCCTCATCGACGTCGAGATCATTAGTGGCGGGAAAGGACTGGGGACATGAAATGGGAAGGAATTCGGCCATAGCCTTTGGAACGAAGCATTCCGGCATTCGTCTGAAGTGATTTGGGGAAACCATAGAAACACAAATTTGTATCTCCGACCGGGGATTCGAACCCACGTCCTCCTGAATACGAGGCCAGAACGTTACCGCTCACCCACCACGCTCCGCAACACTACCGGGATTCTCTTAATCCCCAGTCACGTACCTCAACCATCTTACCTACCAGACCTCTCTTCTTGAATTAACAGTTCTCATGGTTTAAAATTGCATGTGATGGCAGCTTCGAGTTGTTAGCCTTTTAACCTACCTCCATAATCGGTTACCTACACTGTGACTTGTGTTCCAGATATAACGCCATGGAAGACTATAAAACATGACCCAGGGCAGTCGGTCGTTACTTGGGTTCATAATATCCATTTTAGGGCACGGGCGTATTAGAGAATTATTAGTAACAACAATAAACTGTTTATTGCTGTCCCGTTTAATGACTTCGCCGTTAGTCTGTGCAGTAATAGCAGCCCAGTTATATGGACCCTACATCAACTTCAATAAAATCCAAGTACTTAATGTCACACTCATTAAACTAGACTTCAGTGTCAGCTGTAATTTGTGTAATGATTTACGGGCATCTCTTAAAGGAAGTGATATAATAATCAATTTTCTAATCACGTTTCGTTACTTTTCGGTTTATTAACTGCTGCTCTATGAAGGACGAAACATTAAATCTTGGACTTTTTTACGTTTTTGATTAAACGACGTAATGAGTTTCATGTTATACTACACTAAGGCAATGACAAATATTTAAAGTGCATTTCCTATAACCACTCAAAGCTACGATTAATAAGCATACCTTTCTACGCTGTAAAATCCCGCTCTGTCCTCAGATTTTTTTTCGCTGCGTTTTCATAATAGGCAGTGGGACGTAAACAGAATACACAATGACTGAAGCAGAACCACAGTGATAATATGAACATCGTATCTCTGCCTGAATTTATAATGTGGCTGCAAGGAAAGTGCGGAGAAATAGAAAATGAAATGGTCGTACATGCTGCCTATACGAAGATCAAACAAAATTTTTAAGATATGAAGTAAAGATGTCTAACCATCAAAGCTGCTGATGTGAAACCTCTTTTAAGTTCAGAAAATAGAGCTAACAGTTTAAAGGAATACATAGAGAAACTTCATGAAAAGGATTATTTAAATAACAATGTACTGGAAAAAGAAGGCAATCTTGACATTCATGACTTAGGAGATTCTTCTCTAAGGGCAGAATTTGACGGATCTTTGAAAAATATGAAATCAAATAAGGCGGTTGGAATTCTTAAGATTCCTGCCAAACTTCTAAAAATCCCTAGGAGAAGAAGGGGTCAAAAATTATACTGATATCAAAAAGTAGAGATTCCAACTGATTTTAATCAAGATTATCATCTTCACACTCCCAATAAAAACATAAGCCGGAAAATGTGAAAATTATCGCATTATAAGTCTAACATCACATGCTTCAAAATTACTGACCACGACAGTAAACAGAAGATTAGAAAGCATAGTAGAAGACATAGTAGGTGAAGATCAGTTTGGGTTTGGGAAAAACCGCAGCACAAGAGAAGAAATACTGACTTTAAGATTATTATTTGAAGGGTGGATCAAGAAACACATAGACACTTTTCTGGAATTTTTTAATTTAGAAAAAAAGCTTTTGTTAATTTTATCTTGGACAATACGTTCAAAACTTTATAGAAATCGGATATGAAATATCGAGATGGAAGAATACTTCAAAATCCAAATAAGAATAAAGTGGCTATAATAAAAGTAGAGAATCATTAGAGACATGCATCAGTTAAAAACGGTGTAAGACATGGTTGTATACTTTAATACATTAATATTCAACTTATATACTGTAGAGTGGGAGGAATAAATCAACTAAAAGAAAAATTTCAATGTCGTATAAGTGTTCAAGGAGAAAATATCAGTACGTTATGATTTGCTGGTGATATTGCCCTGTTAGCAGAATCGACTGAGGATCTTGAGAAGTTACTGAATGGCATGAACAAAATACTGAAGCAAGATTTTGGACAAAATATTAACCAAAGCAAGACAAAAGTGATGAACATAGCAGAAATAATAGCAACAATAGTAGGCTATAAAAATTGGAACGGTTACTGTAGGAGATGTAAGTGAACTATGTTACTTAGGAATTAAAATTATAAATGATGGCCTTAGCAGGACGTTATAAACAGAATAGCACTAGCAAAGAGTGTCTTCTTGAAAAAGAGAAATGTTTTAGTTTCAAATATTGATTTATGATTAAGAAAGTACTTTTTTTCAAAATATGTGTAAAGTATAGCACTTTAGATTGGCGAAGCATGGACTTTAAGAATACCAGAAAGACGTAAAATTGAGGCATTGAAATGTGGTGTTATACAGGGCGTTCGCCGGGAAACGCTACCCTCCCAGTCTGTTGCCGTCGGCCACTTGCTGGGACAGTGGAGCCAGCAACTCCCGCCACACGGCGCCGTGAATCACCGCACTGTAGCTAGTTTGTGACTACAGTCTCTTATTAATCAGTGTTGTGAATAAACGTTTTTTTGCGGTTTGGCTGGTTTGGGGCTTCATACTCTTACTAATCTGTACCGTGTTTGAGTGTGAGTAAAATTATGGTACGTTACAGTTTGCAACAAAGAATATTTCTCTACGATACATATGTGAAGAAGAAGTCGTTTAAAAAGTGTCGCAGTAAATTTCGTCGCGAATATCCTGGCGCTTTACTGCCAGCTAAATCAACAATTCTGCGTCTGGTTAAAAAAGTAAGAGAAACGGGTTCATTTTTTAACAAAAAGAGACTGTCGGTCAACCGTATTCTCACAGAGGAGAAAATTGACGATATCGCTTTTCGACTAGAACAGTCACCCAAAAAATCATTAAGTCAGTTAGGGCAGCAGGCAGGCGTATCTAAGACGTCAGCTTGGAAAGTAACAAAGCTAGTTCACTTAAAGCCGTACAAAACAATTGTGGTGCATAAAATCACAGAAATAGACCAGGGGCCTAGGATTAGATTTTGCAACTGGTACCTGCAGGGTGTCCACGATGGCACTGTCGATCCGCAACTGACGTCACATTTAAATGCTTAGCACATACAAGTTTATGAAGCGTAATTATTATGAAATAGTCCGCGGCCGACGGTCGAACAATGCCGGAAGCTGAACGCTCGCTCGCCGGGAGCAGTTTCTTCCTTGTAGCGCTAACAGTGGGTAGCGTTTCCCGGCGAACGCCCTGTAAGAGGATGCTGAAAATTAAGTGGAAGGAGAAAGTAAGAAATGAACGTGTTTTGGAAATAATGGGTGAGGAAAGAAGTCTGGAGGAGTCTTGCAACAAGAAGAGTCAGGATGGTGTGTCATATTTTAAGACATGCGGGATTCTTTAATTGTTATTGGAGGGAACAGTAGAGGAAGACACAGATTAGCATATATGAAGCAGATAATTGACGACGTAGGTTGTAAGGGGTATGTTAAGGTGAAGAGGTTAGCTCAAGATAGGAAGAGATGGAGGATTGCAATAAACCATTAGAGAGAGTATCTCCGCGTTTTCATAGATTTGTCCTCGTGGCCACCATGTTGCTACACGAAGACCATATATTAGGTTTAAAGACACAATAAACAATAACCGATAGAAGGTTATATAATAGTATCAAAACTCGCTAAAATTAAACAGGATTAATCTTTTGCGTTCCACCAAACGATTGGAAAGAAGTATCACATAATAGATTGCGAATACAAGTTCATTGGCCGCCAACGAAGTCACAAAGACGATATTAGTCCGAAGTATGTTGTTATGGTGCTGAAAGGCTCGGAAGTGCACGTGCTTCGTCGGCTGTCGTCATTGATGTCTCCCACCAAGTGAGATCTACTCCGACGGGGTCCAAGGGTACAGCGACTCGGTGTCGATTGGAAAAGAGCCTCCGGCTGTTCGACGATTAAGTGGACACCAGTGCGTGACCAATCGCGAACCCGTTCGTGATAGGGTCGTTATACTCTGAATTAACACAGTCCACACAGCGTGAATTAAAGCCCCGGCCGAATAAATATGCAAATGAGTTCTGTAACGCGTTTCATAAATTAGAAATATCGCGGAGGGCGCTTAAATATTTGAATGATTACAAAATTAATGTGTCCTCGTTGCGCCGTTGTTGTCCAAATATTTTCTGCGCAGAAACTCGTTTTCCTAGACCTCTTTTGTAGCAGCGTTTCTCGCGCTTGCACATTAGCATACCTCAGTATTGCGCACTCGTAATAATTATGTTTGTCAGAATGTGTGATTCTCCCGTTCATTTAGCTGGGCACTTTGTACTCATAATTTCTCATCGCTCATAAAATTAATTTCCATTGAGGAATGCTGTTTGGCATATTATGAAGACATTCGTCGAACGAAGCTGTTTATTAAGGCTGTCGCTTTCTCTCTCCACACATATCAAATCTCATGGCTGGAAAAGCACTGTCCTTGATCTATTCAGGTCAAGACTGCCAACCAGAATACCTGATAAAGCCTATTAAAAAATCAACACCTCAATGATAAGCTCTCTATACTTTTTCCAATGTTTTCTTTGCAAACAATTGTTTAATGAACAGATTCTTCCGATTAAAACATAACAAATTTTGCCTAGAAATTAGCGATAAGCCTTCACAAATTTTCTGAAATAATATTCGTTTAGTTACTTAAAACCATTAAAGCTTCTTCCGTACTCTAGCTTATAAATAAACGGCTGTTAAGATATTTATTTACTTTCTGTAATTAAATTAATTTTTCAGTTCCCGTTTCCTCCTTGCTATATTATTTCTAATTTTTTCCGTTTCTTTTTGTAAATTTATTATGTGTGACTTTCTGACAGGTCAAAAATTAAGTGGGATATAATAGCCTCTATTTTATCTAGAGATCCATTTCTTACTTTGTATCTTAATTGGCTAAATCTCTTACGCAGTAATATTTTCTTTTCATTCAAAGGGAGATCCTTCTACCAGGTATAATTAATTTTGGATTTTGAGGTATTTTGTTAGCATAAAGCGCAGCAAAGTTAGTAGTTGGAGGTGAAACAATAAGATTTAAAATATGAACACAGGCGATGAAATTCATACTTATTACTTTTTGATGTGAGTTTACTTGGTAATGTATCTAATAAACGAAAAAGGGACTAAATCAGAAATACAGTAATAACTAGATAAAGTCTCGGTATGTACGAAGGTGACTACCCTAATCTTTTATTCAAGGGAAAGTGTGGGCTATTCGCAACATTAGTTGATTTTAAAAAGTAATTTCTGATTACGTATAAAGCAATGACTTATGACCTTTCTACCAAGAGTTATGATATATAAACGTGTGCCACGATCAGAGGACCTACGGAGATTCCGACGGAGATTCCGAAATACTTATCTGTCAGAGGTATTAAATCATATGGGTCAGGGGAAGGGGTGGGCTCTTGGTTAGTGAGATATTGCCTTAAAACTGAATCTACTTTCTCAAGAATTTTATAATTGGTGCTTTATTCTTCGTTCTTATAGCATCTTAACTATCCAAGCTTCGCTCTTTTCAATTGATATTTTTTCTGTTTGTATTAATTTCTTCCAATATTCATTATTTACTCATCCCTCTATATTACAAAATAATTTTATTAATTACTAAACTTATACGTGTCTCGCAGCTGCAATAGTTCCAGCCTACGACGAAAAGAATCAAACAAATATACTTTAAAAGTTCGTGAAAAACATTCGTATGTGAAAATGGGTAATAGATGTACAACCTACTTTTCTGTTCATACTGTATGAAGCTCGAGTCTGGCATTCGGGGGAACGTGGGTTCAATTCCAGTTTCAACAATCCAGATTTCGTTTTTCCATAGTTCCACGTAATAACTCCAGGCGGAAGATGGAATCAGTGTTCAAATAGGCATGATTATATTCTTCCTCCCTCTCCCCCAAATCATATTCCACATCTAATCGCTAAACATCGAACAACGGTTAAAAAAAAAAAAATCTCAAGCTGTGACTACCGTCAGGTTATATCAGTTTTATACAAATGTTTACATCTAACTAGCTCTTAACAAATTGTTTTAAAAATTAGCAACAAATAAGTCATAAATTAAAAACAAGCAAATAAATACAAGTTATATGCTTTAAAAAAAGTATGTTTTACAATTTATATTATGAACGCTTTAAACTGTTCCTAGAGCTATCGCTTTCCTCCATATACTGTATTTAGTATCCTCATAAGCAAATCGTATACATTAAATTGTATCTATCGTTACAGGGTGAGCCCGCTTTGGTCATCGCCAAAGAAGTACCACCCCGAGGACGTAGAGTCCGGACACAAAGGAGGCACCCCACCACCACCACCCCTCATCACCCGGCCGTCCAGGGTGATGGACACTGACGGAGAACGCAGCGTGCGAGTTCCCTACTACCACCAACAGCACCACCGGAGGTACCCGCACGCAGACGCAGCCAAGTTGCAGGTACTCACAACATGGTAGCTTGCTCCTACAGCCATGTCAATGGTTTTACATACAAGCCCCATTTAGTTTATCAATAAGCGTTAGACATTTTGCCTGAAATATTCTACCAGACATCAGTTTAAGGGGAGTAACACTGTATTTACCAAACACGAATAATTTTCAGCTGCAGAACTCTAAGGTTACTTTCAGATCTATTGTAAGAGGCATAAAATTAATAATTTCGTTACACAACACTAAGGTTACGATTTAGTCGAATATTTTTTTTTTCAGTCATTTCGGCCAGCTACGGATTATGCTATTTCAACTGTTCTTTTCTTTCCCTTGTCTCCTTTCCTTTCCCTTGTGTCATTTTTTCCCTTGTGTCTTTTTCTTTCCTTTATGTCCTTTTCTTTCCCTTGTGCTTTAGCTTTAACTTTCACCCACTATTCTTACATTAGTATCCTAAGTTGATCCTTCCTCCCTTCAACCCACGTTTTGCCAAATTTTAGTTTTTGCTTTTCTTAGAAACTACGGTATTTTTTTAGTTTCTTCTTGAGCGGAATACGTTTTTGGATATCCTCCTGCGTTATCCCCACTTGTTGCAAGTCTTTCCCTGCCTCGGTGGATCGTGCCCCCTTAATGTTTTGTTGATAAAGTAATTAAAAACACTATTTCTCAGCCTTTTGTGGATTCATACGGGAAATTTTGCTGCAGAAAACAATTCTCCCCTACGAATGGACTCTGTGATCTTATCTACATACTTTTATTTGTAAAGTTCATGATTGAATCGTCTTTTGGATTCATCATTTTCTTTGATTGGATTAGGATTATCCTTAAGATTTGTATTTCTTTTAATTTTAATTTCTCGATCAGGCCTTTTTTATTCGTAATAAGGCTTTCTGCGACGTATAGTGTCCGGTCGTATTACCGTGTTGTACATATTTTGAAATCTTGGTATTAATAATTACAAAATTTCTGCTTGTAGACGTCTTTGATTAGTTCGTTTGCCGTTTCCGTTTTCCTAGTAGCATTGGAATCTATTACCTCTCCAATGCATTTGAAGCCGGATGTTATTATAAAAACACAGCTTTTCATCTATGTGCTGTGTTATCTAATTAGATAGGTGCGTTGTCCGAAAAGACCAGACAGTAGTAGGACAGCCAGAGTGCTTCATCCATTACCCTCACTTAAACGTGAATTCGAATCACAGTGCAATACCAAAGGACTCCACTTATACAAATAAATTGTTGCGTGAAGTAAATATTAAGTTTACAGGCTTTGACTTGGAACACGTAATACACAGCACAGTATGTAACACTTTTTGGAAAAAAAAAACAATTAAAAAATATTTTCTAGTACAGTAACGGACTTTAAAATTTCTCCCGTACATGAAGATTACAGATCTTAATGCCTTTCTCCAAAATTGTTTCTTTACAGTGGTCTAAAATCAATTAAAGCGCCTGTTACGCTGACCCATTTGTTCTGATCATCCGACTATCAAATCTTCGTTTATTGAGAATAGCCAGTATGATTTTTGTTGCAACATTTAAATGTAATGTATTTTGTATCATCAATGATATCTCTCTTCTGCGAAAATTACTGCCAATAATAATTTCAAGTGGTCTTAAAGCTCTGTCTAAGGTCTTTGCTGACGACGTATCTTGGAATTAACCTTAATAAGGTGTCCTCCTTTATAAAGCACTGTTGTAATATTGAGAACGTAGTGGACACTTTGATATTTGAAAGTTAAAGTTCTGGGCAGCATTCTGAAGAACCAGAGTTCAGTATCTGACGTGGAAATTCAGATTTCGTTCTTGTGTGTTTTGCATTCGGGAGGACGGTGGTTCGAATCCCCGTCCGGGCATCCAGATTTGGGTTTTCCATGGTTTCCCAAATCACTCCAGGCAAATGCCTGGATGCTTCCTTAAAAAGGCCATGGCCGAATTCCTTCCCATTCACTGTCCCCATCCTTTCCCGTCTCTAAAGACCTCGCTGTTGAGAGACATAAAGCAGTTAATAAAATAAAATAAAAAATAAAAAAAAATTTGTGTGTTTTGTGAATTTGTTTCATATTCTTGTCAACAATATTAAACCGACTCTAATTCTCGCTCTATTGATTAGACATGAAGTCTTAATTAAATGGAAAAAATGAAAAAAATTGCCACCATAGTGAGATCTGCAACATGGGTACTTATTGAGGAGATCTGCAGTCACCTTCGCTCCGTTTGTTCAGTCTGTTAATATTATTACTTTTTTATTTTAATCTCGGAACGACAACAGATATTGCTTTTCCAAAATTAATATATGTGACAGTTAATTATAACATTTTGGGGGGGAGGTGGAGGGGGAGGATTATAGCAAACGTTTCGTTTAGTAACGCGAAGCAGCCTGCTTGGTGTACAGCAAACGCCTGTGTGCAGGCAACCCTTGCATCACGTGCTGGCTGCACCATCACGGAATCTCGCTCTCTGAGTGCACGTACAGAGGTGGTCGGAAAAGAATGGTATTGCGAAATGGTCTATGGTATTTCATGCAAACTTCGTGATAATAGCAGATGCGAGCAGTTACAAGTCTCTTTCCCATCAAGTATTATTATTAATTTTTTATTGAAACATAACCAATACAATTCTCATGGTTGTTATATCGTTCAGTACCCAGGAACTATCTTATAGATCTGCTGCACCTATCATCTGGGGAAAATATATATCTCTTAAAGAGAAAAAGTAAATTCTGTGAAGAATTCATTTAACTATATATACAGTATTTCTCATTTGTTTTCAAAGAAATAAAAATTCTGTTTGTGAGCACTGTTGATAATACTGGGACGACTTTCCCACTACTTCAAATGTGATTGCCACCAGTTTTTTTTTCTGATACTACCTATTGACTTTTAGGACGATGAGAAAAGGAACGAAACTGTTCTAGCAAGATCAGTCGAATGTTGAGCCCCTTTCCTCTGGCTTCCTCTATCGCGTTTATGGTTTCTTATACCGTTATGGAAACTTGCGTTCAGTTCAGTAAACATGAACTATGGTGGTTGAAGTGTAAGATTTTATGTAATATTCCTGTATCATTAAGGCGCTCGGAGATTACAAGACGTACCGTACAGCCTCAAACCATAAGAAGTCACTTAAAAATAATATAACTGGCAAAAGTAACAATGTTTTTATTTTTGGGGAAGCTAGCTACAACCTAGCCACAAACACATTAAAAAACACGTGGGTTGGAAAAAAAATATTAGAATTCTTTTAGTACAATAGTATTTGAAATTTTACTTCTAAAAAATTTCGATTTTATATTTTAAAGCGATCTTCCGAAATTCATGAGGAGTTTACTACTATTTTGTAACATATTTTTTTTTCAGTGTAGTGTCTGGAGTAATAATAAAGTTAATGCTCTTAAGTTTCTAAGAAAGGTTTCTTGATATTCATTTTCCATCCTTCATTTCAAAAAAAAAAATACTTTTATCCTTTATCTTGGAAGATATCAACGATAAATGAACATCAATCTTTGGAATGTATGCAACACTTCGTAACAACGTATAATTGATGGTAAGGGGGTGTACAGAAATAGACGAACGCTATTGGTGCTGTGGTTAATTCTAATTATACATTAAGGGAGGTTCAAATTTATAGTTCTGAATTATTTTCTTTCCACTCTGTTCTAACATGGGGAATACGTCACCGATTTTGATGAGCTCTTGTGTGAAGGTAGGAGATACCTCCATTGCCAAACACCCATGGAATTCATCCTCCTAGATATATAGGGGGTGAACGTTTATGGTAATGAGTGACTCATTAGCACAATCGCTGCTGCGAGTAATTGCAATGGTACTACCATGCTCATATTAATCCGAACGACCTGAATCGCACATCGCTAAATTTCCTCCTGGGAATTATTCAACCCATTATACACAACTGCAAAGACAGTCCTATACCCGGTAGGTGGTACACTCATGTTACTGTGAAAATTGTCACGTACTCGACCCACAAAAAACGGAATACATTTCAGTTTATTCGTTTCATAAACTTGATTAGTGATTACAGTAAGGCAACAAATGTATTACACAGACATTAAATTAGTTGATTTGTACTTTTTAAATTCATTTGAGAGTTATTTAGTGTCAATAACTAGTAAAAAAGTCACCGCTTTCAAACAAAATGTTAGTTTTGAACAAAAGGTAGGACACGAAACAATTTATGTATTACATTCGTCTTCAAAAACATAAAATAACAAGAAATTTAATACAAAAAATGATTTTTGCACTGGATTTAAATTTGTGGAAACGTTACAGAGCCATTGGATGCAGCTGTCTGCTACATGGCACATAATACATTCACAAAATTAATTACTTTAGTATTAATTTAACGAATCTACGTTCTGTTATCCGGTTCTACTCATAAGTCTGTTTTTGAACCTACAGAACGTAA